>CAJQUN010000001.1:24179550-24714200 GCA_907163345.1 Haberlea rhodopensis | reverse complement strand
ACCCGGTTTTAGGGTTTTCCTAGAAAGAAAAAAAATTATACGGCCTCTCTAATGTCAGCCCGGGCTGATTTATGAAAGTCAAATGTCATAACGGTGTAAATGTAACATATTGGCTTTGGCAGATTCCAATTTTGAGCTTTCAAAAAGACGTAAGAATTTTTCACCCGTTTTTAGGGTTTTCATAGAAGAAAAAAAATTATTCGACCTTTCTGATGTCAGCCCGTGTTGATTTATGAAAGTCAAATGTCATAACGGTGTAAATGTAACATATTGGCTTTGGGAGATTCCAATTTTGAGTTTTCAAAATGCCGTAAGAATCTTTCACTCGGTTTTAAGGTTTTCATAGAAGAAAAAAAATTATACGGCCTCTATGATGTCAGCCCGGACTTATTTATGAAAGTTAAATGTCATAACGGTAATGTAACATATTGGCTTTGGCAGATTCCAATTTTGAGTTTTCAAAAAGGCGTAAGAATTTTTCACTAGGTTTTAGGGTTTTCCTAGAAGAAAAAAATTATACGGCCTCTCTGATGTCAGCCCTGGGTTGATTTATGAAAGTCAAATGTTATAACAGTGTAAATGTAACATATTGGCTTTGGCAGACTCCAATTTTGAGTTTTCAAAATGCCGTAAATATTTTTCACCCTGTTTAGGGTTTTCTTAGAAGAAAAAAAATTATACGGCCTCTCTTATGTCAGCCCGGGCTAATAATTTTTCACCCAGTTTTTGGGTTTTCCTAGAAGAAAAAAAATTATACGGCCTCTCTGTTTTCAGCCCGGGCTGATTTATGAAAGTCAATTGTTATAATATAAATGTAACATATTGGCTTTGGTAGATTCCAATTTTGAGTTTCCGAAAAGGCGTAAGAATGTTTCACTCGATTTTAGGGTATTAATTTTAGAAAAAAAATTATACGGCCTCTCTGATGTCAGCCAGGGTTGATTTATGAAAGTCAAATGTCATAACGGTGTAAATGTAACATATTGGCTTTGGCAGATTCCAATTTTGAGTTTTTAAAATGCCGTAAGAATTTTTCACTCAGTTTTACTGTTTTCCTAGCAGAAAACAAATTATGCGGCCTCTCTGATGTCAGCCCGGGTTGATTTATGAAGGTGAAATGTCATAACGGTGTAAATGTAACATATTGGCTTTGTCAGATTCCAATTTTGAGTTTTCAAAATGCCGTAAGAATTTTTCACCCGGTTTTAGGGTTTTGCTAGAAGAAAAAAAATTATACGGCCTCTCTGATGTCAGCCCTGGTTGATTTATTAAAGTCAAATGTCATAACGGGGTAAATGTAACATATTGGCTTGGGCAGATTCCAATTTTGGGTTTTCAAAAAGCCGTAAGAATTTTTCACCCGGTTTTAGTGTTTTCCTAGAAGAAAAAAAATTATACGGTCTCTCTGATGTCAACCCGGGCTGATTTATGAAAGTCAAATGTCATAACGGTGTAAATGTAACATATTGGCTTTGGCAGATTCCAATTTTGAGTTTTCAAAATGCATTAAGAATTTTTCACCCAATTTTTGGGTTTTCCTTGATGGAAAAAAATTATACTGCCTCTCTGATGTCAGCCCGGGCTTATTTATGAAAGTCAAATGTCATAATAGTGCAAATGTAACATATTGGCTTTGGCGTATTCCAATTTTGAGTTTTCAAAATGCCGTAAGAATTTTTCACTCAGTTTTAGGGTTTTCCTAGCAGAATAAAAATTATACGGCCTCTCTGATGTTAGCCCGGGTTGATTTATGAAAGTCAAATGTCATAATGGTGTAAATGTAACATATTGGCTTGGGCAGATTCCAATTATTGGTTTTCAAAAAGCCGTAAAAAATTTTCACCCGGTTTTAGGGTTTTCCTAGAAGAGAAAAAATTATACGGCCTCTATGATGTCAGCCCGGGCTGATTTATGAAAGTCAAATGTCATAACGGTGTAAATGTAACATATTGGCTTTGGCAGATTCCAATTTTGAGTTTTCAAAATGCCGTAAGAATTTTTCACCCGGTTTTAGGGTTTTCCTAGAAGAAAAAAAATTATACGGCCTCTCTGATGTCAGCCCGGGCTGATTTATGAAAGTCAAATGTCATAACGGTGTAAATGTAACATATTGGTTTTGGCAGATTCCAATTTTGAGTTTTCAAAATGTCGTAAGAATTTTTCACCCAGTTTTTGGGTTTTCCTAGAAGAAAAAAAATTACACAGCCTCTCTGATGTCAGCCCGGGCTGATTTATGAAAGTCAAATGTTATAATATAAATGTAACAAATTGGCTTTGGCAGATTCCAATTTTGAGTTTCCGAAAAGGCGTAAGAATTTTTCACTTGGTTTTAAGGTTTTCATATTAGAAAAAAAATTATACGGTCTCTCTGAATAAGTCTGTTACTACTTATATAGGTGTGGCAAAGATTGATTAGGCGAATGGAAGAAGTTTGTGTGAGAGGCATTTTGAATGAGGTACTGATTCCTGCTGTTTGTGGTGTTTTCTTGTGTTTTGACAGAATTGATGATTCTGGATTCAAAATTAATGTGATCAAGTATGAAGGTAGCTTGATTTGTATGGGGAACTTTGTGTTGGGATATGCCTTTAAGACAAGTCATTGGATGATTGTTTGGACATACAATGTTTATGATTTTATGAATGGCAAATCATTAAGTATATATCATTCGAATATCTGTGCAATATGAATTGATATATAAGTTAATGTCCTTAGAATAATATTCTATTATTCTTAAAGATGTCCCTAGTCAAGTATTACCATGAATAGGGATAATGATAATACGTAGAGACTAGTATGTGTTGATTGATGAATTGTTCATTGATATGAGATATCAAATCAACACATGGGTACATGTTAGAGAACGATGTACTGGACAGACACACCATGAGAATGCTACATGGATAGTTATATGAGTGTCATAAGCAATTCTCATAGTGATAATAATGTATGTAATCCTTACGACTTGTGATCATCAGAGATCCCAACATAAGGAGTTATGTATCTTGATATTGTCAAACGTTACCCGTAACAGGGTAAACTATAAAGGCGACTATTGGATACACTACGAATTATGTAGAGGGATGTTGACTGATCGAGATATTTGTCCCTCCTATATAACAGGAGATGTGTTTGGCCCTTGATCAAGTGAGAACTAAAATGCATGGCCATGCTCGAATGAGTCGATATGAGATATCGAGCTTATTCGTTTATTCTAGTTCTACTTGGGGATCAAGAAATAAAGATTGAATATACGAGTATGACTATTCCATGACTCGTGTTCAATCTAAACACAAAGGACAAAGGGATTAAGTTACATGGTTAATATTATCACAAGTTCTAAAGGTTATGTCGAGTCATTGACATTCTTGTAATTTGGGTAGCCTTGATGTGTTGCTAGACACCGCTCTTTGCTTGTAACGTAAAATGAGATTTTATGTCACTTGCCAACATTACAAGATCCTATCGGGTCGCACAAAAGATTAAATCGAGAAGGGAAATTAAATTCATGGGATGAATTAAATAATTAAGAGGAGTCTTAATTAAATGATTATGAGGATTTAATTAAATCATGGGTTTGAGCCCATGAGGCTTTGTGAAAGCCTTTAATTAAATTGTTTATAATGATAACAAGGTAATTATTTGATTATTCATTCCTTGATATCACAATCATCATAACCTAAACCTAGCTTGAGCTTCTCGGCCGCCTCTTCCATCATCTCTCACGGCCGCCGTCGGTTTTGTTAGGGTTTTGGTTGGCCGCCGTTGATCGGTTTTGAACCGTGAGTTCGGTTTTGGTTGAAGAATAAGTCTAGCAACTTGTTCTTGAACGTCCCCTTTCGATTTGATAGTGTGGATACCGTAGAGGCAAGACCTTGGAGGTGTTGCTCGTGACTCGGAGTTCGTTGGACGTAGTGCTACGTGGAATCTGCTCAAACACGCTACAAGGGTGAGACTTTTGTAAACCTTTATCCGATATGAATCCCTATGTATAGATCCGCGGTTTAGTAATCCAAAATTTTAAATTCCGCTGCGTTCCATGCTTGTTAGATTACTTACACTTTGTAATGTCTTGGACCCCAAAAAAATTCTCAGATATCACTGCTGAAAGGTGCTTGTTCTAATTTTCTTCAACTAATGTTTTTATTTTTTGTATAGGATTTAGTTTCTTAAAGATGAGTTGATTCATCTGTGCCCAATTACTCTCTAAAGTTGTCTTGTTGAAAAATAGAACATTGAGTTTTGGATGGTTTTGAAAGTGTCAAATGATTATGATTATTATAGCATCCAGTTTTATTCAACATGTTCTTCTATGCCTTTCATATGGAAAAGTATTGTGCCCGGGAATAATTTTGTCTTTTATTAAACCTTAGTAATTTTGCTGAGGTAGATTGGCCTATTGGAAAATGTATCCCTATTTCTTGACAGAGTACCGTTAAATCTCGATGTTGAAAAAAACTGAAAAATGGTCTTTCTCAATTTTGGTGAGTTTAATTAATAGGTATTGACTTTTATGTCCGGTATCATGTAAAGCAAGTGTTGTTTTCTCAATTATTCTTAGTGCTTGAAATTCAATATTTAAGCTTCCTTGCTCTACAATGGAGTTGTATGTCAAGTGTTGGTAAACATTGGAATTTACAGCTATACTAGATGAAACTCCTTTTCAAATCATATTATCCATAATAATAATTGTGCTAGTTTGGGGTTATTCCAAACTCAGTTTTCGTGATAACCTAGTTCTCTATGATTTTCAACAGTTTATCTATTTTTCAGACTGTGCAGCCAATACCAGATGAGAAATCTTACAATAGTTTTTTGTTTAGGATGAATGTAAGTCTTACAATAATTGAGTTTATTTGTGATATTAACTATGTTGCAGTAGATTCAAACAATTTCATTTGACTTGCCTAAAGAAATATGAATGAGGCTTGTTGATTTGAGTTTAAGTTGTGATATTAACTATGTAAGAGAATTTTTACAGAATTAATACCAACAGTAAAGCTGAAGTAATATGTACATAAATGTAAACGAATACACCAATATTGCTAGAAATCCCTTGACTCACCGTTTAAAATACCTGACACATCAAACTAACAACATACAATAATATAGGCTGCACCACTATAGCAACTAGCACTGTACAACAACATAAGTTGCACCAACATAGCACTAGCAACATACAATAAATAACTAAGTCACACCATAATAGCGACCAACAAAGTATAACGACATAGATTGCACCATCATAGTGATTATCAACGTATAACAACATGATTCGCAACAGTAATTAGTTACCCCACCACTTCGACTGACAACATATAACGTGAGTTGCACCTCCTCGGTGACTAACAATGTATAACATGAGCAGTACCACCATAGCGGCTAACAACATATAGTGAGTATATGATGCTCACATTTTATTCTCTCACTTCTTCCCATTTCACGTGAACCGTAATTAACAATGGGCTTTCCTGACTTGGGCCTTGATCCTTTTCTTGTTAAATATTTAAGCCCGACAATACTTTGGTCCATAACAATACTGCCTTCCTTAAAATTAGCCTTGTCCCTCCAGTTTCATTTCTGCACAAACTTCTCATCCGAATTCAATACTTTTCACTTTTAGCTATTCTATTATTGTTAACATGCTCCCAATATTTTTCTAATATTTTTGGTTTACTTGGGTTTAAATTTTCCGGGCATTACATTTGGAATATGCTACTAGTGAAGCAAAATATATACGAATCTAGAAGATTGGATGTTCTTAGTTGTTAAAAACAAGAAGTATGTGTTGTTTGTGCAAAATATTTTGATATGTGTCATCACTCAAATAAACACAAAAATAAAAATTCATATACTTATATATCATGAAACATCACTTCATGTCCATTTTGGAAATGTCATCCAAATGCATTTTCGAGTTTTTGATAGCATGAAAGTAAGACAGCCTCTAGGACTTGTGTATTTTCACATGTTAAACTATTGTTCTCAACTCATACCATCCAAATTCGAACCTAAACTCGCTCCTGACATTATACATGAAATGTAACCGATTCTCATTTTGAGAAAACCTATGTGTAGATGATGATTCATATAATACCAATAGTAGAATATTTCTCAGTTTAATTATCATTATATGCTATTACTTCTCTTTGTATTCATATTGTTTATGTTCCTGGTCTGTATAATAATTTTTTTATCGTTTTATCTCAGATATTTTGATTCTTGGATGTGGAAGGCACATTCAGCCAGTTGATCTTAAACTTCATAGCTTTATCCAATCTATCGGCATGAAATTAGAAGCGATTGACTCAGAAAGTACTCGCTCTTTCTCTCATTAAACAGTTTTGTTTCCTACTTTGTCTTGATTTTGTAGTTGATTTATAATACTTGGTGTGGTCCCATTCAAGAGCAGTCTGATCTAACTGAATGTTATCATCTATTTTTTATGATTTAAAGGGAGATGAGATAAAATAGATCGTGGTTGGGTTAGAGGGGTGGATTTGAGTAATGGATTCAGAGGAATGAACTCCAGATTACTCCTTGCTATGGTAAAAGTTGCTAGAAGGATAGAGTGATATATGTGAAAAAGAAGGTTGGATATAAGGGATGAAGGTGAGCGAACTCACTAGTGCAATTGCGAGAGTCTCTTGTTACATTATTTGCATTTGGTAAAACAAGTTCCTATAAAACTCTATTAGGCTGCCTCCAATGTGATAATCAACTCAATCCACATATTGATGATGGTGATTGCTATTTAGGTACATCCAACATCGATCATTAGAGAAACCTTTGAGAAAGTTGATAGTGATATAAGTAGTATATAATTTAGACAAAAGATTGAGGACAAAATTAATTTATCATGAATTATTAAACGTGACCAAACAGTTTGGGGATCATAAATGAGATGACGTAGAGATTTATGTTGACTGATACAAGAAAATAATATGCAATTCTGTGTTTTGTATTTTTCAAAAAATACACTTATATTTGGCTGAATATCAAATCGAATAAATAAAATATATAAAACTTAAGTTGATGTGACAATTTCAAGGTTATTCAGTATAGTACAATAGCTTGTATACTTGTTTTGGACGAAAAAATCCCTGTCTGGTAACTAATTTTTTGATCAGAATGAACATAATTGTAGATTAGGGGTGTAAACGAACCGAATCGGTTCGCGAATTTTTCGAACAGGCTCGAAATATATTCGATTCGAATTCGAAGTTATCGAATTCGATTCGAATTCGAAGTTATCGAATTCGAATCGAACTCGAACATGTTCGAATATTTTTTCGAACCGAACTCGAGCCCAGATTACTTTGTTCGATAGTTCGTGAACTGTTCGCGAACCTTAATATTTTATTTATATAATATTTTTATATATTAAATATTGTATTAAATTTAAAAAGGTGAAGTTTTAACTTTTAAAACACTCGGTCCTCACTCCTCATGCTCTCACCCTCCACTCCTCAAACCTCAACCCTAATATACTTTGCACAAATTTTAAAAGCAGCCGTCATCTTCATCTCTCAATCTTGAAAAGCCTCACGCCGGGCCACCGCCTCACGCTGCATCTCTCAGTCTTCAATCTTTGTGCCGTAAGTATGCTTATCTGCACTCGTATCTCTCAATAAATTAAGAACAGCTGCATCTATCAACTTCAAATGCGATTTTTTTATATATGAAAACTGATGGGTGATTTATGTTTGCAATTTTGTGCCGTATGTTTGCAAAATTTGTCCACAGAAGTGTACATGTTTTTAGTGTGTGTGTGTTTGAGTGAGCTTTTGTACCGTATGTTTGCAATTGAAGCTCTTTCGTATGTTTGCAACTTCAAACCCCAGCTAAATACTAACGCCAACAGCTAAACACTTTTTAATTTATGCAGAATCTGAAGAAAAATATTTTGTACAACATTTGTGTTTGTGTATATTCTCAGCTAGTTGGAACAATGAATATAAATGCTTGGTATGTATATATTTTGTATTTGTGTATATTATTTAGTAGAAAACATCTATTTTTTTTTTTACAGGATTTAGTTGCTGGAATGAAATTTGGAAGATTTGGGTTTTGGAAGTTTTGTTTATGTTACGAGATGATAAACTCATTGATTATGTTGTTGGATGAAAAATTTATTATTTGTTGTTTTGATGAGAAACTTAAATATTGAATGATCTTGATAAATTATTTTTTGTTGTTTTGATTTAGAATTTTAATGTTGAATGATTATGATGAATTAGATGATGAGAATACAAAGTTTTTATATTCACTTGGTTATGGATTCGAGCTTCGAATCGAGCTTCCATTTCCGAACCTTAAATTTAGCAATGGCTCGAAAAGCTCGAATTCGAGCTCGAAAATTTCGAATCGAACTCGAATTCGAGCCAGGCTCCGAACCGAATTCGAGCCACAAATAATTAAAGTTCGAGCTTCGAATCGAACTTCGAATATGTCTATTCGAATTCGAACTCGAACTCGAATACTAAATTTTTCCTAAAGTTCGGCTCGATTCGGTTCGTTTACACCCCTATTGTAGATGCAATTGGTATCACCAAATTAGTTTCAGTTGGGGCTAACTTTAAACCCTAACACCCAAATCGTCCGGAAACCTTCTCTACGGCAGTCACTTCGCAAGGATTAAAAAGTCATCTACGACGAGGTAATAATGAATTGTTTCTCACGACTCGTGATTCTGTTAGGCTCACAAATTGTTAAAAACTTGTGATCGGCGCCGAATTTTTGTGCCGTCCTTGCTTCTGTTTCATTATTTGATTTGATAGAGTAAACAATAAGTACTTATTTGAATCAATTTGAGTGGTTGCAGTAGAGATGTGTGAGGGCGGGGGAGTCGGAGAGGTGAAAAGGTTTGATTGAAAAATGGAATTTTGTATGTTTAGATGATATGGTTAAATGGCATTGAATGACGAAATTTCAGTGGCTTGTGGTTCATGAACGCTTATGAGCAGATAACAAATGGTGATTGGGTTACACCCAGTCATTTGGTTTAGAGCAACTTACCGTGGCTTGGTCATGTTATCCTTGCAGTGAGTCGGTTAATCAGTTAGTCACTTTCATGCAGTTAGATTGCCGTGCAACATCAGAGCGAATGAATTTTGTACATTTCATTCAACACTATTCACAATTCATTCTACAAATCCTCAGAGTTACTTCTCTGTTTCATTTTCTTTGTTCTCCTTCATTGCGTATCTTGATCTAGCTGGTGACATACCTGCAATGATAAATTGAAGATGGACTGCAAATGCCATATACATTGAGAATTTTTTTGGGGTCCAAGACATTACAAAGTTCCCCATACAAATCAAGCTACCTTCATACTTGATCCCATTAATTTTGAATCCAGAATCATCAATTCTGTCAAAACACAAGAAAACACCACAAACAGCAGGAATCAGTACCTCATTCAAAATGCCTCTCACACAAACTTCTTCCATTCGCCTAATCAATCTTTGCCACGCTTATATAAGTAGTAACAGACTTATTCATGAGATGAAAAGCAGTGATCTCTAATCAAGTGAACTGAATTTTGTAAAAATATGATGACTCCAAGCTATTATACCACAAAAGTTCAAATTTTGCCATCTTTCCACCTCTCTCATATTTTTATCTAAATTGAATATAAAGCATATGTGCATCAATCACAATATAACCTCAGAAGTTCCCGCCAAATGTTTTGGTCGCCAGGGTCTTGTGAAAATTAAACACGAAACAAATATACATGCACATAAAGACAGATGATTAGTTGTAGAAGGAATTACTCTTGGAAGCGGAGCTGGTCTTCGGGTATATTGTCGATGAGATTTATCTGATCATAGATGGAGAAAGCTCTTCGCAGTGAGGGCAATGGATGCCTTCGCGGCGATGCTTCTTTTCGTAAAGCTTGCATCAGCGTCGGTAGAGCCAGCACCACTTTTTGTCTTGCCACCATCTTTCTTGCTGCTTTTCCTGTGATAGCTGGTTGGGGATAGGTAGCAGAAAGCCGTAGCTCCTTGTTAGGAGTTACATAGGCTATGAAAAGCTGCTACACGATAAACCTCTATGTGGTACATTTACCAGTCCTCTCCATTTATAGTAAAAGAAAGGGTGTTCTTTGATAATTAAGCTCCTAACTCAAACATTTTTCTTTGTCAAAGAAAAATGGAACAATCTTCAAATCAGTGGGTGGGAATCCTACTACATTCTCAAGGAAAATTAAAATTGTTGAAGCAAGGACTTAAAAGCTGGAATATGGCCAGAAATTTGAATTGAAGCATTCACAAAGCAACAAAATAATAGAATGGGAGACGAGAAATTTGTCATTCAATAACCTTGAAATTTTGTGGGGCTCGACGGCCGGCGGTGCGCGGAGGACAGCTGAGCGGCACAGCAAACGGAAGATATGTTCTCCGCCATCGTGCAACCTGCTCGCGTAAGCATGCGCTACCGGACGGAAGGACCACCTCGATAGTCCGACAGCGCGCGAAGTAACGCGGCGCAGCGGTGAACCACGCGAGATGGTAGCGAGTTTGCGCGGCCAAGTTTCTGGATCTTCTAGCAGGCGAAACTCGCACGAGCTCTGCGACCAACGGACCACGTTTCTGACGCGCGGCGACAGCGATGGCCGAGAGTGACGGCGGTGGCGGCACAAGAAACCCTAATAGACGAGAGTTTTTTTTTTTGGAACCTAGAAACGGTGAGAGACGGCGGCAAGAGTGAGAGATTTTTTCGGTACCCTAAATTGAAATTAAGCTTGAGCGTCGGCTGAGTTTTTTTAAAAAATTAGGACTCATCTTTTTTTCTTTTTAAATTTTTTTGCTCGTTTTTCTTAATAATGGGCTCGTTGTTTTTTGTTCTTTTGGGCCCAAAAAAACCTAATTGTTGCCTAATATGGCAGACCTATTATTTGAGTTATTTTTTTTTTGTTGGCTTAAACTTATAATTAATTAATGGGAAAAAATCAGTCCGCTTCTTTACGGTGAAAAATTGTTCAACCTAGTCAGAAAAAAAATATCAAGTGGGTGTTTGCAAATGCTTTTGCAAACTGTTTTTCCTATTTTTCAGATAAAAAAAGATTTTGAGTGTTTTATTTTATTGCTTCTGTTATTCCTTCTTTAAAAATAAGCAGAAAATAGCAGAAGCAGAGAAGCAGATCATGCCATGCTTTTGACTGCAAAAAGTTGTTTAATGGCAATCTTGTAATTAACTTGAAGTTTATTAAGCTGCTTTTTATTTTAATAACAAACACTCCATGCTTTTGCTTAAAAACAACTTTTTACAACTTTAAACAAAAGCAATATAGAAGTGCTATGAATAAGCAATTGTAAACACACCCTAAATCACTTAGGTTCACTTCGGACTAAAAAGACAAATGTACCCTTACTTTTTGAATTCAATCTCTCCCTTTTTTATTTCTCTTTCTTCCTTTTATCATTCTCTCTCTTCCTTTTTAGATTTTCTCTCTTCCCTTTCGGATTCTCCCTCTTACTTTTTGCATTCTTTCTCTCCTTTTTGCATTCACACTTTTTCATTGCACCAGTTATAAATTACATACACCAATTATAATTGCATGCACTAGTTGTAATTACATGCACCAGTTATAATTACATGTACAATGTGTAATTACATAATTACATTCATCAGTTAGGGTTTAGGGTTTCAGGTTGGGTTTGGGGTTTAGGGTTTAGGGTTTAGGGTTTAGGATTTAGGGGTTAGGGGTTTAGGGTTGGGGTTGGGGGTTTTACGGTTTATTAATCAAATTATTTCATATATAGAAAACACTGCACAATTATTCACTAAAGATTTAGTTTGAACACTATTTGGATCTAATCGATCATTCTCCCGCCTTCGAGTTGAAACCTCAGCAGGACCAGTAGGACCAAGGACAGAAGAAACCCCAATAGAAAATAATTGTGCAGTGTTTTCTATGACAGGGGGATAAAACAGAAATAACCTCTGAATCCTAGGTCAGCATCCAAACCTGTAGAACGTAAAGAGCCTGTGGATAGATGGCTCGACAAAGGGCAAATAGGAGTGGAGAGTGGGCGACAGAACCCGGTAGAGGAGCAAAACCGTCAGTAGAGGAGTCTAGCGGCGTCTGGACCCGCCCAATTAACCTTGGTTTTCATAGCTTTTATTTTTGCTACCATCTTTTCCTTTTGTTTTGTTTTATTCTGTTGTGTTGTTGTTGTTTATTGCCTTTTGAGAAGGTCTTGGCCTAGTCCCCCTTCTCCTTAGGATTCTCCTTGTACGTTGGTTTTGTTTTATCTACAGGTAGGGGTCTGTCTAACCCCCAGCTGCAAGCTTGGCGGTTTTCTTTATAAAAAAAACCTTAAACCCTAAACCCTGAAACCCGAAACCCGAAACCCGAAACCCTAAAACCCCTAAGCCCTAAGCCCTAAGCCCTAAGCCCTAAACCATAAACCATAAACCCTAAACCCCCAACCCCAACCCTAAACCCTAAACCTTTAACCCTAAACCCCAAACCCCAACCCCAAACCCGAAACCCTAAACCCTAACTGGTGAATGTAATTATGTAATTACACATTGTACATATAATTATAACTGGTGCATGTAATTACAACTAGTGCATGCAATTATAATTGGTGTATGTAATTTATAACTGGTGCAATGAAAAAGTGTGAATGCAAAAAGGAGAGAAAGAATGCAAAACGTAAGAGGGAGAATCCGAAAGGGAAGAGAGAAAATCTAAAAAGGAAGAGAGAGAATGATAAAAGGAAGAAAGAGAAATAAAAAAGGGAGAGATTGAATTCAAAAGTAAGGGTACATTTGTCTTTTTAGTCCGAAGTGGACCTAAGTGATTTAGGGTGTGTTTACAATTGCTTATTCAAAGCACTTCTATATTGCTTTTGTTTAAAGTTGTTTTCAAGCAAAAACATGGAGTGTTTGTTATTAAAATAAAAAGCAGCTTAATAAACTTCAAGTTAATTACAAGATTGCCATTAAACAACTTTTTGCACTCAAAAGCATGGCATGACCTGCTTCTCTGCTTCTGCTATTTTCTGCTTATTTTTAAAGAAGGAATAACAGAAGCAATAAAATAAAACACTCAAAATCTTTTTTTTATCTGAAAAATAGGAAAAACAGTTTGCAAAAGCATTTGCAAACACCCACTTGATATTTTTTTCTGACTAGGTTGAACAATTTTTCACCGTAAAGAAGCGGACTGATTTTTTCCCATTAATTAATTATAAGTCTAAGACAACAAAAAAAAAATAACTCAAATAATAGGTCTGCCATATTAGGCAACAATTAGGTTTTTTTGGGCCCAAAAGAACAAAAAACAACGAGCCCGTTATTAAGAAAAACGAGCAAAAAAATTTAAAAAGAAAAAAAGATGAGTCCTAATTTTTTTAAAAAAACTCAGCCGACGCTCAAGCTTAATTTCAATTTAGGGTTCCCGAAAAAATCTCTCACTCTTGCCGCCGTCTCTCACCGTTTCTAGGTTCCAAAAAAAAAAAACTCTCGTATATTAGGGTTTCTTGTGCCGCCACCGCCGTCACTCTCGGCCATCGCTGTCGCCGCGCGTCAGAAACGTGGTCCGTTGGTCGCAGAGCTCGTGCGAGTTTCGCCTGCTAGAAGATCCAGAAACTTGGCCGCGCAAACTCGCTACTATCTCGCGTGGTTCACCGCTGCGCCGCGTTACTTCGCGCGCTGTCGGACTATCGAGGTGGTCCTTCCGTCCGGTAGCGCATGCTTACTCGAGCAGGTTGCACGACGGCGGAGAACATATCTTCCGTTTGCTGTGCCGCTCAGCTGTTCCGCGCACCGCCGGCCGTCGAGCCCCACAAAATTTCAAGGTTATTGAATGACAAATTTCTCGTCTCCCATTCTATTATTTTGTTGCTTTGTGAATGCTTCAATTCAAATTTCTGGCCCCGTTCCAGCTTTTAAGTCCTTGCTTCAACAATTTTAATTTTCCTTGAGAATGTAGTAGGATTCCCACCCACTGATTTGAAGATTGTTCCATTTTTCTTTGACAAAGAAAAATGTTTGAGTTAGGAGCTTAATTATCAAAGAATACCCTTTCTTTTACTATAAATGGAGAGGACTGGTAAATGTACCACATAGAGGTTTATCGTGTAGCAGCTTTTCATAGCCTATGTAACTCCTAACAAGGAGCTACGGCTTTCTGCTGATTACATGCACCATATGAATATTCTCACGCAACAAATAATCTAACATTAATTTGTTGCTTTTGGGAACTTGAACTTTCTGGAATGCCCTGTGTTTGTTCTGCGTGATGGGGTGTAATTAACTAACAAAGATGATACATTTGGTCTGAAAATATGCGATGAGAGTAGGAGTATAAGAATTTGATTGAAACAATTTTTGAATTGGTTGCCTCAAGTATATTGTGGACCTTTGGTCGTAGACGTTAGGATAAATGCAAAGTTTGTACATATTGAGACTATTTAAAAATGATTGATTAGCTGGAATCTTGTGCTGGTAATTTATTAATGTTATGGAAATAGATGCGGCCTTCCTTGTGCTGTAGATATTCTCTCAAACTTCATCTTCATTACCTTTTTGAAGTAGTCAGTTATAAGGAAATGTGCTAGCTATATATATGGGAAATAATATGCAGTTTAATCTCATGGATGTTTCTGGCACTAAAGTAAATTTAGCCTGGATTATAGGTTCTCATTGTAACATGGTGCAGTCCATTGTTTGGCTTCTCTCTGTTTATGAGGATATACACGTTGAAATCATCTATTGGAGCCTATGTGGATGAACTTTTATGCCAAGGCTGTGAATTGATTGTTCTTTTTGGCATGAGCTATCGGCAGCATTGTCTGAACCCATGATGATATTGGAGACAACTTTTGGAAAGGTGTTTCTATCATGGAGAAGTATGATGGAATAATATTAGAATTTAAAGAAAGTAGGTACTAAACAAATTTCTTAAATGGTTTTTTTCAATAAATGAAGTATTTTACAACAATTTGTTGTTCAAACCTGATGGACGTGTCTCGTGTGGGTGGTGGAGGATGACGCTTTGCGTTGTGATATGCATGGGAGTGGAAGGGAGAGTGTGGCAGACACACACGTTGGTTAGCTTGCCGCAGCCGGTGACATAGATTCATCGCCGTGCTCGGTTGACGTTCCCGGGGCATCCTTCCAGTTCCATAATAGAGAATTTGGAGTTGTAGAGCGGGTAAAATTTGTGACGAATTGGGCCGGGCCTTTCTGGTTAGACTTGGGCTTCAGACTAGGCATTCCCAGGCCTCTTCTCTGAGAAGCCCTATAATCATCCTTATGGTTGTCATTTTACTGGCCATCCTTACAATAATACACTTTGTTTCCTTTTCATTGATTGATAATTGTCAATGGATTTACTGCGTCATGGTGGTACATATCGCCTCTTTTTCTTTTTTCTTTTACTTACATTACGATTTTTGTTTTTCCTCTTTTGATATGTTAGTATAGTTCAAGAAGTCTTGGTGTATGAATCTCAAGTGAGAAACTGTAAGTTGAGGGAATCAAATAAGATGAATTCTTTTAAGAAGTGAATTTAGGAATATAAAATATTATTTGAATTTAGATAATTTTAAATTTATGAATTTTAATTTGACCTATCCCCGACCTATCCCCAACCAGCTATCACAGGAAAAGCAGCAAGAAAGATGGTGGCAAGACAAAAAGTGGTGCTGGCTCTACCGACGCTGATGCAAGCTTTACGAAAAGAAGCATCGCCGCGAAGGCATCCATTGCCCTCACTGCGAAGAGCTTTCTCCATCTATGATCAGATAAATCTCATCGACAATATACCCGAAGACCAGCTCCGCTTCCAAGAGTAATTCCTTCTACAACTAATCATCTGTCTTTATGTGCATGTATATTTGTTTCGTGTTTAATTTTCACAAGACCCTGGCGACCAAAACATTTGGCGGGAACTTCTGAGGTTATATTGTTATTGATGCACATATGCTTTATATTCAATTTAGATAAAAATATGAGAGAGGTGGAAAGATGGCAAAATTTGAACTTTTGTGGTATAATAGCTTGGAGTTATCATATTTGTACAAAATTCAGTTCACTTGATTAGAGATCACTGCTTTTCATCTCATGAATAAGTCTGTTACTACTTATATAGGCGTGGCAAAGATTGATTAGGCGAATGGAAGAAGTTTGTGTGAGAGGCATTTTGAATGAGGTACTGATTCCTGCTGTTTGTGGTGTTTTCTTGTGTTTTGACAGAATTGATGATTCTGGATTCAAAATTAATGGGATCAAGTATGAAGGTAGCTTGATTTGTATGGGGAACTTTGTAATGTCTTGGACCCCAAAAAAATTCTCAGATATCACTGCTGAAAGGTGCTTGTTCTAATTTTCTTCAACTAATGTTTTTATTTTTTGTATAGGATTTAGTTTCTTAAAGATGAGTTGATTCATCTGTACCCAACTACTCTCTAAAGTTGTCTTGTTTAAAAATAGAACATTGAGTTTTGGATGGTTTTGAAAGTGTCAAATGATTATGATTATTATAGCATCCAGTTTTATTCAACATGTTCTTCTATGCCTTTCATATGGAAAAGTATTGTGCCCAGGAATAATTTTGTCTTTTATTAAACCTTAGTAATTTTGCTGAGGTAGATTGGCCTATTGGAAAATGTATCCCTATTTCTTGACAGAGTACCGTTAAATCTCGATGTTGAAAAAAACCAAAAATGATCTTTCTCAATTTTGGTGAGTTTAATTAATAGGTATTGACTTTTATGTCCGGTATCATGTAAAGCAAGTGTTGTTTTCTCAATTATTCTTAGTGCTTGAAATTCAATATTTAAGCTTCCTTGCTCTACAATGGAGTTGTATGTCAAGTGTTGGTAAACATTGGAATTTACAGCTGTACTAGATGAAACTCTTTTTCAAATCATACTATCCATAATAATAATTGTGCTAGTTTGGGGTTATTCCAAACTCAGTTTTCGTGATAACCTAGTTCTCTATGATTTTCAACAGTTTATCTATTTTCCAGACTGTGCAGCCAATACCAGGTGAGAAATCTTACAATAGTTTTTTGTTTAGATGAATGTAAGTCTTACAATAATTGAGTTTATTTGTGATATTAACTATGTTGCAGTAGATTCAAACAATTTCATGATATATGAATGAGGCTTGTTGATTTGAGTTTAAGTTGTGATATTAACTATGTAAGAGAATTTTTACAGAATTAATACCAACAGTAAAGCTAAAGTAATATGTACAGAAATGTAAACGAATACACCAATGTTGCTAGAAATCCCTTGACTCACCGTTTAAAATACCTGACACATCAAACTAACAACATACAATAATATAAGCTGCACCACTATAGCAACTAGCAATGTACAACAACATAAGTTGCACCAACATAGCACTAGCAACATACAATAAATAACTAAGTCACACCATAATAGCGACCAACAAAGTATAACGACATAGGTTGCACCATCATAGTGATTATCAACGTATAACAACATGATTCGCAACAGTAATTAGTTACCCCACCACTTCGACTGGCAACATATAACGTGAGTTGCACCTCCTCGGTGACTAACAATGTGTAACATGAGCAGTACCACCATAGCGGCTAACAACATATAGTGAGTATATGATGCTCACATTTTATTCTCTCACTTCTTCCCATTTCACGTGAACCGTAATTAACAATGGGCTTTCCTGACTTGGGCCTTGATCCTTTTCTTGTTAAATATTTAAGCCCGACAATACTTTGGTCCATAACAATACTGCCTTCCTTAAAATTAGCCTTGTCCCTCCAGTTTCATTTCTGCACAAACTTCTCATCCGAATTCAATGCTTTTCACTTTTAGCTATTCTATTATTGTTAACATGCTCTCAATATTTTTCTAATATTTTTGGTTTACTTGGGTTTAAATTTTCCGGGCATTACATTTGGAATATGCTACTAGTGATGCAAAATATATACGAATCTAGAAGATTGGATGTTCTTAGTTGTTAAAAACAAGAAGTATGTGTTGTTTGTGCAAAATATTTTGATATGTGTCATCACTCAAATAAACACAAAAATAAAAATTCATATACTTATATATCATGAAACATCACTTCATGTCCATTTTGGAAATGTCATCCAAATGCATTTTCGAGTTTTTGATAGCATGAAAGTAAGACAGCCTCTAGGACTTGTGTATTTTCACATGTTAAACTATTGTTCTCAACTCATACCATCCAAATTCGAACCTAAACTCGCTCCTGACATTATACATGAAATGTAACCGATTCTCATTTTGAGAAAACCTATGTGTAGATGATGATTCATATAATACCAATAGTAGAATATTTCTCAGTTTAATTATCATTATATGCTATTACTTCTCTTTGTATTCATATTGTTTATGATATGCACGATCGTAACACGGAACCAGGTACTATAAGCTCTCCATATGATATATCCATTGATATTTATGTTCCTGGTCTGTATAATAATTTTTTTGTCGTTTTATCTCAGATATTTTGATTCTTGGATGTGGAAGGCACATTCAGCCAGTTGATCTTAAACTTCGTAGCTTTATCCAATCTATCGGCATGAAATTAGAAGCGATTGACTCAGTAAGTACTCGCTCTTTCTCTCATTAAACAGTTTTGTTTCCTACTTTGTCTTGACTTTGTAGTTGATTTATAATACTTGGTGTGGTCCCATTTAAGAGCAGTCTGATCTAACTGAATGTTATCATCTATTTTTTATGATTTAAAGGGAGATGAGATAAAATAGATCGTGGTTGGGTTAGAGGGGTGGATTTGAGTAATGGATTCAGAGGAATGAACTCCAGATTACTCCTTGCTATGGTAAAAGTTGCTAGAAGGATAGAGTGATATATGTGAAAAAGAAGGTTGGATATAAGGGATGAAGGTGAGCGAACTCACTAGTGCAATTGCGAGAGTCTCTTGTTACATTATTTGCATTTGGTAAAACAAGTTCCTATAAAACTCTATTAGGCTGCCTCCAATGTGATAATCAACTCAATCCACATATTGATGATGGTGATTGCTATTTAGGTACATCCAACATCGATCATTAGAGAAACCTTTGAGAAAGTTGATAGTGATAAGTAGTATATAATTTAGACAAAAGATTGAGGACAAAATTAATTTATCATGAATTATTAAACGTGACCAAACAGTTTGGGGATCATAAATGAGATTTTAATTTCAATTACTGAACAATGACGTAGAGATTTATGTTGACTGATACAAGAAAATAATATGCAATTCTGTGTTTTGTATTTTTCAAAAAATACACTTATATTTTGGCTGAATATCAAATCGAATAAATAAAATATATAAAACTTAAGTTGATGTGACAATTTCAAGGTTATTCAGTATAGTACAATAGCTTGTATACTTGTTTTGGACGAAAAAATCCCTGTCTGGTAACTAATTTTTAGATCAGAATGAACATAATTGTAGATGCAATTGGTATCACCAAATTAGTTTCTCTGGGTCCTCTCATTTGGTAGAAGATAGTAAATATTCTTCTGCTTTTTGTGTGCTTGCTACACGCATACTGAAGCAGCAGCTTGATTTGGTTGGACAATAATTGGAGTCTGTCCTTTTGTTTCTTCTGTTCTCAAATTTGCCTAACATCTCATTTTGTTCTTGTAATGTAGAGAAACGCTGCCTCAACTTACAATATATTGAACGAAGAAGGAAGAATAGTAGCCGCAGCTCTTCTTCCATATGGAGGTACTTCTTGAAGCTTCACTGTGTAAGTTATATGTTCCCAGGATCGAAAAACAGTTCAAAATCTTTTTCTTTGGAAAGACATTGATCAGTTCTTTTAGTGGCCTTGTGCCGTGTAGTCCATAATCGACATCATGAATATCGATCTTGTGTCACACTTGTAGAAGGTGAACTAAAATTTGTCTATGGTGCGTATTTAATGTGTTTTGGAGTCGAAATGTACATTTGCATAGAAGATAATGTTTTAATTTGCGGCGGTAAGCGCTCCAATTCTCCTCTCTCTTGTTACCGACTCCACCGTTAACTGTCATTTTGTTTCTCCCTCTGTTCTAAATTTTTGTAGCTGGATGCAATGGTCCAGGAATTTGAATGCTGATAGAACATTCATAACGATTTTAAGTTGTATTAGCTTTATCTTCTCTAAGAACCCCTCTTATAAATATCTTTTGGAACAAAATCCTAAACCCTCTCTTAGTTTGTGTGAGAGGCGTTTGAATGAGGTACTGGTTCCTTCTGTTTGCTATGTTTTCTTGCGTTTTGACAGAATTGTACCTAATTCAAAATGCATTTCACACAAATTGCTTCCCGTCGCCTAATCAATATTTGTCACGCCTATATAAGTAGTAACAAACTAATGGATGGGATGAAAGTCGGTGATCTCTAGTGTAGTGTACTGGATCGAATTTTAGGGCTATTTGTTTATTAGGCTGCCGTGAAAAATAAAATAAAATCACAAGTATTTTGTAGCCTTTGTGGCTTTCGGGGAAATGTCATTTTCTTATCTGTTGAGTCTGTGTAAAGTGCTACCTGCCAAACCTAGGGGTGTGCATCCGTTTTTACAAGACACAAGTCAAAATCAATAATAATCAGACGCATATTTATATTTCAGGCGAAAATGATGAACAGTGTTTTCAAAATCGGATCGAATATAAAACTGGTGTTCTTATTGGTTATAGATTCGATCGATTAGACCGTTTGAACCATGATAATGGCGTCAGCATTATGTAATATCTAATTTTAATTTTTGTAAATATATGTATCATGTATTTGATATAGATTCAAGTTGTTCACAACAAAAAAATCATAAAATTAATATAATTTGTCAAACTTCAAAAATCAGATCAAATCAAAAGTTCAACATAAAATAAATAAATAAAACTCAAAAAATATCAAGCAATGCCCCCAAAATTATAAGAATGTATTTAAAAGATTATGAAATGATTCATATTTTATAGTTTACGATGAACTAAACATGTTTATATGCAATATACAAGATACATTTATGGAATTATATGGATTTCTTGATCAAACATATATAATATGTTTTTGTTCTGAAAATTTTATTTATAATTTTAACAAAAAATAAAAAAAATACATTTTTATAAAAAGAAAGAAAAATGAAGGAACCAGCAGGTTCAACTGGTAATCGGTTTCACTGAATGAACCGATTATTTACCCGGTTAATCCGACCCCCACCGATTTTTAGCAGGGTGGTGTTTTAGAATGTCAACCGGACAGGACCAAGCACCGTCACCGGTTGAAGCGGTCGGTCCGGTCCAGTTTTCAAAACAGTGATAATGAATACCTGAATATTACCAATTTGGGTTGAAATTCGAACGGAATAGATCACGAAGAACCAAAAAAATTATATATAATTTACACATGGTGCATTTTCTTTTTTAGTCCTAGTGGTTTTTCTCCTGATTTGGGAGTTTTACACGTAAAATCCTTATGTCGTTATTATTTATCTATTTGATTTCTTCTGAATTTGAGAGAATCAAGTGCAATCCATCTATGTTTGACCAAAAGTGTTCTAGCATATGTACATGGAGTCTACGGCAAAAGAACTTTGGGAAAAGCTCGAAGAGTTGTATCAGACAAATGACGTCTCAAATCGGGTGTATTTGAAAGATTAATTTCATACATTGTGAATAAATGATGGTACTATTATTTATGATCATTTAAGTATTCTCAATGATATTGTTTATGAGCTTGAACCTATTGGAGTTATAAATGATGATGAGGATCAAGCATTGTGTAACACCCAAACTTCTAATCTCGTGAATAATGCGTTTATGATGTCATATGTACATATAAATTTTCATTCTTTAAAACTCTTGCTATATGCTGTGTGTGATTTTATAAAAATTTGAGCAGAGTCTCCCCGTAAACTGGACAGCCGGTAACAATATAAACATCAATATCTTCATGGTACATATCCTCAACCAACAATTAATCACATAAACAATATCCACAATAAATCACCAAAACACAGCATCTAGCTAATATTCGTGCCAAACACACATTATATCTATTATTCGATTCATTATGCATAATGTCCTCCGAATAGAACGCACATATAACAACTAAGTAAATAGGGAAGCTTTGCAGCATTTATACAGACATATACAAGCATTGGAATGCTCACAAATAACCAACGAATAAATGAGTACAAATCTACTAGCATATATCATATTCCCTCATTTACCAATACTGGTACAATGTCCCCACGCACGATGCTGCCCAATGAGACTCGCTTACTTCCCATGGACATTTTAAGAGAGAATGGAGGTAAATGCCCATCTTGATATAATCTACTCCACACAAAGTAATAGTTCATCCCACAATCTTTGTTTTATTTGGAAATAACTAATTTTTAATATTTGCACAAGCTCTACAAATTAATTTAGATGCAATTTCAACCTACTCTCATTTTATTAAATTCCAAAACCTAATTTTACAATTCCAAAAGTTCCACAATTAATATTAAATGGATAAAATTATTTTTGGCCAGACCAAAATATGATTCCCAAAATTTAGCTTCGTTATTATCTCATAATTTACTTCATTAACTCAGATAATTACATGGAAGTAATTTCAGACATAACAATTTTCCCAAACTAATAAAAGTTAGTCCTCGAAATTTAAATGCACACTTACCAGACTCATAATAAGTAACATAAACATACCATTGAATCACTAAAGTTGTGGTGTATCAAATCTGTTGGATAAAACATCATCATTCAATGATATAGCATATATGATTGCCCTTATTTATTTCGATCATTACAGTTAACGTAATCTTATATTTGGTCATCTAGTAGTCTTTATTAAAATATGGTCAGTTATCTTACTTAAATATTACCATTGACTGAACATCTCATTATTCATCTCTTAATAATATTTCGCATTTTACCGGCAATGTAGCATTTGACCGCCTTCTATAATATTTCTTACCAACAAATAGAGTCTATATTATTTTTGACAGACCAAATCATATGTTTTCTCTTGAGTATACATAAAATTGGTATAAAATCTATATAAATTTAGTACTAGTTACAAGTGAAGTTGGTATGAAACCTATACTATATTCGAAACTTATTACACGTAAAGTTGGTATGAAACCTATACAATTTTGGAACTTAGTATACATAATTTTGGTACGAAACCTATACTATTTTCGGTACTTAATACATTAAATTAGTATGAAATTTTTATAATTCTGTTACTAATTACACAAGAAATTGGTACGAAACCTATACAATTTTGGTACAAGTTACACGTGAAATTGATATGAAACCTATATTAATTTCAGTACTTATTACACGTGAAGTTAGTATGAAAGATATACAATTTTGGTACTAGTTACACATGAAGTTGGTACGAAATCTATAAAATTTTGGTACAAGTTACACGTGACATTGGTATGAAACATATATTAGTTTCACTACTTATTACACGTGAAGTCAGTATGAAAGATATTTGAAACTAGTTACTCATTAAACTGGTATAAAAATATACTATATTCAGTACTTATTACAAGTGAAGTTGGTATGGAAGATATACAATTTCGGTACCAGATACATATGACATTGGTATTAAAACTATACAATTTTGGTGCTAGTTACATATAAAATCGGTATTAAACATATATCATCTTGGTACAGTTACACATGAAATTGGTATTAAATCTATACACTTTTGGTACTAGTTACTCATGAAATTGGTATTAAACTTATACAATTTTGGTATTAGTTGTACATGAAATTGGTATTAAACGTATACAATTCTGGTACTAATTACACATCAATATTGATCTTAAATTTATATATCGAATAAACAAATAATATCAAATTCAAACAACAATAACAACATTTATATAAAATCTTCTATATTAATGTTAATCTTCTATATCGAACAAACAAAAATATCAATTTCAAATAACATCAATTTCAAACTTTACAAACAATATTTGTTTGTTCTGGCACTAGTTACACATGAAATTTATATGAAAGATATACTTTTCAGTACTTATTACACGTGAAGTTGGTCTGAAACATATACTAGTTACACATGAGATATGTGTATATGAGTTGTATAAATGTCATTGACATACTCTTTTCAATTGGGCATTGCATGCAATGGGTTTAAGAGTAAACGTGCATGATGAATCGAGAATATGATTAGTGCATTATAATGGATTATGTCAAATTGTGCTTTATTTGTGATTCCTGATTTGAATGCATTTCAATTAATTATATAATAGTTGGATCCTCATATTTATTTAGAATCTATCACTCGGGATATGGGTTTTGAATAGGACCATAAGAATTTACATGGTTAAAAAATTATATAGTCGACAGGCGTATAACTCCAACGAATCATTGTGTTATTTAAATTGTTTAATAGTTTATCTTAGGTGGACACATCAAGATGATTGTTGAATGATTATTTCTACTTAACACTCGGAAGAGGTAATAGAATAACATATGATTATTTGGCTAATAAACTGAATAACACAACATAGTTGATAGTTGGGTAAAGTCGAATCTTTAGAATCCATTCTCATTGATTTTCTCCACTTAAATATTCATCATCTTGTTAGTTTGTGTTAGTTATTTAATTAATTCTCCATTTAATTCGATTCATCAAGCACCTTTACTTTTAAACTCATTGCATGCAATGTCCAATTGAAAGGCGTACTGCCAAGGACATTTATACAACTCATGTATAACATATCTATATGCTCACAGGCGAACATATAATTTGTATTAATTTGTATCATGTGTAACTAGGACCAAATTATGTAAGTTTAATACAAATTTCAGTTGTATAGGTTTAATAGTACGGATACTATATAGGTTCCATAATTCATACCAATTTTATGTATACATAGTACGAAAATTGTATAGGTTTCACACCAACTTCACGTGTAATAAGGACCGTATATAGTATAAGTTTCATACAAACTTCATGTGTAACTAGTACCAAAATAGTATATGTTCATACTAATTTTACGTGTAATAAGTACCGAAACTAGTATAAGTTTCATACTAATTTCACGTGTAACTTGTGCTAAAATTGTATAGGTTTCATACCAATTTCATGTGTAATTAGTACTAGAATTGTAAAATTTCATACTAATTTAATATGTATTAAGTACCGAAAATAGTATAGGTTTCGTACCAATTTCATTCATAATTAGTACCAAAATTATATCAATTTAGTACCAATTTTTTGTATACTAAGTACCAAAATTGTATAGGTTTCATACCAACTTCATGTGTAAGTACCAAAAAGTATAGGTTATATACCAATTTCATGTATAACTGTACCAAAATTGTATATGATTCATATCAATTTCATGTGTAAGTAGTTCCAAAATTGTAAAGATTTCATACCAATTTCATTTGTAATAAGTACCGAAAATAGAATAGGTTTCGTACTAATTTTATTCGTAATTAGTATCAAAATTATATGGGTTTCATACCAATTTTATGCATAGTTGGTACCGAAATTTTATACGTTTCATACCAACTTTACGTGTAATAAGTTTCGAATATAGTATATGTTTAATACCAACTTCACATGTAACTAGTACCAAAATTGTATATGTTTCATACCAATACCAACTTCATGTGTAATAAGTACCGAAAAAAGTATAGGTTTCTTACCAATTTCATGTGTAACTTGTACCAAAATTGTATAGGTTTCATACCAATTTCATGTGTAACTAGTACCAAAATTGTCAAGATTTCATATCAATTTCATATGTAACAAGTACCGAAAATAGTCTAAGTTTTGTACCAATTTTATTCATAATTAGTACCAAAATTGTATAGGTTCATACCAATTTTATGTATATTTAGTACCGAAATTGTATAGGTTTCATACTCACTTCACGTGTAATAAGTACCGCATATAGTATATGTTTTATACCAATTTCGTGTGTAACTAGTATCAAAATTGTATTGGTTTCATTCCAACTTCATGTGTAACTAGTACCAAAATTGTATATATTTTATCCTAACTTCACGTGTAATAAGTAAAGAAAATAGTATATATTTCATACCAATTTCATGTGTAACTTGTACCAAAATTGTATATATTTCATACCGATTTTATGTGTAACGTGTACCAAAATTGTATAGGTTTCGTACCGACTGTAATGATTTCTCAAAATTAAAAGTTTAACTTTTAGTAGATGGGTATTATAGTCATAAGGAGTTAGAACAAAATTTCAAGTTGCAGTAGGGAGTCTGAATTAATTTTTTCTGACATAGAGACTAATTTCAAAATTAAGCTTGACAATAAAGATTTTTTTTGAGTTTTCTCATAAAAATAAGGAGTCATTAAGCGAGAGGGACGATAAATAATAAACATAAAATATGAAAATCAATTTTGGGAGTGGAAATACAAGTCCCTTAGTTTTAAATTTAATTTCAGAACAAACAAAACACAATATGAGATACTATTTTATTTTTATATTTTTAACAATTACAACTATTACAGATATAACTATAAGATAAAAATTTAATGAAAGTATAAGTCAACAACCCTAAAATACAAACAACCACCACAAAAACACTTATCAAAGTGCACAAAATACAACAACACACATAATCAAATACAATAAATGTAAATATACACACATAAATATGGAACTTGAAACGAAGGGTTATTTATTTAAATAACCTAATTTTAAAAAATATTTATCAAAATAACCTAAAATATAAATAAAATGACCCAAAATGCCAACTTATTTGCCGTCTTTAGGAGAAGACGCCAACTGGACAACCCAGTTGGCGTGACCAATTTTTCAAAGTTGGCCACGCCAACTTAAAACCTATTTTTTTTAAATAAAAAAATACAAATAAAAAGACAATGTATAGATAATTATAAAATTGATAATATACAAATAAAATAAATTTAACATTTTTCAAAGAATGACAAATAAAGTTAATTTATTTATTTATTATTTTAATATTTAATTCAATTTATTATAATAAATAATTAATAAAACAAACGAGGATTATGTCAATATTTTGGAGTTGATGCATGAGTAACAATCTTTCTGGAGTCACCCCAGCGGCCCTAGTGCGAGGAAATACTTGTATGGACTTGGTTTGCGCACAACTCATAAATCAACTCAATATGATTAGTCTAAATTGACTGATGATTATTTTATATGTTTTTCCTTTAAAATAAGTTTGTTTTGAGTTGATGTATAAGTTGAGCGTATATAAAAGTATTTTCGACTGCAGGGGATGACGTCTGTTTGAAGACACTGACCCAGTTAAAATGTTGTTGCTGGTTGGAGATTTCCTAATTCTTGAATTAAATAAAAATATAAACCACCATAAAAGCATTTCCTGGCATGATCGTCACGGAATATTATATAAATATTATTTTTTATTTAAGTATTATAATATAATACATCAGTCAATTTAGACTAATCATATTGAGTTGATTTATGAGTTATGCGCAAACCAATTGGTGTTTTGGGTCACTTTATTAAGTTTTTATATTTTATGTTATTTTGTTAAATAGTTTTTTAAAATTAGGTTATTTAAATAAAAAAACCCTGAAAAGAAGACATCATTTAGAAGCTAAGGAGGGTGTATTGGTTATAGATTTTTAATGACTTTTATGGAGTTTAAAAGGCTAGAGGTATTCAATACATACTTTTATATACTCCACAAAAGTCTAGTAATATTCAAAACATACTTTCGTAGAGTTTTTTAAAAGTCAGATGGTATTCAAACTTGACTTTTTAAAACTCTATAAAAGTCTTTAGGTATCCAAAATTTCATTGACTTTTAATGACTTCTGTTGAAATCTTTAGGTACAAGTTTTGATGCCCCAAAAATGTTAAAAATTCTTCATCACTCCTAGCAAAGATTTGGAACGATCTTAGGGACACGAGGCCAAGGGACACGAGGCCAAGTGGTCATCGGCGATACTATTTCTTAGTAACCTATTGGGTTATTTATTGAATTAATCAATCCTTTGGGCATTTCTCTCAGTTTTCTTTCTTCCCTTCCTTTGCCCCAGCAAAGAGACCATATTTCAATAATCTTTCGGGTTGACTCGGACCCGAAAAAGAACTATGTCTGATACCTACTGTACAGATTGCAAGCGAAATACAGAGGTGGTGTTTGATCACGCCGCAGGGGACACCGTCTGCTCCGAATGCGGTCTTGTACTCGAATCCCGCGCCATCGACGAGTCATCCGAGTGGCGCACTTTCGCCGATGATTCCGGTGATCACGATCCCAATCGCGTCGGTGGACCAGTTAACCCCTTCTTGGCTGACGCTGCTCTTTCTACTGTTATTTCTCGGAGTGCTAATGGTTCCAATGCGGATTCATCTCTGGCCCGCTTGCAGAATCGGGGTGGGGCTCCAGACCGGGCTATTGTATTGGCCTTCAAGACTATTTCTAGCATGGCTGATAGGTGGATTTAATATTGTTTTGTTGTGTTCTGGGATTTTGTTTTATTGAAGATTTTTTGGGTTTGTGAAGATCTATATGCGATATAATGAGCTAGCACTCTGTTGTTAGTGATGGTAGTTGTCTGTTAGGGCTTTGAGGGAGATAAAGACTGGAGCTTTGATGCTATCTTGTTCCTAGGAGGTTGATATCATTTTCCCCCCACATTAGTTAAGATTGTTTGGGGTTAGTCGTGGAAGGTTTTGGTTGGATGTTGAATTTTTTTTATGGTGGGATGAATTTTAATTCTTGCCTCTTAGCTGTTGATGTGTGACGGTATTTGTATTTTTGGATCTGCTGGTTCAATTGGAAACTGACACTGGTGATTAAATGTGTGATGAGGCCATGAGGCGATGCACATAGATATGAAATTCTAGAATACAAAAACACATAAGGTGTCGGCCATGGTTGAAGTTGTATTTTGATTGGTTTGATTCATTTACAAGACTAAAACAATGAAGCTGTTAAAAAAATGAGGGATTATTTATTAGTTTGCTGGTGGAGATCAATATTTTCTTATGTTTCATAGGATCTTGATTGTTTTTGGAACTGAATACGAGTTGAATGGTTCTTGTGAAAACAGTACCCTGTATTATATATTTTTGTTGTACATTTAATTATATATGAAGATTTGAATGTGATTGTATTTGTTCAAATTTGATTGGCACATAGTTAATACCAACTACCAAGTTATTTATTGCTCTTATTATGGTCGTGGTATTAGTGTGGTATAATCTTATTTGTTAGCTTCTTCGTTAGCGTTGTGGTGGTTTTTGCACGAAGATCATAGGGACAAAGATCTCACGCTAAACTGCTGCGATACATTAAAGGTTTCATGCTAGAAACACGGATAGATAGATAAGTGTCTTTTAGTTATGAGCATCCTGAAATTAACTTGAAATCCATTGATGGCATGACTTTTAGATTTTCATATGGGTGATAGATAGTGGGCCAGAGTTTTTGTTATTAAAAAATAAGGATATGATGCATTTATGGTTAATTTAGATTTAGATTATTTTCATCAATCATGGGATAAATTGATAGGATTTCCGATGAACACTTTTAACACTAAATGTTTTTCCTCTGTCCAGGTTGAGTCTTGTAACGACAATTAAGGTATGCTTGTTGCTTTGATTTTGTTGCGTCAAAATTTACATAAAATATATACTCTCCGTTCATGTGGAATTTGTTTGTCATACTTCATGCATATCTTCATTTTTTTTTTCACTTTAATTTCCGTTTTAAGTTATTGTATCTCTTCTTGAGATGCCATAAAGTCGCTATAATATTTTGTTCATGGTTTGAAATGAGTTTGTATCTGGCATTAGTCAAAACTTTGTTTGCTTGTGAATGAATTTACCAAATGACAAAGGCTGCCGATAATCTATGTGTACTTAAAATGAATTTTTCCATTCTTGGAACATTTTTGCAATATTAAGACCATGTGATGCCCCGTCCCAACCGAAATTCTGGAACGGAAAAAATGAATCGCCCGTTGTGACCATTCCTGATCAAAATGTTCTCTTAGAATTTTATTTGTAAGCGTGAACAATGATTTAAACGGGATTTCTAATTTTCCCAATTAATGATTTTAAGTATAATAATTAAGCTTATTGGATGAGAACTAACAAATGAAGAAAATTTACTTATAAAATAAAAAACTGAATTCTATCAAGCAAGGAACCGGTTAGGAGATAATGTCTGAAAAATAATAGAATAGACAAATAAATATAATACGTAAATTTTGAGTTCTGTTATATCTCGGAACCAATAACTTGTCTTAAAGTTTGAAAATTCTACTCATAAATTTTCTAGGTTCTGACCAACTTGCGACTTCTAACTTCATATAGCTTATTTGATTTATTTCTGCCAAATTACGTCTATCCCTTACTTCTGAGTTCTGACTTTTTGAATGCTCTCTTCCAGAGCTCCCGATTAGTCCTGATATCTTGCCTCATCTAAATTAAAATATTATAATATATGCACAAATATCAAACGCATATCCCAAAAACGCTTCGTTTCTCCTCCAAAAATGACTTCTCGGGTGGGAGCACGCATTTATTGTCATGATTACCTGTTGTTATTTCGTAAATAATTGCATAAATATTCATCTCGGTCTATACCCACTGGGAGTGTGTAATGGAAAATACTCATTTATTCGCCACGGATCACACTTACCTATTTGTTTTACCTTGCCGCCTACAAGTCATATATAGACAGAATTGGTCCTCCGTCCCAAGTCCAGAACAAGGACTCAGAATGTTATTATCACATACTTTTTTCAATTTATATAGTTGCCACAATACTTTTACTTTTAAAATATTTCAAAACATAAATTAATAATGCTCTTAATATTTTTTAGAAACTCTCTATTTTATCAATGTTTTTATCGTTGTTCATCATAAAATACATTTCTTAAAAAAATTTTATACGGCCATGGTTTAAAAGTTATTTGCTTAACAAATATTTTATAAAATTGTCCGCAATGGTTACGATCTCTCACCCCTAACTTACTGATTACCGGCTACGAACCTTAGATCCTACACACATTAAGGTCACTGTGTTATTTTATGTTCTTGACCGACTTTCTCAATTCAGATAATGTTTAGCTCTGACAGCTCTCAGTTACTTCTTTATGAAATAGTCCTTTATCCGGGTGCTAACTTTTTGATATCACGACATATAGAAATTCCAGGTTCTAAATTTTGTGATATCGCAACATGTAGAAATTTTCACAAATTCCCAGACTGTTTCTCATAGGCTAGTTAGCTTGGTCAGCACTTGAAATTTTCAAGCCCTTCCACACCTTCTCTATTGTGCTTTTCTTTGAAGGACCGGGCTAGTGAACTATATAAAAGGTTGGAGGATCAGAAATGTACAAGAGGAAGAAACTTGGAGGCTCTAGTGGCTGGCTGCATTTATATTGCTTGTCGGCAGGAAGGCAAGCCACGGACAGTAAAAGGTGTCCCCCTTAATCATGATAATTGTATTTTACTTTAATGTAGTTTGTGGAGTCCTCTGAATCTATGAGTCTCAACTAGAAATTTGCTCAATGGTCGCTGGAGGTGCTACAAAGAAAGAAATTGGAAGAGCAAAAGAATTTATTGTGAAACAGCTAAAGGTTGAGATGGGTGAATCAATGGAGATGGGCACCATACATGCAGGGGACTATCTTGTAAGTGTGCCTCATAGTTAAATTAGGTCGCAGCAGGAACAATTCGATCTATACTTGTCAATTCCAAGCCTTTCCTTTGTGCTCTTTTGTTGTAAAAAAACCTTCTTTTTTTGAGGGTTCTCTCACTTTTCCACGCCTTCTGGTGTTGCAGAGGCGCTTTTGTTCCAATCTGGGTATGAGCAATGAAGAGGTTAAAGCTGTTCAAGAAACTGTCCAGAAGTCAGGGGACTATGATATAAGGCATACACTATTCTTCTTGGAACCTTTTCAAAAGAAGATTAATGCAAAAAATTTAGTCGTATATTTAACTAGTGATTATGAAATAGATTGTGTGTACGTCTGTTGCCCAGTTGATAGGAAACTGCTCAGTTGGGCTGCATTTTCTGTTCATAATTCAAAAGGTTTATGCCAACATTATGCTTCTTAACTTGCAGGAGGAGTCCTATTTCTATTGCTGCTGCAATCATTTTTATGATAACCCAGCTCTCGGATTCAAAGAAACCCTTACGAGGTTCAAGCACTTGCCATCTTTTTTTCCTTTCATTTAAATGTATGATTATTGAGGTTGTAACTTTTCATCGCTCCAACTAGCTATCTTGTCTTCTCTATTTACTTTCTTATTTTATCTGCTGGAGACCCTTGAAAGGGCTATCACATGTGCAATAGTAAAACTTGTATTTCTAACCATCATGCATCGATCTTGGAAGATCGATGTTCCCATTTGTATTGGATGGACTGGTCATTCAACTCCGCTGTTTTAAACTTATTTAATTTAAGTGTATATTGGGTAGTTTTAGGTGTTTTCTACACTATCAGAGGTAATGTTTTTTTGTATTTTTGGTTGGTTGAACTTTGAAATGGCGTTTTTGCAGATATATCAATCGCTACTACTGTTGCAGAAGGGACGATAAAGAATTCTTACAGAGATCTGTACCCCCACGCAGCCAAGATAATACCAGAGTGGTATGCAAAGGAAAGGGATGTTAAGAACCTTTCCATTCCTAAAGCCTAAATGAGTGGGTCTCGATTGAGATAATTTGTATTGGAGTTTTGGCCTTTGGGTATTTTTAAGTTTATCTGGTTGGGAAGACACAGAGTACATTTTTACTCGATTTTCAATGTTTTGTTCAAATTTATTAATAATGGGGAATGATAAATATTATGGTCAAATCATTTAACAGCAAGACGTTAATCTTGAAAGCAGTTCATAATATTTGAGGGTTTAATAGGCTCATAAAGAGCTTCTGAACGAGAGGTTGAATCTTTAAAACATGGAAGAAAAAGGACAGTATTCCGGAGGTTCTGGAATGGAAGATTTGTTAGGAGATTGCACTCGTCTTGGGAACAATCTTGTTCTCATGTGATTAGTAAGCGCGATGAGCAGGAGATGAGGAAAAAACATTATGAGCATAGGTTATCCGTCGGTTGAGGTTCGAGTTTGGAGACTCACGACGTAGTTTTGCACTCCTGGTAAGTGACCTAAATTTTCAAATAAGAACTAAGGCCTGCAACTTCTGAATCGAAAATGGATGGAAATTTGATCTTCGAAATGCATTCTTGAATCTCGAACTGAATTATGAATTTGCTTAGGCATTTCGTTTGATGAAAAATGAATTTCTTAATTTATTTATTTTTCACCCAACGCTTTACTTATTTATTTTTTGGTGATACTTTAAAAATTTTTCAAGCACGGGGACTGCTATCAAAAGTGAAAAAAAATTGAAAGAAACTTTCGGTGTGAAATTAAATGCGTCGCTACCTAAAAAAATTCAGGTACCCAACAGTCAGGTATTATGTATTTTTGGTTCGGGTAATAAAAAATGATACCCTAAGGTATCCTATCCGGAAAACAAGAAATCGAAACACCACACTTGATGCCCACCTTAGTCAAAACAGATTCAAATCTTGAATTCGTCCTTGCTTAAGGCTATAATAATAATAATATAATTATTATATATTATATTGGTAATCAAATCGAAATTTTAAATTTGATTTGATTATTAATTGTTTTATTTTATTTGATTTACTAATTAACAAAAGCAATAAATCGAACCGCGTATAGAACGCGTGCTATATTATACCGTACATTTCACCTTTATATCCACACACTACTTTACTCTGTTTTTGTACTACTTTGGGCTGGAATGTTTTGGGGATGACTTAAAGATTTTATTTTTTAAGAAAATGATAGTGTTATAAATAATATTTTGGGGAGGTTATGTTTTTAAAAAAACTTAGAAGTTGGCGTGGCCAACTTTTTGAAAAGTTGGACACGCCAACTCAGTTGGCGTTACCAGTATTTTATATGGTCACGCCAACACAGTTGGCGTGTAATGTTAGTTTTTAAATTTGTTAAATTTGTGGTTATTTTGATAATTGTTTATTAAATTTGGGCTATTTAGTTAAAAAACCCTTATTTAATGTCTTTAATATATGTTTGCTTTTTCAATGCTAACTATTAGTGAATGGGACACCAACAATACTAAATGACGAATTTTGACTTTTGGCACCGAATAAAGGTGAACCATGAAATTTCCTCGCAACTTCCGCGCTGGATCACATAAGTCAGATACGTAGGCGGATACGAATGCGCGAGCACGTTTCAAAAAATTTGAGTACGAGTGCGTCTTAATGCTCCTATTAAAAATAAATAAATATATATATATATACACACACATACACACTGATAAAATGAAGTTAAATATACATAATATACATCATATTTAACAAACTTACATTGTTATTATATCATTTACAAATTTAAAATATGGAGTTCTTAACAATTTTGGCGTTTGCAACTTTACCATTATTAAAAAGCACTAAAATTAGATCTTATTGTAGGATCTAACATTTGCAACTTTGCAAAACGTTATAGCCAGTGATAACAATGTTTTGTATTTGATCGCTCTTCTAGTAGGAATTCTCCGAAAACTATATCTTAGAGAATGAAAAAAGAAAATGAAGTATTAATATTTTGTTTTATTTTAAGACATAAAATAACGAATTTGAAAAATGAAACCAAATTTTACATTTATATTTCAACATGTTTGGTAATAGTCTGAATTTATTAAGAATCACTCGTATTATTTCCGTAGAATTATATCATTACCTTATGAAATGACTAATATAAACATTTAACTCAATAATAATTATTTATAAAATCCATTCTATTACTTTCATGCAAAAAACTAAGATATCTTACGAAATCACAGATTTGTCATACTTTCTTTTGTCACATATTTTAATATTTCATATGTTATTATGTTTTTTCATGAATTCATTACAAAATAGTGAATATTATCTATCTAGTTACCATATAATATAATTTTCTTACCAACTCGAAGTATCTAGAAACCATGAAAATTCATCTGAACCCAAAATCAGAGTAGTCTGTGACACTGAGTCTTGCGTTTGCCATGAAGAAGTTAATGAATGACAAAGCTCTGGTGAGACGTTTATCTGCCTGTGAGACTATGGGTTCTGCCACTTACAGGGACACACTTGATTCAGATATATCAGAAAATGTATTAAGTTTTCTCTTGCAAGCAGTATTCAGCAATACAGGTTCTGAGGTGGTCAACAACAAAGTTGGGAAGAGTTCCATTATGGGCTCACCAACAGAAACAGCAATACTAGAGTATGGATTGCTCTTGGGTGGTGATTTTGATGAGCAACGTCGGGTGTGCAAATTGTTGAAGGCTAAACCTTTTAATTCAGAAAAAAAAAACAGATGGCCGTGCTTGTGGGTCTTACAGATGGCAAGGTCCGAGCATTTTGTAAAGGCGTGATGTGACTATAAATAGAAACATCTATTGCGCGTAATTGTCTACGATTTGGTATGTTTTGATGATTAATTTGATACATATAGTACCTAATCGTATATTTGTGTATATGTAGGTGGAATTAAAGAAATCGAGCTAATAACGATGAATAAGGATCAAGAAATGCATTGGAGTTGACAAGAGATCAAAGTAGACCAAGAAAAATGCATAAAAGTTGACCAAGACAGGCGATCCATCGCCCAGGAAGCAGAGATCCATCGCCTCGAGGCAGAAAGTTTCAGCCACAAATTTATCACTTTAGCGATTGATCGCTAATTTCTAGCGATTGATCGCTCGCCCGAGAAAAACGAAAAAAATAAAGCTAGGGATCGATCGCTGCCAGTAGAGTTTTGGAAACTTTGGATTCTTAATTTTTTTCCTTCCTACATGAATTCTAACCTACCCCATCAGCCTCCCTATACATTTATGCATGAAAATCAGACCTTTTAACAATCTAGGTAGAGTATTTAGGCTAGTTTTATAATTTTTCTTTCAATTTAGTTGAAGAACGCTACGAAGATCGAAACGAAGACGGACGAGCGGAGATCGGATTAGTTTTCTTTCCTTTGTTCTTATTTATTGTTTTTCTTAGATTAAGTCTAGCTAGTTTTTAGTTCTTGGTTGAGGAGACTAATACATTGGATTTATTTATCTTGGGGAGATTCTTACGCTTTTGTTTATCGATTTTATTGAATATCATTGTTTTTTCTAATTTTATTGATATAATTTGTGTTTGTATATTGGATTGCCAACCTAATAGCTTACATGTAATCTAATGCTAAATTTGATATTTGTTAATCAAATTTACGAAGCAACTAAGATTGATAATTGCCAGCTGGTGGTGTTATTAAATTCTTAGGGAAAACCATTGACTAAATTTATATAAACCACTTGTGTTTAAATTATTTAGATTCATCACTCACTAGTTTTGAATGGTGTCATGATTTTAATATTGAATATGCATATAGAGATTGATTGATTGATGAAAGTTAAATTAGGACGCTTGGACTAATTGACTATGAATAAGGTGAGGGAGGAATTAGATTTCAAATTGATGAATATTCAAATAAAATTGAATCTTTTGTCAATCGATGAAATAGATGATAATATCCAAGGTAGAGTCGATCGATACCAAGAATCGCTTTCATTAGTTTAATCTTTAGTTTTAATTTAATTAGTATAATTCACTCACAACCCCATCTTTAATTTATTGTTTTGTTTTGATTTTCATTAACACTAGAATTCACGCCTCCTCGTAGGATCGATCCCTACTAACACTACTACATTATTGTTATCAATCTTGAGGATTGAGTGGGGTTAATTTTGGCGTACACGATAAGCGCGACCAAATTTTGGCGCCGTTGCCGGGGAGGCGGCGTATATTTTTGTGTTAATATTTTCTGTTTTTTTTTCTCTCTTTATTTCTTTCCCACCACCGGTACTCTTGTTTGTTCGTGTTTACAGGTTGATTTATGAAAATCGGATCTTATCATGGAAGACTATATGCGAGTTGACCCATCTTGCGCGACAACTTGGTGTAGGGAATGGACAAAGTGCTTACGACTCAAGTTGGAGTGATCAATATGCCAATCAATTGGATGAGCTCACCTCCACCCTACATGCAATCCAACCTACCGTCATACATACCACAATATCCGACATGGCCACAACAACCTCAATACCATACCCCTGGTGAGTCTTTAGAGGATCTTGTTTGAAAACTTAACGAAGTACTTTGCAATTTCAATAGGAATTCAGGGTATACCATGATTGCATTTGAAGTGGAGACTATGGAGAAGGTGGTACTGATGCCACCCGAGCTAGAAGAGGAGACACATGTGCACACAGAAGAAAAGGAGCTTGTACATCCTACAACTCCGAAAGGTATGTTTCCAACTGAGAGCTGTGTTGAATACTTAGATGAATCATGTGCTGTGGAAGAAGAGTCGGCGACAGAATACTGTGATGAAATGGATTTTTGCGACTATTTTTTCGAAGAAAACATCACCTTGGACAATGGCAAAGAGGTAGAAACTCCCGAAACGATGGTACTGAGGCCATCGATACTTGAAGAACAAACTGAGGTAGAGTTGGATGCCAAGGGATCCCACCAGACTGAGAGTCCCAAAGGTACGTCCCCGCGCCTTTTCGAAACTGAATTTATACCCTTCTTCCCCCTTGCATTGAAAAATAATAGGAAGAATGAGGGAATCAAAGGGCTTTGTGACACTTTTCAAAAAGGCGAAGTAAACATTTCTTTCCTTGACACTATTAAACAAATACCTCGATATGCTGACTTTTTCAATGAATCGTGCACTAAGAATAAGGAACAACAAGTTAAGGATGCCATGACTTTTTCAAGATCTACCTCGACTGACTTCTTTGGAGGAAGGCGACATAGTGAAAAGACAAAATCCCTCCCAGAGGTCCAAGGCGAATAGGCATCCCCTTAAGCTAGAGGACTGGCGTCGGGCCACCGACGTTAAACAGAGACGCTGCTTGGGAGGCAACCCAAGTCGAGTTAGCTTTCTTTTTTCCTTTTTATTCTTTTATTATTGCTTTCGTAGTCTAATTTCTCTTTCCTTACAATTTTGGCTTACATTGGGGACAATGTAAGATTTAAGTATGGGGGAGGGATTAGTGGTGTGTTATTGCTTTCCTATTTTAAAAATACAAAAAAATAAAAAATTTGAAATTGTTTGAGCTCATAGTTATTAATGAACGTATGCTTAGAATCATTACCCATGATGAAACCTAATTGATGCCATGCATGTTTTTTAACATAGGTTAATTGTTAACCTTGGAACACTTTGAACTCTAATGCAAATTATGCTTTGACATGGTAGTTGAATATTTTGAGCACGAATATGTCATGACTTGTGAAGTGTGCATAGCTTAGTGAAGTTTGTGTGAATTTTGTGATAGTCTTAAGAAGTCTCTAATACATGCTAGAACTTAACTGCATGCTCTTTGAGGCGTATGTCTAGACTACTTGCGAACATGAAAGTGATACAATCTTTGATGCGTTTGAGCTTTTCAAGCCTACCATGTAAATAAAATCAACCTCTAGTACCCTTTTTGAGCTTTAATGCAAAAGAATGGTTGTGTGCTAAGCATACTAAAGACCACCAATCAAAGTTTTCTTTGACTAGCTTATCATCCTTCCCTAATGAGCCTAAATATGATTTTAATCCATACCTTTGGAGGGAGTATGATGTGTTTCATTCACATGCACTTATGTTCTCATTAAATCATTTATTTTTGAGCTTATTGCCAAAAGAATGAGATGCATGAAAGAAAAGGGCTGCCTTGAGATAATTGCTAAAAATATGACTCTAAAGGGAGCCAAGGCACACAAGAAGCAAAATAAAAAGTAAACCTTGAAAAAATGTACAAGGTTTGAAAAAAATCATGCAAGAAGAGAAGCTCTTTTGTGTGAATATCATTATACTCTCTTGTTTGATGCATCTTTACCCTTTCTTTCATAAGCCAATACCTAGGTCAAGCTACAAGCTAATAAAGACCTACTAGATTTGTGTTTGCAAGTGGCTAAGATAGTGGAGAAGGGTGTGCAAGTGAGCTTATACTTGTGTTAGTGTACAACTTGAACTATTGTGGGTTTCCATTTATTGGATCTATAATTTGTACATGACACTTGTTTATTACCACACACACACGTTCACTGCTTTGTTGGATATGAAATGTTTAGGGATTGAACTTGTTCCACTGTTAACTTTTCACCGTCTTTCATTATTATGCATGTTTATAATTGTTGATGCATTAAAGTGAGGACAAGTTAGTTTGTTATGATGCTATGAGCTTACAAAACGTTTTTAGTTTTGTCTGATTTACTCGAGGTCGAGTAAAGATTAAGTATGGGGGAGTTTGATGTGACTAGAAATAGACACATCTATTGCGCTTAATTGTCTACGATTTTGTATGTTTTGATGATTAATTTGATACATATGCTACCTAATCATATATTTGTGTATATGTAGGTGGAATCGAAGAAATCGAGCTAATAACGATGAATAAGGATCAAGAAATCCATTGGAGTTGACAAGAGATCAATGTAGATCAAGAAAAATGCATAAAAGTTGACCAAGACAGGGTTCATCGCCCAGGAAGCAAAGATCGATCGTCTCGAGGCAGAAAGTTTCAGCAACAAATTTATCACATTAGCGATCGATCGCTAAATTCTAGCGATTGAGCGCTCGCCCGAGAAAAACTCGCTAGCATATAGCGATCGATGCTAGCAGAGTTTTGGAAACTTTGGATTCTTGATTAGTTTCCTTCCTACATGGATTCTAACCTACCCCATCAGCCTCCCTACACATATATGCACGAAAAGTAGACCTTTTAACAATCTAGGTAGAGTAGGTAGAATAGTTTAGACTAGTTTTATAATTTTTCTTTCAATTTTGTTGAAGAACGCTACGAAGATCGAAACGAAGGCGGGATTGACACCTCGACGATCGGAGATCGGATTAGTTTTCTTTCCTTTGTTCTTATTTATTGTTTTTCTTAGATTATGTCTAGCTAGTTTTTAATTCTGGGTTGAGGAAGACTAATACCTTGGATTTATTTATCTTGGGGAGATTCTTATGCTTTTGTTTATCGATTTTATTGAATATCATTGTTTTTCTGATTTTATTGATATGATTTGTGTTTGTGTATTGGATTGACAACCTAATAACTTGCATGTAATTTAATGCTAAATTTGATAATTGTTAATCAAATTTACGAAGCAACTAAGATTGATAATTGCATGCTGGTTGTGTTATTAAATTCTTAGGGAAAACCATTGACTAAATTTATATAAATCACTTGTGTTTATATTATTTAGATCATCACTCAATAGTTTTGAATGGTGTCATTATTTTAATAATGAATATGCATATAGAGATTGATTGATTGATGAAAGTTAAATTAGGACGCTTGGACTAATTGACTATGAATAAGGTGAGGGAGGAATTAGATTTTCAATTGATGAATATTCAAATAAAATTGAGTCTTTTGTGAATCGATGGAATAGATGATAATATCCAAGGTAGAGTCGACCGATACCAAGAATGTTTTCATTAGTTTAATCTTTAGTTTTAATTTAATTAGTGCAATTTACTCACAACCCCATCTTTAATTTATTGTTTTGTTTTGATTTTCATTAACAAGAATTCACACCTACTCGTGGGATCGATCTCTACTCACACTATTACATTATTGTTATCAATCTTGAGGATTGACTGGGATTAATTTGGGCGTACACGATAAGCGCGACCAAGGTGCATCTGAAATTATATTAAAAATGTGTGACAGCGGAATTAATGCGGGGATGGAGAAACTGTTCCTTTGTCATCAGAACAGATTAGCAATATCATGGATGCCATCAATGATTTCTCTTGTGAAGTTTTGCGTACACTATGCTTAGCATGCAATGGCATTGATGATGGCTGGAAGGAAAATAGGATCCCTGATTGTGGCTATGCATTGATTGCAGTAGTGAGAATTGGATCCAGTTCGGCCAGGTGTAAAAGAAGCAGTGAAAACTTGCTTTGCAGCTGGAATTATTGTACGCATGGTTACCGGTGATAATATTAATACAGCTAAAGCAATTGCAAAAGAGTGTGGAATACTGAACGACAGTGACTTGCTATTGAAGGACCAGTTTTCGCAACAAGACTTCAGATGAGATGAGCCAAGCTATACCAAAACTTAAGGTGTCCACTGTTTATGCATATATTTAATCCTTTGGAACAATGTGAAAAAACTCATAAAGCTGCCTAAAATATTATGATCTTGAACATAGTTAATGGCTCGGTCATCACCTACGGACAAGCATATTCTGGTAAGGACTTCCAGAAGCATTCTTAAAGAGGTTGTTGCAGTTACTGGTGATGGGACAAATGACGCCCCTGCTTTGCATGAGGCTGACATTCGACTTGCTATGGGCATTTCTGGAACAGAGGTACGTCCATATGGTCTCTAGTTGTACAAGTTATTTTCGTACTAAATTTTCACATTTGCAGCCTTCAAATGTTACTTTCTTTCAAAGTATTCACTATTCAGTGTTGGACTGGAACAAAATTCTTTTGATGGGCTTGTATTCTCAATCGAAAATAATTACTGATGAATCATATAACAATATCTACAGGTTGCAAAAGGAAGTGCAGATGTGATTGTATTGGATGACATTTTTGCTACAATTGTAAATGTTGCAAAATGGGGACGATCTGTGTACATCAACATATAGAAATTTGTGCAATTCCAGTCGACTGTTAATATTGTTGCCCTCAGGGTCAATTTTGTATCTGCATGTATCTCAGGTACTTTTTTTTTTTTGAACTTACAGCTCGCCGTCAACCACCCTCTTTTGTTAAAGAGAGCAACAAACAAAAGGGGTGATTAAGGCTGTTTCCGTATACCCCCTTCCAAGAAATTTGTATCCACACTCAATGAGGTTGTACGTGAAACTTTTTTACCATGTGGCAATCTTGCTGTTCTTAACACGACCATCTTTTCCTTTCTGCATAGTCTGCTTGCCATTTGATATTTTTTTTGCTTCTGTTTGTCATTCCAGGATCAGCTCCTCTAACAGCAGTGCAATTGCTTTGGCTGAACCTAATTATGGACACTCTAGGTGCACTTGCACTAGCCACTGAACCATCAAATGATGAACTGATGAAGAGGCCTCCTGTTTTGAGGACGAAAATTTTTATCACCATGAACATGTGGAGAAATATAATTGGTCATAGCATTTATCAGCTGCTGTCTTGTTAATCCTCAATTTTCTCGGGAGACGAATATTGGGACTCCAAGGTTCTGACACTACTGCAGTACTGAATACCTTCATATTCAACACCTTAGTGTTATGTCAGGTAAATCATTTCTGCTGCTTTTGACTTATGTGTGTGCCTTGTTTGCAATTTCTTCTACCATTATATACTATGTTGACGCCATATTCTATCCCCTTGATATTTTCTCTAATTCTGTGTTGGTGGAATCGTTGTTGGCAAACAAGTTCATTCGAGCTTGTGCAGTGCTATGCTCAAATTTGACTTGACTTGCAATTCAACTGCTCATGCTTGGTCGAGTTGTTAATTATTATTCTTGAACTTGACCCGCTTTGGTATGGAGTGGCTGGAGCTCGAGTTTGAAAAGCTTTATATTTTCAGAAAACTAGAAAAATTAAAATGTGCCTAGGGACAGGTCTTCTTAGAGGCGATACAAGTGTAAATGACTTGTGGTTGAGTTCAACTTGAGTAGCTCGAGCTCAGTTGAGTGGAACAACGTGGCTCACGTGTCTGTATTGATGGTTTGAGGAAATTATGGTGCTAAACATACAAATCCATGTGCCATTCTCCCCGCAAAGCAATCACAAAGACAGAACCTTGTGTCCTGCTAAATCATGAATATTTTTCTTGCTGGCGTCGTCCAGGGCTTCAATGAAATAAATAGCCGTGATATTGAGAAGATAGACATTTTCCATGGGCTGTTTGGAAACTGTATATTCTTAGGATTCATCACGTCTACAGTGGTATTCCAAGTGATAGTTGAATTCTTGGGCACATTTGCGGGCACGGTACCGTTGAACTGGCAACTATGGTTACTAAGTGTTGGAATCGAAGAGGGGGGTGAATGAGATTCCTTGGCTACTTTAGCGTTTTAAAATGAGTTTGAAAAATGAAATAATTTTGCGCTTGCGGAAGCCTTTAGTCAATCGATAAATTAAAAGAACAAAATAAATAAATGCGTAAAGGAAATAAAGCAATAAAAGAGACAAGGATTTGTTATAGAAGTTCGGCGATGAATCGCCTACGTCTCCTCTTCCCGGTTAGATAATCTCCAACCGAGGTTCCACTAGAACAATTGGTCTTGGCCTTGAGGGCTCCAAGTTAGCCACACAACAACTCTTCCCAAGTTTACAAAGCTCTTCCCGAGCACACTACTCTTCCCGAGTACACAAGCTCTTCCCGAGCACAATACTCTTCCCGAGTATACAAAGCTCTTCCTGAGCACAATACTCTTCACGAGTCTTCTTGGCCTTAAGGGCTCCAAGGATAGCCACAACACATGCACCAACTTCACTTGTTGGCGACTTTACAATTTTCCAACTTGCTTTGGTGTTGGAGGACCTTTACAATAAACCAACAAACACCTTTACGGTGTACTCACACGAAGATAACAAGACTTTAACAAAAAAATGAATTACAAGCTCCAATACAACAACAATGTATGGAGATTGCAATGCAATTTGAAATAATAATAATCAAGACTTTGTAGAAGTTTGTAGGCTTGTTCCTTAGCTTCAAAATGCTCCAAAGCATCAATATTTATAGTGTAGGAGGCCCCCTAGGCTCCTACTAGCCGTTGCTACACAAAAGGCTGAAATCACTCCTCGATCGCCTCGGACATCGCCTCAAACGATCTCCATCGCTGCGCCCCAACGATCGTCAAATCACACGCATCGCCTCAGGCGATCAGTGGATCGCCTCAGGCGATCAGTAGCAAAAATCAAGGCCGTAGCCTCAGCATGTCCAAATCTGTCATCGCCTCAAACGAACTCCACATCGCCTCAGGCGTTCAATGCCATCGCCTCGGGCGATCTCCCCTGCGCGCATGCCCGCGCATTCCTCGGCGTCGCTTCAGTCGATGTGAGGGGCGATGTCGCTCATGGCTGCCATCGCCTGGGGCGATGGTCACCATCGCCTGGGGCGATGGTCACCATCGCCTGGGGCGATCCACACCAGATTGTGCACACTTGATTTTCTTCATTCCAATCCACTTTTCATCACTTAATCTGCACACTAAGTAGATGTATTAGTACAACAAACACAAGTTTTGCTGATCATCAAAACTCAAAGATAAACCGGGGATAAATTAACGCATTAAACGCAACCATGCGTTAAGGCTCAACAATCTCCCCCTTTTTTATGATCACAAAACTTGATAAACTTGAATAAGTAATATGCATGAAATGTGAGTACAAATGACCCCCCCTTAACAATTGCATAGCACATTCAAGATAATCAAGTAAATCATTAAACAAATAACTCTCCCCCTCAAACCATGCATACACAAGCTCTCCCCCTTAAACTATGCATGTATTAAGGTTCAAGATTATCACAAAATTCTTCCCCTTTTTGTGATAATCAAAAAGCATAAAATTTAAATAAACATAGCTCAAATATGTTGACACATAGCCATATTTTAACAATTTTACACATGGTCCTTACCAAGCATGTAATAGCTATTAGATCAAATCAATTAGTGAAAAACACATGCGTTTAAGGCACTCAACCATGAATTCTAGACATTTCAAAGTGTGCATATGTTCTACCAAGAGTTCATGCACCTATGCCAAAAAAATATAATTCTTAATGCATCATTAGATAAGTTGACAAAACATATAATAGCACATTTCCACATAGCAAATTCAAATTTGAATACAAGGCATGTCAAGTTACTTACTATAAAAAGATAAGCATACATCATGCATTAGACAATTATGCTAAGGGGTATTGCATTTTACTACCAATGAATATTGAGCTTCATAATTTGTTGGTCACAATTAATTTGTGCCACTTAATTTTGAATTGTTCTTTTAACACATGTAACGTAAATTTTACCGTTGATGACAAGAGTTCGTTCTTGTCATTGGTCCAACGCCTCGCGCCTCTTCTATAGTTGTGAATAATACAAACTCCTCTTTTGAGTTGCTTGGTCCTTCATCCTCCATCCCATTGTTGTTCCTACAAAATAAATTTACAATAGGAGGATCTTTGGTACCCATTTGATTTTTGGGTCCTTGATGGTTAACTTTCAATGGCACCTTTGGAATCCATTTCCACCTCTTGTTAGGTTGGTATTGGATTCTAGCAAATCTACATTTGTTCTTGGTATGGCCATTTTTACAACAATAGTTACAAGTAGGAGAGTCATGCTTTGCTTTGGCCAACAAGCTAGAAAAAGTTTTTGATTTGCTTGAGTAGCCTAACCCGGCTTTGTCAAAGCTACAACGTTGTAAGCCAAGCAATTCACTCATCTTTTGACTACTTTCACTATATTTGCAAAAAGATATCTTTAAAGAATTTAATTCATTTTTCAATGAATTATTTTCTTCATCTTTCTTAGCAATCTCAAGTTTGAGTAATTTGTTACTCATCTTGGTTTTGCCAAGAGCATCAATAAGCTCATTATAAGACTCTAAAAGTTCATCAAATGAAGGTATCTCGTCGTCGCTTTCATCTCCTTCATCTCCAAGAGCCATTAAACAAAGATTTGTGGCTTCTTCTTCATCGGAGTCGCTATCACTCCATGTGGCTATAAACGCCTTCTTCTTCCCTTTGTCCTCATTCTTCTTCCTAGGACATTTGTTAGCATAATGGCCTTTATCTTGACAATTATAACACGTTACCTCATTTTTGGATTCATGTTTGGTTGCACTAGAGGCTTTTGGCTTGCTATGTTTGTTGAAGAACTTCTTGAACTTCTTTGTGAACAACATCATCTCTTCATCATCATCTTCTTCTTCATCCTCGGAATGATCTTTCCTACCAACCAAGGCTATCCCATTTCTTTTGGATCTATCATCCTCATTTACTTCTCTTCTTGTGGCAACTTCAAGTTCATGAGTCACCAATGTGCCATGGAGCTCATCAAGGTCATAGGAAGCACTTTCTCCTTTGTTTGACTCGATAATGGCCGTCCTCTTTGCGTCCCATTCTTTATGTAAGGCCCTTAGTGCTCTCCTCCATATTTGCTTTGGAGGGTACTTCTCTCCAAGTTGAGCAAGCTCGTTGATGATTAGGGTGAGCCTCCTAAACATGGAATCCACCTCTTCTCCGGACTCCATCTCAAATGTCTCATATTTGAGTTGTAGAAGATCAATCTTGGTCTTCTTCACTTGATTTGTTCCTTCATGACAAATTTTCAATTTGTCCCATATCTCCTTAGCGGTTGAGCACATTGAGATCCGGTTGTACTCCTTCATATCTAAAGCACAATGCAAAATATTAATAGCTTTAGCATTTTGAGAAATTAACATCATATCCGCTTTTGTGAAGTCGTCCATTTCTTTGGGAACACTTATTCCCCCAACATCCTTTAGAGGAGTATGTGGACCTTTCACAATAATTTTCCATAGATCATAATCTACGGATTGGATGTATAGAGAAATTCTATTCTTCCAATAACCGTAGTTATCACCCGTGAAAAGCGGAGGGCTATTTGTCGATTGACCTTGAGCAAACTCATTTGCTAGATTAGCCATATAAAAGATTTTGATTTAAAACAAAAATCAAATGGCTCTGATACCACTTGTTGGAATCGAAGAGGGGGGTGAATGAGATTCCTTGGCTACTTTAGCGTTTTAAAATGAGTTTGAAAAATGAAATAGTTTTGCGCTTGCGGAAGCCTTTAGTCAATCGATAAATAAAAAGAACAAAATAAATAAATGCGTAAAGGAAATAAAGCAATAAAAGAGACAAGGATTTGTTATAGAAGTTCGGCGATGAATCGCCTACGTCTCCTCTTCCCGGTTAGATAACCTCCAACCGAGGTTCCACTAGAACAATTGGTCTTGGCCTTGAGGGCTCCAAGTTAGCCACACAACAACTCTTCCCGAGTTTACAAAGCTCTTCCCGAGCACACTACTCTTCCCGAGTACACAAGCTCTTCCCGAGCACAATACTCTTCCCGAGTATACAAAGCTCTTCCCGAGTATACAAAGCTCTTCCCGATCACAATACTCTTCACGAGTCTTCTTGGCCTTAAGGGCTCCAAGGATAGCCACAACACATGCACCAACTTCACTTGTTGGCGACTTTACAATTTTCCAACTTGCTTTGGTGTTGGAGGACCTTTACAATAAACCAACAAACACCTTCACGGTGTACTCACACGAAGAGAACATGACTTTAACAAAAGAATGAATTACAAGCTCCAATACAACAACAATGTATGGAGATTGCAATGCAATTTGAAATAATAATAATCAAGACTTTGTAGAAGTTTGTAGGCTTGTTCCTTAGCTTCAAAATGCTCCAAAGCATCAATATTTATAGTTTAGGAGGCCCCCTAGGCTCCTACTAGCCGTTGCTACACAAAAGGCTGAAATCACTCCTCGATCGCCTCGTACATCGCCTCAAACAATCTCCATCGCCGCGCCCCAACGGTCGTCAAATCACACGCATCGCCTCAGGCGATCAGTGGATCACCTCAGGCGATCAGTAGCAAAAATCAAGGCCGTAGCCTCAGCATGTCCAAATCTGTCATCGCCTCAAACGAACTCCACATCGCCTCAGGCGTTCGTGTCATCGCCTCAGGCGTTCAATGCCATCGCCTCGGGCGATCTCCCCTGTGCGCATGCCCGCGCATTCCTCGGCGTCGCTTCAGTCGATGTGCGGGGCGATGTCGCTCATGGCTGCCATTGCCTGGGGCGATCCACACCAGATTGTGCACACTTGATTTTCTTCATTCCAATCCACTTTTCATCACTTAATCAGCACACTAAGTAGATGTATTAGTACAACAAATACAAGTTTTGTTGATCATCAAAACTCAAAGATAAACCGGGGATAAATTAACGCATTAAACGCAACCATGCGTTTAAGGCTCAACACTAAGCGTTCTACTCGGTGCCGTCAGCATGCCTATCGCGGTTTGTTTGAAGTGTATTCCGGTTGATAGAAAGACTACTGTTGCTACTCAACATCATGATGGTTATGATCCACTCCCAAGTGGTCCAGAAATCGCCTAAATAAATACCATTCAAATGGTACATATTTGGAGCAGCCCTTCAAAGGATTGATTCAAGGGTATTTGTGAATTTCATGTTTAGCCCTGCCATGGCACTTTCCGAAGTTCCATGGAACATTTTGGTCGTTTGAGTTATGAAAAAGAAAATGAAACGAAATAAAACATTGGATGCATATTGATGTGACTAGAAATAGACACATCTATTGCGCTTAATTATCTACGATTTGGTATATTTTGATTGATAAATTGATACATATGCTACCTAATCGTATATTTGTGTAAATGTAGGGAAATGTGAAGAAATCAAGCTAAAATATGAAAGAATGACTAAAGTTGAAGAAAAGAAGAAAAAAACCAGAATCCAAGACACATGTTGCTCCTTTCTCCTCAAATTTCTATATGTTCGAGCCATGTTTTGGAAATGTGGTCCATATAAAAGTTGTAGAACTTTGAGTTATCTTTGCGTGGACAGCTGATTCATCAAATTCGGAGTTTGTACGAGAACGTTACGGCCAAAATACGAAACTCGCCAGAAAAATGGAGGACAGGCGTAATTACGCCATTCACAGGCGTAATTACGCCAACGCTACGGCATAGACAGGCGTAGCTACGCCATTATGAGGCGTAATTACGCCATAAACGCGGAAAGCCATTTTTGTGACACGTCAGCAGGCGTCTTTACGCCACTTTCAGGCGTAGCTACGCCAGCAGAGTTTTGGAAAGTGTAAAAACTTGATTTCTTTCCTTCCCACATGGATTCTAACCTACTCCATCAGCCTCCCTATACATATATGGACGAAAATCAGACCTTGAAATCATCTAGATAGTTAGGGTAGAATAATTTTAGACTAGTTTTATATTTTCTTTTCAGTTTTGTTGAAGAACGGCTACGAAGATCGAAGCGAATGCGGGATTGACACCTCGACGAGCGGAGATCGGATTAGTTTTATTTCCCTTGTTTTTATTTATAGTTTTGTTTTAATTATGTGTAGCTAGTCTTAATTCTTGGTTGAGGAAGACAAAACCTTGGATTTATTTATCTTGGGGAGATTCATACGCTTTTGTTTATCGATTTTATTGAATTCATTGTTTCTCTGATTTTGTTGATATGATTTATGTTTGTTTATTGGATTGACAACCTAGTAACTTGCATATAATCTATTGCTAATTGAATATAAAATAAGAGATTGTTTGAGTAATCTAATTGAAGAAGCAACTAAGATCGATAATTGCCTGCTGTTGGTGTTATTAAATTCTTAGGGAAAACCATTGACTAAATTATATAAACCGCTTGTGTTTATGTTGTTTAGATTCATCGCTCACTAGTTTTGAATGATGTCATGATTTTAATCTTGAATATGCATATAGAGATTGATTGATTGGTGAAAGTTAAATTAGAACGCTTGGACTAATTGACTATGAATAAGGTGAGGGAGGAATTAGATTTCCAATTGATGAATATTCAAGTAAAATTGAGTCTTTTGTGGATCGATGAAATAGATGATAATATCCAAGGTAGAGTCGACCGATACCAAGAATCGCTTTATTAGTTAATCTTTGTTTTTAATTTTCATTAGTATAATTCAACCTCATAACCCCATCCTTTATTATTCTTTTGTTTTGATTTTCAGTAACACAAAGATTCACACATCCTCGTGGAATCGATCCCAACTCACGCTACTACATTATTGTTATCAATCTTGAGGATTGAGTGGGGTTAATTTGGGCGTACACGATAAGCGCACACCAAATTTTGGTGCCGTTGCCGGGGAGGCGTTGTATATTTTTGTGTTAATATTTTCTGTTTTGTTTCTTTCTCCTTCTTTCCCCCCCACCGATACTCTTGTTTGTTCGTGCTTACAGGTTGAGTTCATAAAAAATGGATCTTTTCATGGAGGACTATAGGCGACTAGATGAATTAGAGTATCTTGTGCAACAACTTGGCGTAGGGAGTGGACAAAGTGCATACAACTTAAGTTGGAGTGATCATCCCAATCTCAACTGTGACAATCAATGGATGAGCCCACCTCCACCTTACATGCAGTCCACCCTACCGCCATACATACCACAATACCCGCCATGGCCACAACAACCTCAATACCATACCCCTGGTGAGTCTTTAGAGGATCTTGTTTCAAAACTTACTGATAGTACTTTGCAATTTCAACAGGAATTCAGGGCTAGCACTCAGAATTTGGGTAACCAAATGGAGCAACTAATAAGATCGGCCGATCGGATAGCAGCACAAAAGGAGACCATGATTGCATTCGAATCATGGAGTGATGAAGAAGATGAGACTATGGAGAAGGTGATACTGATGTCACCCGAGCTAGAAGAGCAAACACATGTGCCAATAGAAGAAAAGGAGCTTGTACATCCTACAACTACACAAGGTATGTTTCCCACTGAGAGCTATGTTGAATACTTAGATGAATCATGTGCTGTGGCAGAGGAGTCGGCAATAGAGTACTGTGATGAAATGGATCCGTGGGACTATTTTTTCGAAGACAACATCACCTTGGACAGTGGCAAAGAGGTAGAAACTCCAGACACGATGGTACTGAGGCCATCAATACTTGAACAACAAACAGAGATCGAGGTGGATAACAAGGAATCTCACCAGAATGAGATTCCCAAAGGCGAGCATAAGGGACAACAAGTTAAAGGATGCCATGAGGTAGATCTTGATCGACCTCAGCTGACTTCTTTGGAGGAAGGCGACATAGTGAAAAGACAAAAACCCTCCAAGAGGTGCAAGGCAAATAGGTCGCCTTAAGCGAGAGAACTGGCGTCGGGCCACCGACGTTAAACAGAGGCGCTGCTTGGGAGGCAACCCAAGGGGAGTTAGCTTCCTTTCTCCCTTTTATTTATTTATTTTTGCTTTAGTAGTTAGATTCTCTTTTCTTATATTTTTGTCTTACATTGGGGACAATGTACGATTTAAGTATGGGGGAGGGATTAGTGTATGTTATTGCTTTTCTATTACAAAAATACAAAAAAATCAAAAATTTGAAAATTTTGAGCTCATAGTTAGTAATGAACACATGCTTAGATTCACTAGCCCATGATGAAACCTAATTGATATCATGCATGCTTTTGAACATAGGTGAATTGTTAACTTTGGAACACTTTGAACTCTAATGCAAAGTTTACTTTAACTTAGTAGTGAATATTTTGAGCACATTATTGTCATGGCTTGTGAAGTGTGCATAGCTTAGTGAAGATTGTGTAAATTTTATGATAGTCTTAAGAAGTCTCTAATACATGCTAGAACTTAACTACATGCTCTTTGAGGCGTATATCTAGACTGCTTGCAAACATGAAAGTGATATAGACGATCTTTGATGCGTTTGAGCCTTTCAAGCCTACCATGTAAAGAAAATCAATCTATAGTACCCTTTTTGAGCTTTAATGTAAAAGAATGGTAGTATGCTAAGCATACTAAAGACCCCAATTCTACATTCCTTGACTAGCTTATCATCCTACCCTTTTAGCCTAAATATGATTTCAATCCATACCTTTTAAGGGAGTATGATGTATTTCATTCAAATGCACTTGGGAATCATTGAAGTATATTTGTGAACTTTATTGTCAAAAGAATGAAATACATGAAAGAAAAGGAATGCCTTGAGGAAATAGATAAAAATATGACTCCAAGGGGAGCCAAGGCACAAAAGAAGAAAAATGTTGAAACAAAAGTTAGAAAAATTCAAGCAAGAAGAGAAGTTTTTAGTGTGAATATCATCATACTCTCTTACTTGATATATCCTTACCTTTCTTTCATAAGCCAATACCTAGGCCACACTACAAGCTAATAAAGACCTACTTGATTTATGTTTGCAAAGTGGCTAAGATAGTGGAGAAGAGTGTGCAAGTGAGCTTATACTTGTGTTAGTGTATGACTTGAACTATTGTGGATTTGCTTCTATTGGATCTATAAATTGTACATTACACTTGTTTATGACCACACACACGTTCACTACTTTGTTGGGTACGAATTGTTTAGGGATTGAACTTGTTCCATTATTAACTTTTCACCGCCTTTCATTACTGTGCATGTTAAAATTGTTGAGGCATTAAAGTGAGGACAAGTTGCTTTGTTATGAACCTATGAGCCAAGAAAAAAATATTGTAGTTTTATCTGATTTACTCGAGGTCGAGTAAAGAGTAAGTATGGGGGTGTTTGATGTGACTAGAAATAGACACATCTATTGCGCTTAATTATCTACGATTTGGTATATTTTGATTGATAAATTGATACATATGCTACCTAATCGTATATTTGTGTAAATGTAGGGAAATGTGAAGAAATCAAGCTAAAATATGAAAGAATGACTAAAGTTGAAGAAAAGAAGAAAAAAACCAGAATCCAAGACACATGTTGCTCCTTTCTCCTCAAATTTCTATATGTTCGAGCCATGTTTTGGAAATGTGGTCCATATAAAAGTTGTAGAACTTTGAGTTATCTTTGCGTGGACAGCTGATTCATCAAATTCGGAGTTTTTACAAGAACGTTACGGCCAAAATACGAAACTTGCCAGAAAAATAGAGGACAGGCGTAATTACGCCATTCACAGGCGTAATTACGCCAACGCTACGGCATAGACAGGCGTAGCTACGCCATTATGAGGCGTAATTACACCATAAACGCGGAAAGCCATTTTTGTGACACGTCAGCAGGCGTCTTTACGCCACTTTCAGGCGTAGCTACGCCATCAGAGTTTTGGAAAGTGTAAAAACTTGATTTCTTTCCTTCCCACATGGATTCTAACCTACTCCATCAGCCTCCCTATACATATATGGACGAAAATCAGACCTTGAAATCATCTAGATAGTTAGGGTAGAATAATTTTAGACTAGTTTTATATTTTCTTTTCAATTTTGTTGAAGAACGGCTACGAAGATCGAAGCGAATGCGGGATTGACACCTCGACGAGCGAAGATCGGATTAGTTTTATTTCCCTTGTTTTTATTTATAGTTTTGTTTTAATTATGTGTAGCTAGTCTTAATTCTTGGTTGAGGAAGACAAAACCTTGGATTTATTTATCTTGGGGAGATTCATACGCTTTTGTTTATCGATTTTATTGAATTCATTGTTTTTCTGATTTTGTTGATATGATTGATGTTTGTTTATTGGATTGACAACCTAGTAACTTGCATATAATCTATTGCTAATTGAATATCAAATAAGAGATTGTTTGAGTAATCTAATTGAAGAAGCAACTAAGATCGATAATTGCCTGCTGTTGGTGTTATTAAATTCTTAGGGAAAACCATTGACTAAATTATATAAACCGCTTGTGTTTATGTTGTTTAGATTCATCGCTCACTAGTTTTGAATGATGTAATGATTTTAATCTTGAATATGCATATAGAGATTGATTGATTGGTGAAAGTTAAATTAGAACGCTTGGACTAATTGACTATGAATAAGGTGAGGGAGGAATTAGATTTCCAATTGATGAATATTCAAGTAAAATTGAGTCTTTTGTGAATCGATGAAATAGATGATAATATCCAAGGTAGAGTCGACCGATACCAAGAATCACTTTCATTAGTTAATCTTTGTTTTTAATTTTCATTAGTATAATTCAACATCATAACCCCATCCTTTATTATTCTTTTGTTTTGATTTTCATTAACACAAAGATTCACACATCCTCGTGGGATCGATCCCTACTCACGCTACTACATTATTGTTATCAATCTTGAGGATTGAGTGGGGTTAATTTGGGCGTACACGATAAGCGCACACCAAATTTTGGCGCCGTTGCCGGGGAGGCGTTGTATATTTTTGTGTTAATATTTTCTGTTTTATTTCTTTCTCCTTCTTCTTCCCCCCCCCCCCCCCTCCCCCCCACCACACCGCTACTCTTGTTTGTTCGTGCTTACAGGTTGAGTTCATAAAAAAAGGGATCTTTTCATGGAGGACTATAGGCGACTAGATGAATTAGAGTATCTTGTGCAACAACTTGGCGTAGGGAGTGGACAAAGTGCATACAACTTAAGTTGGAGTGATCATCTCAATCTCAACTGTGACAATCAATGGATGAGCCCACCTCCACCTTACATGCAGTCCACCCTACCGCCATACATACCACAATACCCGCCATGGCCACAACAACCTCAATACCATACCCCTGGTGAGTCTTTAGAGGATCTTGTTTCAAAACTTACTGATAGTACTTTGCAATTTCAACAGGAATTCAGGGCTAGCACTCAGAATTTGGGTAACCAAATGGAGCAACTAATAAGATCGGCCGATCGGATAGCAGCACAAAAGGAGACCATGATTGCATTCGAATCATGGAGTGATGAAGAAGATGAGACTATGGAGAAGGTGATACTGATGTCACCCGAGCTAGAAGAGCAAACACATGTGCCAATAGAAGAAAAGGAGCTTGTACATCCTACAACTACACAAGGTATGTTTCCCACTGAGAGCTATGTTGAATACTTAGATGAATCATGTGCTGTGGCAGAGGAGTCGGCAATAGAGTACTGTGATGAAATGGATCCGTGGGACTATTTTTTCGAAGACAACATCACCTTGGACAGTGGCAAAGAGGTAGAAACTCCAGACACGATGGTACTGAGGCCATCAATACTTGAACAACAAACAGAGATCGAGGTGGATAACAAGGAATCTCACCAGAATGAGATTCCCAAAGGCGAGCATAAGGGACAACAAGTTAAAGGATGCCATGAGGTAGATCTTGATCGACCTCAGCTGACTTCTTTGGAGGAAGGCGACATAGTGAAAAGACAAAAACCCTCCAAGAGGTGCAAGGCGAATAGGCATCGCCTTAAGCGAGAGAACTGGCGTCGGGCCACCGACGTTAAACAGAGGCGCTGCTTGGGAGGCAACCCAAGGGGAGTTAGTTTCCTTTCTCCCTTTTATTTATTTATTTTTGCTTTAGTAGTTAGATTCTCTTTTCTTATATTTTTGTCTTACATTGGGGACAATGTACAATTTAAGTATGGGGGAGGGATTAGTGTGTGTTATTGCTTTTCTATTACAAAAATACAAAAAAATCAAAAATTTGAAAATTTTGAGCTCATAGTTAGTAATGAACACATGCTTAGATTCACTAGCCCATGATGAAACCTAATTGATATCATGCATGCTTTTGAACATAGGTGAATTGTTAACTTTGGAACACTTTGAACTCTAATGCAAAGTTTACTTTAACTTAGTAGTGAATATTTTGAGCACATTATTGTCATGGCTTGTGAAGTGTGCATAGCTTAGTGAAGATTGTGTAAATTTTATGATTGTCTTAAGAATCTCTAATACATGCTAGAACTTAACTACATGCTCTTTGAGGCGTATATCTAGACTGCTTGTAAACATGAAAGTGATATAGGCGATCTTTGATGCGTTTGAGCCTTTCAAGCCTACCATGTAAAGAAAATCAATCTCTAGTACCCTTTTTGAGCTTTAATGTAAAAGAATGGTAGTATGCTAAGCTTACTAAAGACCCCAATTCTACATTCCTTGACTAGCTTATCATCCTACCCTTTTAGCCTAAATATGATTTCAATCCATACCTTTTAAGGGAGTATGATGTATTTCATTCAAATGCACTTGGGAATCATTGAAGTATATTTGTGAACTTTATTGTCAAAAGAATGAAATACATGAAAGAAAAGGAATGCCTTGAGGAAATAGATAAAAATATGACTCCAAGGGGAGCCAAGGCACAAAAGAAGAAAAATGTTGAAACAAAAGTTAGAAAAATTCAAGCAAGAAGAGAAGTTTTTAGTGTGAATATCATCATACTCTCTTACTTGATATATCCTTACCTTTCTTTCATAAGCCAATACCTAGGCCACACTACAAGCTAATAAAGACCTACTTGATTTATGTTTGCAAAGTGGCTAAGATAGTGGAGAAGAGTGTGCAAGTGAGCTTATACTTGTGTTAGTGTATGACTTGAACTATTGTGGATTTGCTTCTATTGGATCTATAAATTGTACATTACACTTGTTTATGACCACACACACGTTCACTACTTTGTTGGGTACGAATTGTTTAGGGATTGAACTTGTTCCATTATTAACTTTTCACCGCCTTTCATTACTGTGCATGTTAAAATTGTTGAGGCATTAAAGTGAGGACAAGTTGCTTTGTTATGAACCTATGAGCCAAGAAAAAAATATTGTAGTTTTATCTGATTTACTCGAGGTCGAGTAAAGAGTAAGTATGGGGGTGTTTGATGTGACTAGAAATAGACACATCTATTGCGCTTAATTATCTACGATTTGGTATATTTTGATTGATAAATTGATACATATGCTACCTAATCGTATATTTGTGTAAATGTAGGGAAATGTGAAGAAATCAAGCTAAAATATGAAAGAATGACTAAAGTTGAAGAAAAGAAGAAAAAAACCAGAATCCAAGACACATGTTGCTCCTTTCTCCTCAAATTTCTATATGTTCGAGCCATGTTTTGGAAATGTGGTCCATATAAAAGTTGTAGAACTTTGAGTTATCTTTGCGTGGACAGCTGATTCATCAAATTCGGAGTTTTTACAAGAACGTTACGGCCAAAATACGAAACTCGCCAGAAAAATAGAGGACAGGCGTAATTACGCCATTCACAGGCGTAATTACGCCAACACTACGGCATAGACAGGCGTAGCTACGCCATTATGAGGCGTAATTACGCCATAAACGCGGAAAGCCATTTTTGTGACACGTCAGCAGGCGTCTTTACGCCACTTTCAGGCGTAGCTACGCCAGCAGAGTTTTGGAAAGTGTAAAAACTTGATTTCTTTCCTTCCCACATGGATTCTAACCTACTCCATCAGCCTCCCTATACATATATGGACGAAAATCAGACCTTGAAATCATCTAGATAGTTAGGGTAGAATAATTTTAGACTAGTTTTATATTTTCTTTTCAATTTTGTTGAAGAACGGCTACGAAGATCGAAGCGAATGCGGGATTGACACCTCGACGAGCGGAGATCGGATTAGTTTTATTTCCCTTGTTTTTATTTATAGTTTTGTTTTAATTATGTGTAGCTAGTCTTAATTCTTGGTTGAGGAAGACAAAACCTTGGATTTATTTATCTTGGGGAGATTCATACGCTTTTGTTTATCGATTTTATTGAATTCATTGTTTTTCTGATTTTGTTGATATGATTGATGTTTGTTTATTGGATTGACAACCTAGTAACTTGCATATAATCTATTGCTAATTGAATATACAATAAGAGATTGTTTGAGTAATCTAATTGAAGAAGCAACTAAGATCGATAATTGCCTGCTGTTGGTGTTATTAAATTCTTAGGGAAAACCATTGACTAAATTATATAAACCGCTTGTGTTTATGTTGTTTAGATTCATCGCTCACTAGTTTTGAATGATGTCATGATTTTAATCTTGAATATGCATATAGAGATTGATTGATTGGTGAAAGTTAAATTAGAACGCTTGGACTAATTGACTATGAATAAGGTGAGGGAGGAATTAGATTTCCAATTGATGAATATTCAAGTAAAATTGAGTCTTTTGTGAATCGATGAAATAGATGATAATATCCAAGGTAGAGTCGACCGATACCAAGAATCGCTTTCATTAGTTAATCTTTGTTTTTAATTTTCATTAGTATAATTCAACCTCATAACCCCATCCTTTATTATTCTTTTGTTTTGATTTTCATTAACACAAAGATTCACACCTCCTCGTGGGATCGATCCCTACTCACGCTACTACATTATTGTTATCAATCTTGAGGATTGAGTGGGGTTAATTTGGGCGTACACGATAAGCGCACACCACATATAGGTTTGGATACTTGTAATTCCAGCATTGGCTCATGAATTGTTCTGAGTATTGGTATGTGTTTCATATCAGGGGTTGGAATTTGAAAGCTCTTTTGTCTTCCTTGAGTCCAATTCATGAGTAGATCTAGAGAGTTGTAAATGTGAGTTTCTTGACTGAAGTACGTTATGTTTGATGATGGCGAGGATTGGAGCATGAGGAGCCTCTAGGTTGTTACAAGTAAATGTATTTCGAATCATTTCATTTTTGAAACCTTTTTTCAGAGACTCTGTGTGACATTTACTTTCTGACCATTATAATGGCACTCTTTGCGCATCCATCTTTATCAGCGAAATGATTGTTTGGTTTTCCTTGCACTTGTAATACGTGACTGCAAACTAAACCTTTGGTTGCTCTCTATATATTCGAGGCTTCCAATCCTTGTGTTGAGTCAACCTATGTGTTTTCCCACGAAAATGTTGCAAACTTCGTTTCGTTAGTGTTACTGAAAATGATGCAACCAATAATTCAGACCTCTATATGGACCGATAGATATAAATTGAGACATTTAAAGCAGCAAATAGAAGAAATGATTACGAGCGTTCGAGAATGTCATCTCGAAATATTTCTTTTCTTGTCAATTTCATGCCAAGCCAATGGATGAGAACAATATCAATAGACTCTGATTTCATTCTAAAGCATTTATTCACAATTACTAAAATAAGAGCTCTTGAAGTCGGCTCCTCCTCCGTGAGATCTACAGTAAAGTAACTATTCTGTTCTACAGTCACATTCCATAACTATTTTACCCAAGCTGATGAATAATGAACGCTCACGCTCATCGAAAGATACAATAAGAGCATAAGATCCAAACCATACAAACGAAATCATAATTTGTATCTCCTTTCGTTTCTCCATAAGCAACCACCCCCATCACAATCATTGTGTAACCAGCAATACCAATAAATGTTATAGGGTTACGAAATATGAGTATTGAAATGACAACGGCTACTGCACCCTTTGCATTTCCTAATACCTGAACAAGAATAACAAATAGTGATTCATATAACAACAAATACAGAAGAGAACTGTAAGAAGTTTTAACATATCAAGTTTTTGGCTCAAGATTTAAAGATTTGATCTCTTCAGAGGTTCTGGAGTGATGGTGGTGGTAGGCATGTGACAGCCAGCCGGATAAATTAGTCACATCTCAATGACATGAACTATAAGATGAATTGCGTTGGGCCGTTCCCTACACAGCAACGCGCTGCACCGGACCCTGGGTGTAGTGATAAGTGGGCAAAGGTTGCTGGGTCGTCGCCCAGAAGCGACGCGCCACATCGCGCCTGGGTATGGTGTCAAATGAGCAAGGGTTTCCTCACCTCGAGCGAGTGGAGGTAAAGAAGTTAGCTCGAAACCAAGACCATAGGATTCGTTTAGCCTCCTGGAATGTAGGTTCCCTTACCGGTAGATTAGCATAGTTAGTAGAGACTATGAGTAGAAGAAAAATTAGTATTATGTGTATGCAGAAGACCAAATGGGTAGGTGAGAAAGCTAGAACTATAGCTCATTGGGGCTATAAACTTTGGTACATAGGTAAGGATAAGAATCGTAATGGGGTAGGTGTAATCGTAGAAAATAAACTATTCGAGTATGTAGTTGAAGTTAGGAGGAATGTAGATAGGATAATATGAGTTAAGCTAGTTTTAGGCAATGATATTTTTAATATCATTAGTGCATATGCACCCAAATTGGTCTAGAGGAGGCTGTTAAATGGAAATTTTGGAAAGATCTAGACAATGTGGTGCAAGGGATACCCCTTAATGAGAAAATCTTCATCGGAGAGAGATTTCAATGGGCATGTAGGTTCTGATCGGGAAGTTATGATAGTGTTCATGGAGGCTATGGCATTGGGGACAGGAACGCCGTATGTAATTCACTTTTGAACTTTTCCATGTCATATGACTTAGTCCTATCGAATACCTGGTTCAAGAAGAGGTAATCTCATCTAGTTACTTTTAGAAGTGGGTTTGGCTAGAATGATAGAGAGAGTTAAATGCTTGGACTGTAAGGTAATTCAAGGAGAGAGTGTAGTTACCCAACACCGACTTTTAGTTCTAGATGTTGGGATTAAAAATAGGGCTACTAGAATTAAGCATAAGTTAGAACCTAGAATTAAGTGGTGGGGGTTAAAAGAAGGTAACTTTGGAGCTTTTGTATAAAAGGTAGATGAAGTTAATTGGACGTCAAGAGATGATCATTATACCACCTGGAACAAAATGGCTCGTGGCATTAAGATGGTAGCTAAAGAGCTCATTGGTGAGTCAAGAGGATATGCTCCACCAGATAAGGACGCATCATGGTGGAATGAAGACGTAAATAAGGCTATCCGAATCAAGAGGGATGCTTACAGAGAGCTGAAGAAGAAGAACAATGGGGCAACCTTTGAAAGGTATAAGCTTGCCAAAAAAGAAGCAAAGAAAGCGGTTCGAGATGCTAGAGCTAAAGTCTACAAAGAAGTGTATGATAAATTGGATACCAAGGAGGCAGAAAAAGATATCTACAAGATCGCCCGATCGAGGGAGAGGAAGACAAGAGACTTCTGTGCAGTGAAATGCATAAAAGATGAGAACAATAAAGTCTTAGAGATGAAGACATCAAAACAAGATGGAAGAATTATTTTAACAGCTTGTTCAACGGTGGGTTTAGCCAAGATTTAGGTGATCTTAACATCCATCAACATGATGTAAACCGTGAGTTTACTCGCAGAATTAGAGAATATGAGGTTAAAGAAGCTTTGAACAAAATGAAAGCACGAAGAGCAGTTGGTCCTGATGGAATCCCTATTGAAGTATGGAGATGTTTAGGGCCGACAGGGATAAAGTGACTAACATATCTATTTAACAAGATTTGGAGGAGTAACAAAATTCAAAATGAATTGAGAAAGAGTACTCACATCCCTATCTATAAGAACAATGGTGACATTCAGAGTTGCACCAACTATCGTGGTATAAAACTAATGTGTCACACAATGAATGTAAGGACCATAGTTCCTTAAGTGCGGATTAAAGGCGTAAATAGAGTTATCATGCAATAAACAGAGTATAAAAATCGTGTTGATGCCTTGAGCTATTAGATTACAATGCCAAAATAAAGTTCCAAAAGGGATTATTTACATTCCCAACTAATGAATGTTAATCCTATAGCTTTACACTACTTATAGAGTAGATACTATACAAAAGAATGTGCCTGCTACCAAGAGCACTCTTCACTAGCTCACCGCATCAACCCGCTTAGCCCGTCCGCCCAAAAGTACCTACAGGAACAACCCCAAAATCATAAGCATGTATATAAATCATATTTACAATAATATGATTACAATTCAAATGCATAAACCATAAATGCCATGCACTTCCTGTATTTAATACATTTAAAAGCTCCATTTGGTTGTCCCTGTACCACAATCATAATCAATGGATTATAAAATCAATAATGTATGTCATGACATGCACTCATTCCATGTATACCAATGGCCAATTCCAGTCTTATTATATCAGTGGCATAATACCCCTCGCGTTTACATGACATCGGCATTAATACCCCTCGCTTCGAAATATTAGCGGCATAATATCCCTCGCAACAACATGACAGCGGCATTATCCTTTGCTTCGACATGTTTGCGGCAAATATTCTTCATCGCTATAATATGACAGCGGCAAGTATTTTATCATCGCTTCGACATTAAGGCGGCAAGTATTCTTCATCACTGGAATAAAATCTCGACTCACAATCACATGCAACCATAATGCATATCCAAACCATGTATGCAACCACAATGCATAACTAAGACCATGTATGCAACCATAATGCATAACCAATTCAAAGCGTAATAAATACGTTTTACCGTCCGATGCCTGTACGTCTCACTACGTACCTTAGTCCCAAAATGTGTTGTGTTGTGGACTTTATCTTCTAAGCTGTGTGGCCACCTGGGATGGTTCTACACATTCACACAAACCAATATTAGGAGTCAATAATAGTCCAATATCAAAAATTCCACAAAAATATCCAAAAACACATTTTTTTGTATCTCGCGATCGATCGCCGCAAGGGCCCGATCGATCGCGAGATCATTCTGCCCGTTGCTGAATTTTTCATCCTTCGGCGATTGATCGCCACATTTGGCGCGATCGATCGCCAGCCTCACCGATCGATCGCCCAAATGTGGCAATCGATCGCCAAACGATACTGGTGCGCACTGATGGCGCGCGATCGATCGCCAGAAACGGGCGATCGATCGCCGATCCCTGCACATCGAAAAATCACCATTTTTGCTCCAAAATTTCTTCCCATCATCACCAACACTTACACCAACAAACCCAAAACATAACAACACTAAAAACCTTCAACAAACACCTTTAAACAACCAAAAATCTAATATCCAACCCAAAAACCATACCAATCAAAAACAGACCCATTTCCAAATCAACCAAAACCAAACCAAACTCCATTAAAACATTAAGTAGGTATCCATACCTCTTGAGGACTCCAAAACTCACAATAAATCCCACAAACCAAGCCTTTGCAAGGATTTTTCCTCCTCTTGTGAGCAAATTTCGAAAATGGAGAAGGGTTAGGGTTGGGAGAGTGAGTTGGGGATTTTTATAAAGGGAGGGAAGAGTGGGGGTAGTGGGGTTAAAAAGGTTTTAATTAAAATTTTACCCCAACAATTACCATGATGTACAAAATACCCCAACATGATATTTTAAAAGCATTTCACCAAAATGCATCAAAACCCAATTAAAACCATGCTTCACCAAATAATCATTAACCATAATATTTAACCCATGAAAACACCTAATTACCCAACATGCATAACATGCACCCCGAAATGCACCACCGGGTCACGCATACCATGTGATTAAGCATTTCACCAAGATAATTAATCCAACACATATATTAATTACCACCATAAAAATCACATAAACATAATTAATGTCCAAATTGCATATAATTATTTCGGGGATATCACAATACTCCCATACTTATAAGATTTCGCCCCCGAAATCGCATGCACTTACCCAAAACGGAACCAAACATAAATCACATACCAGAAAATAGCTCCGGGTAGTGCTGCATCATATGCCGCTCCGTCTCCCACGTGGCCTCCTCGACACCCCTACGATCCCACTGAACATTGACCATCGGTATTACTTTGTTCCGAAGTCTGCGATCAGCCCTATCCAGAATCCTGACTGGCCGTTCCTCATAGGATACATCAGAATCTAACTGTACCTCAGAAGGCTGCAATACATGCGACGAATCCGGCTCATATTTCCGCAGCATAGACACATGAAACACGTCGTGAATATCAGACAACGACGGTGGCAGTGCTAAACGGTATGCCAAGGTACCGATGCGCTGTAAAATCTCATACGGTCCCACATACCTCGGAGACAATTTACCACGCATACCAAACCGAACCACACCCCTGAAAGGCGAAATCTTCAAAAAGACTCTGTCTCCCAACTAAAACTCCAACGGTCTCCGCCGTTTATTTGCATAGGCTGCCTGCCTGATAGGGCTGCCTTCATTTTCTGACGGATAACCTTTACCTTATCCTTCATTTCCCGAATCAGTTCGGGTCCTCCTACAGTTTTACTGGTCAAGTCATCACAGTATTATGGCGACCTACAACGCCTACCATACAGAGCCTCAAACGGTGTCATATGAATACTCGCCTGATAGCTATTATTGTAGGAGAACTCTACCAAGGCCAAAGAATCTTGCCATGATGCATCAAACTCCAATACACAAGCCCGTAGCATGTCCTCGAGCGTCTGTATAGTACGCTCAGTCTGACCATCCGTCTGGGGATGGTATGACGTGCTCAACCTCACCTCAGTACCCAAAGCTGACTGAAGTCCTCCCCATAAATGAGATGTGAACCGAGGATCTCTGTCAGATATGATGGACACTGGAATCCCATGCAGTCTCACTATGTCCCGGACATACAACTGGGCCATCCTCAAGTATGTGTATGTCATACTGTAGGGGATGAAGTGAGCTACCTTTGTCAGCCTATCAATGATCACCCAAATGGCATCACAACCCGAAGTAGTCCTCGGCAAGTGGGTCACAAACTTTATAGATACGTGCTCCCACTTCCACTCCGGTATTTCTAAGCTCCTTAGCTCGCCACCAGGTCTCTGCCTCTCTGCCTTAACCTGCTGACAGATCAAACACCTCTTGACAAAAGATAACATCACGCTTCATCCGCTTCCACCAGAACTGATCACATAAGTCCTTATACATTTTCCTCCCTCCTGGGTGGATACTAAATCGGCTACTATGAGCCCGTTCCAAAATCCCTCTACGCAACTCCGGCGTACATGGAACCACCCATCGGTTACTGACTCTCAAAGAACCATCCTCAGCCACTCTAAACTTTGATGGCTGTCCCTGAAGTGCCAATGATGACCATCTCTGAACCTCATCATCCGTCCTCTGAGCTCTCCTGATATTCTCATAGATATCTGGCTCACTCAATAATGTCGATACCCAAAATGGCGATGCGTCCACATCGAAATCATAGCCCAGATGGCAACAAGAAGTCATCATAGCCGATAAGTACATGGCATCCTCCGCAGTACTCTTCACCTTCCCACTCAAGGCGTCTGCCGTCAAGTTTGCTTTCCCCGGATGGTACTCAATCTCACAGTCATAGTCTTTGAGCAAATCCATCCATCTCATCTGACGCATATTCAACTCCGCCTGAGTGAATAAGAATTTCAGGCTCTTATGATCCGTATATATGGTAAAAATGTACCATACAGATAATGCCTCCAAATCTTCAGGGCAAAGATAATAGCCGCCAACTCCAAATCATGGACTAGGTATCTAGCCTCATGCGGCTTCAACTGCCTCGATGCATAAGCTACCACATGCTTATCTTGCATCAGTACACAACCCAAGCTCCGCAGTGATGCGTCAGTGTAAAGGACAAACCTCTTGTTCTCCGTGGGGAGCACCAACACCGACGCCGTCGTCAATCGATGCTTCAACTCTTGGAAGCTCTCCTCGCAAGCCTCTGACCAAAAGAATGGTACTCCCTTTTGAGCTGAGTCAGTGGTTTGGCAATCTTAGAAAACCCCTCGACGAAGCGTCGATAATAGCCAGCCAAACCTAGAAAACTCCGAATCTCGGGCACAGAAGTGGGTGCAGCCCACTCCATCACGGCCTCAATCTTCCTGGGGTCCACTGATATCCCGCTGCTAGATATGACATGCCCCAGAAACACTACACTGCTCAACCAAAACTCACACTTGCTGAGCTTGGCATATAACTGGTGATCTCTGAGGATCTGGAGCACTGTCCTCAAGTGTCTCACGTGCCTCCTCGCTCCGGGAGTATATGAGTATGTCGTCAATAAACACAATGACGAACTGATCCAGATAGGGTTGGAACACCCGGTTCATCAAGCTCATAAAGACAGCCGGGGTGTTCGTCACACCGAACGGCATCACTAAGAACTCGTAGTGCCCATACCGAGTCTGAAATGCTGTCTTCTGCACATCCTCCTCCCTGACCCGTATCTGGTGGTACCCGGATCTCAATTCAATTTTGCTATACAGCTTCGTGCCTTGCAACTGATCAAATAAATCATCAATCCTCGGGAGAGGATACTTGTTCTTTACCGTGGCCTTATTCAGTTGCCGGTAATCGATGCACAAACGCATCGAACCGTCTTTCTTCTTCACAAAAAGAACTGGTGCTCCCCAAGGCGATACGCTAGGGCGTATATATCCTTTATCAAGGAGTTCCTGTAGTTGTTCCTTCAACTCCCTTAACTCTGCCGGTGCCATCCCGTAAGGGGCATGAGAGATAGCGGATGTTCCCGGTAATAACTCAATCCCAAACTCGACTTCCCTTGCCGGTGGGAATCCTGGAATCTCCTCCGGGAACACATCAGCAAATTCTGCTACCACTGGTACATCCTCAACCTTCAACTCTTTACCCTTTTCCCGACGTGTCCACGGCATAGATGAGATAGCCTGTGTGTCCACGTTCCAATAATTGGGACATTTTGATCGCCGAGATCAACGGAATCTTCGCATGAGAATCGTTGCCATAAAAAGTCCACTGAACTCCCAAATGAGATCTGAACCGAACTGTCCTCTGCCGACAATCTACCACTGCCTGATATCTGTTCAGAATGTCGATACCCACAATGCAGTCAAAGTCTGACATACCCAAAACAATCAAGTCTGCCTTTATCTTATTGCCCTCAAAATAAATGAGGCAGTCCATCAGAAACTGATCAGCAACAACTTTCTTTCCGGTGGGTGTCGAGACCAATAGAGACGTGGGTAACGGAGACGTGCACATATGATGTCTCGCCACAAAGTCCGCAGACACAAAGGAGTGCGAAGCACCTGTGTCTATCGAAATAAAGATGGAATATGTAAATAGAAGGCATGTACCAGCTATCACCTCCTCTGGAGCTGCATCGGCCTGCTCCCTGGTCAATGCATAGACTTGTCCATGAGGTGGCCCCATCGCCTGTCCTCCCATCTGTCGAGGCACCATCGGCTGCCTCTACTGTACTGTACCACTAGAAAACCTCCCTCGACCTTCCCTAAGATCCGTCTGTTCTTCCCGATTGGGACAACGCCGAGCAATGTGGCCCGACCTGCCACATATGTAGCACGCAGAACAATCACGCATCAAATGCGGCCCTCCGCAAAAGTGGCACTTAACATCTCCAACTCCACTAGCTTGAGTTGGTCCCCCATAAGTAGATGCTCCACCCCTTCGATCCCCTTGCTTCCGGCCATCCGGCCGCCTTTCGCTAAACCGGGAAAAAGAAGAAGTCCCTCGTGACTTAAAAGATCCTCCTCGGGGCCTCAGGTTATCAAATGTAGATCTTTGTGATGGAACTGGTGGAGGTACGGCCTCAGAATAAGCACTCACACCTATCTCTGCCAACTCCGCTCTAACAAGCACATCATCAAAAGATGTCGGGTTGTTGGAAATGACCCGGTCAAATAATTTCGGTCGCAGTCCCTTCAGAAAGTGCCTCATTTTGGCATGTCCATTTGTAGCGATGTGTGGCACATACCTCAATAGTGATGAGTAGTGCATGGCATAGTCCGAGACTGTCATGCTCCCTTGCTTCAGGTTTGTAAATTCATCCTCCTTAGTTTGCTTCCCGCAGCAGAGAAGTACCGGTTTAGAAATCGGGTTCTGAATAAGGTCCAGTCAATTACCATACCTTGGTCCCTCAACTCCATCACAGTCGTCTTCCACCACATAGAAGACTTCTTTGCCAGTTGGAATTCTGCCAATCTCAACCATGTCGTCCTAGCACACGGCGCAGACACGAATATCTGTTCCAATCTCTCTAGCCATTCTTCGGCCTCTTCCCCTGTCTCTGTTCCCTCAAACATGGGCGGGTGAAAGGTCAGAAACTGAGTCAGACTAAGCTCCCCTGGTAATAGCAACTGAGCAACCGGCTCCATGCCCACAGCATGTGGAGGTAAAGGATTCGTCTATCCAATGCTAGCATTCACGCTCCCAATATCACCCACCTCTTCATTGAGGTTCCCCACATTCATAGCCGCCATGCTGTAATACAAAGGTTAACAACAATTCCAAACAATGTATATATGTTATGTCGTTAGATAACATGAACGATAATAAGCATGTTAGTATAACAGTTTATACATCAATATGCACCACATGCATAAACATGCCCAAATATAAACACCTAGCCAACCATGCTAAGGCTACCCTTCGTTCATTCCCGGGTTCTCTAACCACTGCTTTGATACCACTAATGTAAGGATCCTAGTTCCTTAAGTGCGGATTAAAGGCGTAAATAGAGTTATCATGCAATAAACAGAGTATAAAAATCGTGTTGATGCCTTGAGCTATTAGATTGCAGTGCCAAAATAAAGTTCCAAAGGGGATTAATTACATTCCCAACTAATGAATGTTAATCATATAGCTTTACACTACTTCTAGAGTAGATACTGTACAAAAGAATGTGTCTGCTACCAAGAGCACTCCTCACTAGCTCACCGTATCAACCCGCCTTAGCCCGTCCGCCCAAAAGTACCTACAGGAACAACCCCAAAATCATGAGCATGTATATAAATCATATATTTACAATAATATGATTGCAATTCAAATGCATAAACCATAAATGCGATTCACTTCCTGTATTTAATACATTTAAAAGCTCCATTTGGTTGTCCATGTACCACAATCATAATCAATGGATTATAAAACCAATAATGTATGTCATGACATGCACTCATTCCATGTATACCAATGGCCAGTTCCAGTCTTATTACATGACAGCGGCATAATACCCCTCGCGTTTACATGACAGCGGCATTAATACCCCTCGCTTCGACATATTAGCGGCATAATATCCCTCGCAACAACATGACATCGGCATTATCCTTCGCTTCGACATGTTTGAGGCAAATATTCTTCATCGCTATAATATGACAGCGGCAAGTATTCTATTATCGCTTCGACATGAAGGCGGCAAGTATTCTTCATCACTGGAATATAATCTCGACTCACAATCACATGCAACCATAATGCGTATCCAAACCATGTATGCAACCACAATGCATAACTAAGACCATGTATGCAACCATATTGCATAACCAATTCAAAGCGTAATAAATACGTTTTACCGTCCGATTCCCGTACGTCTCACTACGTACCTTAGTCCCAAAATGTGTTGTGTTGTGGACTTTATCTCCTAAGCTGTGTGGCCACCTGTGATGGCTCTACACATCCACACAAACCAATATTAGGAGCCAATAATAGTCCAATATCAAAAATTCCACAAAAATATCCAAAAACACATTTTTTTGTATCTCGCGATCGATCGCCGCAAGGGCCCGATCGATCGCGAGATCATTCTGCTTGTTGCTGAATTTTTCATCCTTCGGCGATCGATCGCCACATTTGGGCGATCGATCGGTGAGGCGATCGATCGTCCAAATGTGGCGATCGATCGCCAAACGATACCGGTGCGCACTGATATGGCGCGATCGATCGCCGATCCCTGCACATCGAAAAATCACAATTTTTGCTCCAAAATTTCTTCCCATCATCACCAACACTTACACCAACAAACCCAAAACATAAAAACACTAAAAACCTTCAACAAACACCTTTAAACAACCAAAAATCTAATATCCGACCCAAAAACCATACCAATCAAAAACAGACCCATTTCCAAATCAACCAAAACCAAACCAAACTCCATTAAAACATTAAGTAGGTATCCATACCTCTTGAGGACTCCAAAACTCACAACAAATCCCACAAACCAAGCCTTTGCAAGGATTTCTCCTCCTATTGTGAGCAAATTTCGAAAATGGGAAGGGTTAGGGTTGGGAGAGTGAGTTGGGGATTTTGATAAAGTGAGGGAAGAGTGGGGGTAGTGGGGTTAAAAAGGTTTTAATTAAAATTGTACCCCAACAATTACCATGATGTACAAAATACCCCAATATGATATTTTAAAAGCATTTCACCATAATGCATCAAAACCCGAATTAAAACCATGCTTCACCAAATAATCATTAACCATCATATTTAACCCATGAAAACACCCAATTACCCAACATGCATAACATGCACCCCGAAATGCACCACCGGGTCACGCATACCATGTGACTAAGCATTTCACCAAGATAATTAATTCCAACACATATATTAATTACCACCATAAAAATCACATAAACATAATTAATGCCCAAATTGCATATAATTATTTCGGGGATATCACAATACTCCCATACTTATAAGATTTCGCCCCCGAAATCGCATGCACTTACCCAAAACGGAACCAAACATAAATCACATACCAGAAAATAGCTCCGGGTATATGCCGCTCCGTCTCCCACGTGGCCTCCTCGACACCCCTGCGATCCCACTGAACATTGACCATCGGTATCACTTTGTTCCGAAGTCTGCGATCAGCCCTATCCAGAATCCTGATTGGTCGTTCCTCATAGGATACATCAGAATCTAACTGTACCTCAGAAGGCTGCAATACATGCGACGGATCGGCTCATATTTCCGCAGCATAGATACATGAAACACGTCGTGAATATCAGACAACGACGGTGGCAGTGCTAAACGGTATGCCAAGGTACCGATGCGCTGTAAAATCTCATACGGTCCCACATACCTCGGAGACAATTTACCACGCATACCAAACCGAACCACACCCCTGAAAGGTGAAATCTTCAAAAAGACTCTGTCTCCCAACTGAAACTCCAACGGTCTCTGCCGTTTATTTGCATAGGTTGCCTGCCTGATAGGGCTGCCTTCATTTTCTGACGGATAACCTTTACCTTATCCTCCATTTCCCGAATCAGTCCGGGTCCTCCTACAGTTTTACTGGTCAAGTCATCCCAGTATAATGGCGACCTACAACGCCTACCATACAGAGCCTCAAACGGTGTCATATGAATACTCGCCGGATAGCTATTATTGTAGGAGAACTCTACCAAGGCCAAATAATCTTGCCATGAGGCATCAAACTCCAATACACAAGCCCGTGGCATGTCCTCGAGCGTCTGTATAGTACGCTCAGTCTGACCATCGTCTGGGGATGGTATGCCGTGCTCAACCTCACCTCAGTACCCAAAGCTGGCTGAAGTCCTCCCCAGAAATGAGATGTGAGCCGAGGATCTCTGTCAGATATAATGGACACTGGAATCCCATGCAGTCTCACTATGTCCCGGACATACAACTGAGCCATCCTGAAGTAGGTGTAGCTTGTATAGAAGAGAAAATGCAAGAAAGTCGCTTACGTTGGTTTGGTCATGTTCGAGTGCACCTGTGTGTCAAATGAAGTCCATGGATTTCGGCCAGTTCACGAGAGCGAGAGGACGACCGAAGAAGACATTGTGCGAAGTTATACACAAAGACTTGGAGTGCAAGGGGATTAAAGAAGATATATTGACTGATAGAAAGCGTTTGGAGAAGACTGTCGCATGTGTCCGACCCAATTTGATTATATCTATTGTTCATGTAGCCTACCCCAATTCATTGGGGTTAAAGGCATAATTGTTGTTGTTGTTGTCGTTGTTGTCGTAGAGGTTCTGGAGTGATGTCCACAAGATAGTGATCGCGCTTTATTTAACAATAAAATTACGGCGCGATTATACCTCAAGTGCACGGTTGTCAAGTTTTATTATAGTACTTGAAGAACAGGTTGTCGAATCCACAGGGACTAGAAAAGCAATCTAGAATCTATCAAGTGGACGGTGCCACTGCTTTGATCGCCCAAATGGAAGCATTGAACAAGAGGCTAGATAGCATGAGCATGACAGCGATGCAAGTTCAAGCCATTACTTGTTACTTGTGGAGGTAGTCATCCAAACACGGAATGTCAGGCAGGTAACCCTTGTATTCAAAATAATGAATGTGCTAACTATGTAGGAAACATACCACCACCCAATAACCCCTAATCAAATACATATAATCCGGGATCGAGGAATCAACCGAACCTACCATGGGCCAACCAACATAATGCGTTGAATCCACAACCACCATCAGTTACCCACCAAAAAGGTGAGTATGGAAGAGTTGATGATCAAATTTACAGGGCCGACTAAATGGCAAAGCAACTAAATGCTTTGCTTTAGGCCTCACTTCAAAACAAGGACCACTAATTTTATTATTCTAATGTTAATCATTATATTAAAAAAACAAATCACTCATCTCAATCTCACATTCCTCACTGCACTTCAGACATCTCTCTTTTGCCTCTCTATCTCTATTCATCTTCTCTTGTGACTTGCAAATTGAAACTGGCTATCGGCTCTCATGTGACTTGTCGTTGCGAGTGAACGACGATATCTTTTCTCAATTCCTCAAAAAAAAAAAATTTCTCGCTCAATTTTAATTTTTTAATTGGTGAATTTCATTCTTGATTCTTATTTCTTATTTCATTCTAATTATTGATTGATTGTTTTGTTTCAAAGTTAGCCCTTTACTTTCTTATATCAATTTATTGTTTGAAGAGTTTGGTGGAACGTGGTTGTGGCTTTTCTTGGATTGAAAATTTTCTTGCATGAATTTTTGTTTCTATTTTTGTATTTTGACTGGTGTAAAGTTACTATTCAAGTTAAATTTTCCAGATAATTGTGAAGTTGGTGCATATATCATTGTATACCATTTTTTAAGCTCTTTTAGATGTATTTGTTGAGTGAATCAATAGTAACTCATAAGATGATGTATGCTTAGTTGGGCCTCATTTTTATAACTTGTTTAATGCCCCCAGCAAGTTTGAGTCGCCCCTGCAAATTCATCACATCGACTGAGACGAAGATGCAAAACCAAGACTCATCGATAAAGAATTTGGAGACTCAAGTGAGACAGTTAGCAACCATCATAGCTGGACGAACTCAAGGAGCATTGCCTAGTGACACTGAGAAGAATCCAAGAGAGCAAATCAATGTCATAATACTGTGTGGCAAGGAACTTGGCCCAGAGCACGATGAAGGGAACAAGTGAGATAGTGACTGAGTTGCAACTGAGGTTGAGCAACCCACCATTAAGCAAGAGGTTGTCAAGGACAAGCCAAAGGACAAAGCGAGAGACAAAGGTAAATCTATTGCTATCACATGTTTGCTAGATTTTATGTTGTCAGACTCAATCTAAACACATTGTATGAATTACTAGTTCCGTATCACAATATCGTATGGTCAAGTCAATTGCAATACTAAAAGCATTCAAAGGTGATCAATCATTCAAAAGCATTAAAATCATAAAACATACATAAAGAATAATAAGGATTAATCAAAAAACGTTATTTAAATCATAGGTTCAAGCATGAGATCCATTAGTCTTGATAAACAAACTTAACCAAAAATCATAAATAAAATAACAATGTAAAAGTATGTTTTGCAACAAATTAAACATTAAAAATCTGAAAATAACTAAGAACAAAGTTTAGAAATACGAAATAACGCTAGGTGATGACTCCGTGCGTCGATCCGTCTCTCGCTGCTCTGATTTTTCCGCTCGTCATTAGCTGCTCTCGTCTGTTTATGTTCTTAATGTTCCATAAAAACTCTTCGTCCGTTAATTCTTTTATTCTGTACGTGAAGTCTCTTTTATTTCCATCATGTCCTCTTATCCGTAAAAATCCCACTTTTTACGTCCAAAATCCTTCTTTAAAAGCTGAATGCGTGAACTAGCTAGGTCTCTCGATTTTTAGGTAATAAAATATTCCCTAAAAATCTTGTGGGTTGAGTAAAATAATCTTCTCATCCAATCAAATGTTTTTTTTTAAAAAAAATTTAAAAAAAATAAAAATTTCAAAAATGCCCAGAATTTGAGAACATTGCAAATATACTGCAATCCGTTGTTATCTGAAACGGAGACCTACAAAAAACCAGGTCTTCGCTGCAGGTGGCAGCGGAGGGCAACAAAAAGACAAGCAGCAGCGGAGACCTTTTAATTTTTTAAAAAATTCACAGGATCAGCTGCAATTTTTTAAAAAAATTCACAGGGTCCGCTGCAGGTTGCAGCGGACCCTGACTTTTATTTATTTTTTATATATATAATTTTTTTTTCATCCCAACACTAATTTCTATATGTTAATTGTTAAAAAAAACCCTACTACTACACAAGCATAATGAAATTAGTTATTATAATTTCTCATCCACAGTTAAATAATTTTTACATATAAAATAGTGTTTAAAATCTTTAACTATAACATCAAAAATTAAATTTTTTCTATACCTGCATGGTTTTTTGATAAATATTATGAAATGATAAATTATAATGAAATTAAATTGGATCCATATCTTTAATTAATTTTTGATTAAAAAAGTAAAAATAAAATAGAAATTAAAAGTGGTAGAAGAAAGAGGGAAAAGTTCCTGAAAAATTAACGTAAAATGAAATTTTTTAGTGGCGAGAATCAAATTAGTTTTTTTAATTTTGATTAAAAAAGTAAAAGTAACTAATTTCATTCTGCTTGTGTAGTAGTTGGGTTTTTTTTAACAATTAACACATATGAAATTAGTGTTCTCTCTGAGTTGAAGAGCTCATCGAGTGGGAAAGATTTGAACAGGACGTAATTTTCATATCAGTTGTGGCATTATGGGGTCCTCGTTACTTAATTCATTATGTATCATGTTAACATATATATGGGAGTCTGAATTAAGTATTAACATGCACTGATTAAGAGTATCGTACTAGTAAGTCGTTACAGGGTTTATAAAAACCTACCAACTACACATCATATGTACAACAACAACCTACTACAAGATAACTCCTAGGCAGTGGTTCAGCTCGCAGCGGAAAATGACTCACATCCCGTCCTCCCACGTCTATGAGTCCCTACAGAAACATTCACATAACGTGAGTATAGATAATAAATATTTCAGTGCGTTATCAAAACACAAGATCAATATCAATGATAAAGCACAATAAATCATCTAATGTGAATGTTTTGTATCATGCATCAACAAATGCATCATGCCATGACATGTCTCAACAAACACCCTATTATCACGAGCCCAATATGATATGCCTATTCAGCTCAATATGTTAGTGGAACCACATCACATCTTCATATTAGCAGCACATATCATAGTACCGTACTCATCTGTGATAATAGCCAGAGCATATACCCAAACCAGGCGTATATCTCTCAAGCCAAAGCATATGTAGTATATCTATCGTGGCAACGATCCCAGCCAAAGCATATACCAACCCGGGCATATCTATCAAGGCAATGATCTCACCAAAGCATATACACATATCTATCAAGGCATCCATCCCAATCATATGAAATCCATGTATGCACATGCATATGATACTACCAATCATATGACACACCGATAACATAAATCATATGATATCAAGATCATAACATCATCATCACATAATATCTATACTCCGTACGTCAACACGTACCTGTACTGCGACACAAACGATTTAATTAGGCGTCACTGGCTAATTGCCTCGTTGTCCTGTCCCTTGAGATGATGCTACAACAATGCCAATAATATATCATGTTATCATAGGCATAAAAATCAAACTCTACAAAAATATAACATTTTTCAACATTCTGGTATCACCGATCGATCGCCCCAGATTCTCGATCGATCGCCGAACTGTTCACTCTTCACCGATCGATTAAACAAAAAGCACCGATCGATCGCCACATGTACCGATCGATCGCCTCAAATCACCGATCGATCGCCTCATGCTCAAACCGCCTTAAAATTTTACTATTCGCGGCGATCGATCGATACCATTTTCCGATCGATCGGCGCGAGCAGAAAAAGCGAGATAATGGCGATTTTGAGCTTATCTTCATGGTACTTCTTCTCCTACCCACAATTTCACATGCAACCATGATTCATGAAATCCCTAAGTTCATATAAACATGTTTCTATCATCCTAGAATCCAATTCTTGGCATATAAACATGTTATGATTCTTAGCATAAACATTTGATATTCAACTTCACATACTTCAACACCAACTACACAATTCAAGTGTAAAACCATGAATTCCTTACCAAGATATTAAGAAATCACTTCACACAACTTCCTAGCTCAATTCACAAGTGAAACCAAGCTCAAACCAACAAGAACTTGAAAGAGATGGAGATGAGCTTGTGTAGTGTTTTAGTAGGTGTAAAATGGTGTATTGTGAGTTTAAGCTCACTAATCCCCTTCATATAGTCACTTGTTATAATAACATGCCAACTAACATAAACATGTAAATCCAAACTCAAATTCACATGCTAATGCAACTTTAAATGAAAGGCAAAGGCATATGAAATTCAAGTCAAATGCATACTAGTCCATGTTGCTTGATATGCCACTACAATTCAAGTCATTTCTTTGCACTACATCTTGTGCACCATGTTTCATTCTTTGACATATATCTTATAGTCATGTCATATATGTGAATATTAACCCTCGGTTCAACCCGAACCCGAGTCCACATCGTACCGTAATTATTCCAAATTACGCCATAATCATATGACACGTATAAAGAGTAAATCGAGGCATTACAATTCTCCCCTACTCAATGAATTTCGTCCTCGAAATTGCATATACAAACATGCATCTATAGATACGCAATTCAACAATCTTACTACAAGAAGATAGGAAACATGATCATATATGCAACCGTACAGTACGTATGTACCAACAGTATCATAAAACTGTAAAATCATACGAGTAAACAAATCCGGATACCGTTGCATCATATGCTGCTCCGTCTCCCACGTTGCCTCTTTGACACCCCTCCTATCTCACTGTACCTTAACCATAGGAATCACTTTATTCCGCAACCTGCGGTCTGCTCGATCCAAGATCATAACCGGTCGATCCTCATACGATACATCTGTATCCAACTGTACATCAGGTAATTGTAATACATGACTCGGATCTGGTTCATACTTCCTCAACAGTGAAACATGAAAGACATCATGAATACTACTCAAGGCCGGTGGTAGTGCCAATCGATATGCCAACGTACCAATACGTTGCAGTACCTCATACGGACCAACATACCGTGGAGACAATTTTCCACGCTTACCAAACCGTACTACACCTTTAAAAGGTGAGATTTTCAAGAACACGCGGTCACCAACTTGAAATTTAAGTGGTCTACGTCGCTTATTGGCATAAGCAGCCTGTCTGTCCTGAGCAGCTTTAAGTTTCAATCTAATTAACTTCACTTTCTCTTCCATGTCATGAATCATATCCGGTCCATGTAAGGAAGACTGATCCACATCATCCCAATACAATGGCGATCTACATCGTCGCTCATACAAAGCCTCAAATGGTGCCATCTGTATACTAGACTGATAACTGTTGTTATATGAAAATTCCACTAATGGCAAAGACTCTTGCCAAGAGATATCAAACTCTAATACACAGGCACGCAACATATCCTCAAGTGTCTGTATAGTACGCTCTGTTTGTCCATCTGTCTGAGGATGATACTCAACCGTACTTCAGTTCCCAATGCTGTTTGTAACCCTTCCCAAAAATGAGAAGTAAATCTCGGATCCCTATCCGATACAATGGAAACTGGTATACCATGTAGTCTCACTACATGTTGAATATACAACTGTGTCATTCTCAAATATGTAAATGTCATACAATATGGCACAAAATGAGATACTTTGGTGAGTCGATCAACGATCACCCAAATAGCATCGCAACCAGAAGACGTCCGTGGCAAATGAGTCACAAAATCCATCGTGATATGTTCCCATTTCCACTGCGGAATTTCCAAACTATGTAATTCACCTCCTGGTTTCTGTCTTTCCGCTTTCACTTGTTGACAGATCAAACACCGTTTCACAAAACTCAACACATCATGTTTCATACGTTTCCACCAAAATTGGGTACGTAAATCATAATACATTTTCTTTCATCCAGGATGTATACTGTATCTACTACAATGAGCACGTTGTAGTAGTTCTTGGCGTAGTCCTAATATCGCAGGTACTACCCAACAAGTCCTGTATTTCAGAATTCCATCATTTGCAAGTACAAACTGTGATGTTTGTCCTTGACTTATCATTTCTTTCCAATGTTGTACCTCATCATCAGTCATTTGTGCCTTTCTGATTTTGTCAAAAATGTCAGGTTCAACTAATAATGTTGATACCCGCACTGGCACTGTTTCCACATCAAAATCATAACCCAAAGTACAACAAGAAGTCATCAACGCTGATAAATGAATCATCTCATCAGCCGTATGATGTACTTTTCGACTCAAGGCATCTGCTGTAAGATTAGCTTTTCCTGGATGACATTCAATCTCACAATCATAATCTTTCAACAGATCCATCCATCTCCTTTCCCTCATATTTAACTCTGCTTGAGTGAATAGAAATTTTAAACTCTTATGATCTGTGTATATGGTAAACGACGTACCATATAAATAATATCGCCATATCTTCAAGGCAAAGACAATGGCAGCCAATTCCAGATCATGCACTGGATATCTCATTTCATGTGGCTTCAACTGTCGTGATGCATAAGCCACTACATGTTTGTCCTGCATCAATACACAACCCAAACCAAGTAATGATGCATCAGTATATAATGCAAACCTGTCATGCTCCGATGGAATAATCAAGACTGGAGATGTAGTCAATCGATGTTTCAATTCCTGAAAACTACGCTCACATGCCTCTGACCATTGAAATGATACTCCCTTCTGTGTCAAATGTGTCAATGGTTTGGCAATCGCTGAAAATCCTTCAACAAACCGTCTATAATATCCAGCCAAACCCAAGAAACTACGAATCTCTGGCACAGAAGTAGGTGCTGACCAATTCAACACCGCTTCTACTTTCTTCGGATCAACTGATATACCTTCTTCTGATATTACATGTCCCAAAAAGCCGACACTAGTCAACCAAAACTCACACTTACTGAGTTTGGCATACAATTGATGTGTCCTCAACAATTGCAATACCATATGCAAATGTTGAACATGTTCTGCATCACTCTGCGAATAGATCAGTATATCATCGATAAAGACAATGACAAATCGATCAAGGTATTCCTGGAACACACGATTCATTAAGCTCATAAAGACAGCGGGAGCATTTGTCACTCCAAATGGCATCACCAGAAACTCATAATGTCCATAACGAGTTCTGAATGATGTCTTCTGTATATCTTCTTCCCTCACACGTATTTGATGATATCCTGACCTCAAATCAATCTTAGAATAAAATTTTGATCCCTGCAATTGATCAAACAAATCATCAATACGAGGAAGAAGATATTTATTCTTTATTGTTACCTTGTTCAATTGTCGATAGTCAATACACAGTCGCATTGTCCCATCCTTCTTCTTAACAAATAATACCGGAGCACCCCAAGGCGATACACTAGGACGTATGTACCCCTTGTCCAATAAATCTTGCAATTGAGTTTTCAATTCTTTCAATTCAATTTGTGCCATCCGATAAGGAGCTCGTGAAATTGCAGAAGTACCAGGTATCAAATCAATACCAAATTCCACTTCTCGACTCGGTGGGAATCCAGGTATCTCATCTGGAAACACATCCGCATATTCTGCAACCACTGATATCTCATCCACTTTCCTTTCTCTTTTCTGTTCAGTTACATCAAGGGCATAAATCAAATAACCCGCATGTCCACGTTCTAACAAACGCGACATTCGGATTGCTGATATCAAAGGAATCTTTGCCCTCGATCCCTGGCCATAAAGTACCATTAATTTCCAGTATCAAACTGAAATCTCACTATTTTCTGACAACAATCCACAACAGATTGATATTTACTCAACACATCGATTCCAATGATGCAATCAAAATCTGTCATAACTAACACAATCAAATCAGCTTGTAGTCCATACTCAGTCTCAAACTGAATATCACAATCAGACACACTCTGACAAGTCATCACAGTAGTTCCCATGGGTGTCGAGACATAAAGAGGCATCAACAGTGGAGACGAGCATATATGATACCGGTCAATAAAGGCTTGTGCAATAAAAGAATGTGATGCACCAGTATCAATCAACAGTAAAGCAGGATAAGTAAACAAAGTACACTTACCCGCTATCGCATCATCAGGAGCTGCCTCTGCTTCCTCCCTGTTCAATGCATACACCTGAGCCTGAGGTGGTCCTGTCCTCTGTCCTCCACCAGACTGTGGTACACCCTGTGGTCTCTGTTGTACTGTATTCTCTGACATGGGTCCTCTCCTTTGTTGTCCACCCACTTGAGGACAATCACGGATCACGTGTCCTAGCTTCCCACAACGGAAACAAACCACCGTATCAAACTGTGGACAATTTCTTTGAAAATGTGGCCCTCCACATTTAAAACATTGTAATCCTCGTCCACTACTACTACTACTTCCTTGGGACTGTCCCTTTGAACCTCGTTCACCACCTTTTCGCATTGTAAATCGCTTCCCACTAAATCTAGAGGAAGATGCACCACCTCGTGGTGATTTAAATGGTTCTCCTCTAGGTCTCATGCTTTCAGATGTAGGTGGTTGGGCTTGTCCAACATCTTTGTATACCCCTACGGCAATCTCAGCCATCTCGGCTCTAGTCAATGCTTCTTCATATGATGTAGGGTTATTGGACATTACCCTATCAAACAATTCAGGCCTCAAACCTTTCACAAATTATCTGATCTTTGCCTTTGTGTTTACAGCAATATGTGGCACATACCGGAGCAAAGACGAATAGTGTACAGCATAATCCGATACTGTCATTGATCCCTGTTTCAAGTTTGTAAATTCATCCTCTTTCCTCTGCCTTGCAGCAACAGAGAAATAATGTTCAAGGAACTTCGTTCTAAATACATCCCAGTTAACTGTCTGTCCTTGAGCCTTTAATTCAAGTACTGTGGATTTCCACCACATCATAGCTTTCTTATCTAACTGGAACTCAGCTAAGCGTAACCAAGCAGTTTTGGCACACGGTGCTGATACAAATATCTGTTCCACACGTTCCAGCCATTCCTCCGCCAGTTCCCCTGATTCAGTCCCCTCAAATCTGGGTGGCTGATAACTCAGAAATTGCGTCAAAGTCAATTCCCCAGGCAACAGTACCTGTTCCACTGGCCCTTGCTCAATTGGTGGTGGTGGCACAGGCACCATCCTCACACTAGCATTGCCACTTATGGCATCCCCAACATCCTCGTGATACCCTCTGTCTGTCATAACTGTATATCAAGGGTTAACAATAACATTCACAATTATATAACATGTTAGAATAACATCATATTATAAATCTTAACATGATATTACCATTCTCAACATGTTTTTAAGTGTTTAGGTAACTCCCTAATACACTTCCTCTACCCATGTTCATCCCGTTCTCGAACCACTGCTCTGATACCACTAATGTGGGGTCCTCGTTACTTAATCCATTATGTATCATGTTAACATACATATGTGAGTCTGAATTAAGTATTAACATACACTGATTAAGAGTATCGTACTAGTAAGTCGTTACAGGGTTTATAAAAACCTACCAACTACACATCATATGTACAACAACAACCTACTACAAGATAACTCCTAGGCAGTGGTTCAGCTCGCAGCGGAAAATGACTCACATCCCGTTCTCCCACGTCTATGAGTCCCTACAGAAACATTCACATAACGTGAGTATAGATAATAAATATTTCAGTGCGATATCAAAACACAAGATCAATATCAATGATAAAGCACAATAAATCATCTAATGTGAATGTTATGTATCATGCATCAACAAATGCATCATGCCATGACATGTCTCAACAAACACCCTATTATCATGAGCCCAATATGATATGCATATTCAGCTCAATATGTCAGTGGAACCAAGGCATATGAAATTCAAGTCAAATGCATACTAGTCCATGTTGCTTGATATGCCACTACAATTCAAGTCATTTCTTGCACTACATCTTGTGCACCATGTTTCATTCTTTGACATATATCTTATAGTCATGTCATATATGTGAATATTAACCCTCAGTTCAACCCGAACCCGAGTCCACATCGTACCGTAATTATTCCAAATTACGCCATAATCATACGACACGTATAAAAAGTAAATCGAGGCATTACAATTCTCCCCTACTCAATGAATTTCGTCCTCAAAATTGCATATACAAACATGCATCTATAGATACGCAATTCAACAATCTTACTACAAGAAGATAGGAAACATGATCATATATGCAATCGTACAGTACGTATGTACCAACAGTATCATAAAACTGTAAAATCATACGAGTAAACAAATCCGGATACCGTTGCATCATATGCTGCTCCGTCTCCCACGTTGCCTCTTTGACACCCCTCCTATCCCACTGTACCTTAACCATAGGAATCACTTTATTCCGCAACCTGCGGTCTGCTCGATCCAAGATCATAACCGGTCGTTCCTCATACGACACATCTGTATCCAACTGTACATCAGGTAATTGTAATACATGACTCGGATCTGGTTCATACTTCCTCAACAGTGAAACATGAAAGACATCATGAATACTACTCAAGGCCAGTGGTAGTGCCAATCGATATGCCAACGTACCAATACTTTGCAGTACCTCATACGGACCAACATACCGTGGAGACAATTTTCCACGCTTACCAAACCGTACTACACCTTTAAAAGGTGAGATTTTCAAGAACACACGGTCACCAACTTGAAATTTAAGTGGTCTACGTCGCTTATTGGCATAAGCAGCCTGTCTGTCATGAGCAGCTTTAAGTTTCAATCTAATTAACTTCACTTTCTCTTCCATGTCATGAATCATATCCGGTCCATGTAAGGAAGACTGATCCACATCATCCCAATACAATGGCAAGTGCAATTGCACTTCTGCAAATGCAAGTGCAATTGTTTTCTGTTTTTTAGAAGACCAAGAGATTGGTTTTGTACCAATACGAAATATATATTCAGATGTGTTTTTCATGTCATCAATTGATCTTGCGTAGTCACTGTCAGTGTTGCCAATTAGGCTATTGTTTTTTTCTTTAACATATTTGATACCATTCTTTTTTGTTCCATGTAACATTGTAGATTCTTTTGGCAGCAGAAAAATGATTTTGACTTGGATCTTTCATAAATCTGGATATAATGTTCACTAAATGAACAATATCTGGTCTGGTGTTAGTAAGATACATTAATGAACTCACTAGACTTGGATAAATTGTTGTGTTGGCCTTTTTTGCTCCATCATTCTGCTGTAATTTTTCATTATTTTTCTTGGCTTGTTCAAAAAATATGTCAAGTGGCTCGAGAATTGGGTCTCAAAAGCCTCTCGAAAATTAACTGTAATTTTTCATTTAAGGCCTTGTGACATGATTACACATTGACATATTAAATTTATTCAGCAAATCTTCTGTATATTTTTCTTGAGAAATAAAAAATTTCCCCATTTTCTGTTGCATTTGAGTGCCAAGAAAATATTTCATAAGGCCCGGTTTGTCATCTCATACTCTTTCATCATAGCCTTTTTGAATTCTTCTAGCATCACACGGTTAGTGCCACTATATATCAAATCATCAATATAAATGCGCAATATCACAAAATCATATGTACCTCATTTTTTGACATAAAGTGATGGCTCACTCGGGCTTCGATGGAATCCATTGTTGATAAAGTAATTGTCAATCTTACTGTTCCATGCTCGAAGTGTCTGTTACAAGCCATAAAGTGTTTTATGGAGGCGGTATACCTTTTTTCTTTTGTCTTCTACTGCGTAGCCTTGTGGTTGTTCTACATAGATTTCTTCAAGATCTTGGGATTTCTTAGAAGAATCTGGCTCGATTTCTCGAAAGGTTGGTTCCCATCCTAATTATCTGGCCCGGACCCTGTTGGATCATTGGGGTCTGGAACAACGTCCTCGTGTTCAGGATGATCATCCTCATGAAGTTCTGCTAACTGGAACTGTAGTTTGAGGAACTTGATGTAGCCTCTTAGACATCCTTTCCAATTTCTTGTAATGGTTTATGCCTGGTGTGCATAAACATATTCCTCGTAAAAGTTTCCACTTATGGTTGAAGCGTTGAGCTTCTGCCATATGCTTCAGATTTAGTGCTTCCAATTTCTGGAAGTACCACATGTATGAATGACACTTCGAACATTCGTTCGGGTCCATAATTTCTTGAATCGTCTCCTCCGTATAGGTTACAAATTAATATTCAAGATATTATTATAGTATTTCCAGAATAAACCTAGACTCTGATACCATTTTGTGCCAAGGATCCCAAAAAACGGGGATTTGTAAAAAGACGACGTTAAATGTTACTTTTCTATAAATATAAGGATATAAAAGATAATTAAATATTATATATGGACTTCTTTGTAATTTAAACAAAAGCCTAAGGGATAGAATGCAATATATCAAATCATTGAGGGGTAAAAGAGTCATCATAAAACACCCAATTGACTGAAAATTGGACATATTTCAACAAAATTGTTTCCAATTTGAATTTTTATTCACTAAGATTTTTTCCCAAGACTTAAGTAGATTTTGTGTCCCAAAAGTGTACTTCCTTGTAATTTCCCCTTTATTGTTATGATTTTGCAAGTTTAATCCCTCTATTTCAATCCACATTCTAAATTTCACCCCAATTCACTAATCATCATTAAATTTTTATAATCATCTCCCTAATATCACATTCATGAACATCTTAATCATTTTAGATAATATCTCAACCATTAATTAATTCAATAATTATGACTCAATCATAATTTTCAACTAAACTCGATTTGTCTCAAGACCGAGCTTAAATGCAAAATGATACTCATTTATAATTACCTCTTAATTAGCACATTAACTTCAGTTTAATCAAGGTAATTAAGTTCTAGACATCACAATTATTTATCAAACATTATTATATATTCTATCAATTACACTAATAATTACAATATAACTGATCGATATTATCATGTCAGTCGAGTTGAAGTAAACACGGCCAAAAGAATTCCGTCCTTGGGGTTTTAAATGATATTATTCCAAAATTTCGACCACAATTATTATTAATAAAAACAAATAAAGGGATCCCCACGTATATAACTAACAAATAAAGGGATCCCCGCGTATATAACTAAAATAATAAGTTTTGGGGGTATGATTTATTATATTATCCCAAATTCCAGAATTGAAATTCAAAACCCTAACTACTACCGTGCTGGCAAGAACAGCGCCATTTTGTTGTTTATAGTCGGACCTTTTGCAGATCCACACAAAATTCATGGACGCGAAATACGACCCGACACAGCGCATTGCGCTGCAGCTTGACCGTCATCTGGTGTTTCCTCTACTTGAGTTTTTACAGGAGAGAGGATTGTACCCTGAGGAGGATATTTTGAAGGCAAAAATCGAGCTGCTTAACCACACAAACATGGTCGATTATGCCATGGACATACACAAGTCCCTGTATAGATCTGAAGATGTTCCACAAGGTATGCTTTTTATTTTTAGTCATAATATATACCTCAGGGAGATAGATGAAATTAGGGTCGTTGGGAGGGAGAGGTTCGGGGGATTTTGGTATGAGTGAATGAAAGCGGTTAAATATTCGTTCAGATGGATTTTCTAACTGAGAATTGTGAGTACTATATTTTAATACCTGCTTTTTTATGCTTCTGATCTATCATTTTTTTACCATGTCATGGATGTCTTTAAGTGCTGAGGAAAGTTTTGTTTTACGTTTGTTGCAGTTTGTCACTTACCTCCATCTTCTGTCTTTATTTTTTGGGGTTTTGACATCTATTTGTTTTTTTTTTCCTTTTTTTTTTGTGGAAATTGAGTCCCATGCCACGTAAATCAATCTAATTTTTTTTGGGTGATATTTAACTTTGTGCTTAGTTACTCTGGAGTACATTTTCTCGAAAATTCTAAATGAACAGGACCACATGGAACAGACAGACGCGTAATACAACTGGAGAGAGCAGGGCTTCAGCCTCTCGAATGGGAAAAGGTTCAAATTTCATGTGAATTTTTTAAAAATGCAAGTTGCAGTATTAAAATCAAATGGCTTTCTCTCCCGCTCATCCTTTGATAAATTTATTGTCCCGCTCTGCATCAATCTATTGGTCTTGCAAATTTTGTTTGTTCTTTATGGAACTGGAACTTATTATTTTTATTATGCATATCAATTTTTACGGGCATCAGGTAGAAATTGTTTATTACTTGTGCTGTTGTGAATTGTTATTATAGGATTTTACATTTTATGATGCAGTGTTCTGAAGTCTGCTTGATTGATATGTCATTAACTGTTTTTGAGTTTTTTCCATGGTTTAGAAATGGTGGGGAGAAGAGCCGAGGTGGTTGGTGGGTTGAAATCTTTGGAAGAGGCCGCAGCTCCCATAGTTACCTTTCTGCAGAATCCTAATGCTGTTCAGGAACTGAGAGCTGACAAACAGCAGAATCTTCAGATGCTCAATGATCGTTATCAGGTTGAGGTTTAACTAGCTCGCATAATTTGTTGTTACCTTGCTTCAGTGGATGTCAGCACTTAATTATCATGCTGATCGGATGCTCATACAGTCTAACTCGCCCGATTCATATCCCATTAATGTGTGAATTAAATTCGCAGAATTTAGAGAATATTTGTTACTGTGCAGTCGACAACCTCTTTATCCTACTCAAAATGATAAGTTGCGTTCAGAGATTGTATTGGAAATGATTTTTCATCTACTTCATAATCTGAATTACACTTATATTTCTATTTGTTGGATTGGTGAATGGTTTATGTGATATGGTATGGTATGTAATGTATAGTGAGCTGAATGGACTTTATATTGTTCGTACATTATCTTGAAACTTCAAGATAACTGATTAAACCTATGTTTTTTGTCTCCCAGATTGGTCCAAACCAGATAGAAGCACTGTATAAGTATGCCAAATTTCAGTTTGAATGTGGCAACTACTCTGGTGCTGCCGATTATTTGTATCAGTACAGGGGCTTGTGCACGGACATGGAAAAGAGCTTAAGTGCATTATGGGGAAAACTAGCAGCAGAGATATTGATGCAGAACTGGGATGTGGCGCTGGAGGAGCTCAACCACTTGAAGGAAATAATTGACTCCAAGGTTGCTATTACTGCCATCTAACTATTGTCTTATGCGCCTATCCATTTGGTTGCTACAGGATATTGAATTTTATTATTGTTCATGTCTTGCAGAGTTTCTCTTCGCCCTTGAATCAAGTTCAGAGTAGAATATGGCTGTTGCATTGGAGTCTGTTCATCTTCTTCAATCATGACAATGGAAGAACCCTGATTATTGACTTGTTCAACCAGGACAAGTATGACTTGAACTTATTTACATCTCTTTCATTTGTTTTATTTGGCATGGTGATGTTAGTAGGTGAGTATGTTGCTTCTCCGAAAGCATTACTTTCCATTTCAGTCTTGGCATTGATTTGGTACCTACAACCTCAAGTTCTCAACTTGGTTGAGAGAGAAGTGAGAGTTGTCTAATTTCACCTAGAGACATCGAAGGACAATGGAGGAACACTGATTCTTTCTTTTGTTTTATTTGCTCTGGTGATGTTAGAAGATGAGTACGATGCTTGACCAGAAATATTACTTTTCATTTAAGTCTTTAACATTGGTTTTGGTACCTAGAACCTTTATTATATTGTTGGCCTCAAGCTTTCAACTTGGTTGAGAGAGAAGTGGGAGTTGTCTAATTTCACCTAGATATCAAGGTGGCGGTGGCGGTGTTTGTCTTGTTATTATTACTGTGTTTGAACCAGGGAAAAAATATTAGAGTCATTGGCATGTGACCCCAGGTAGATGTGGTGGACTCCCTCCCCTTCCCCTAGTCCAGAAAACTTACCCGTCTATATTTAAAATTTTGGTCAACTCAAATTTTACCCAACTACTTGCGTATATCTTAGCATCCTTCCTGCCCATCATATTTTATTTGATACCACATGTGATAATAGTACCTGATACGATATTGATTTGTTCCATCTATCTGACCCAGTATTCTTCAAGCATTTTTAAATGAGAAATCTCTTCCAGGTACTTGAATGCCATTCAAACAAATGCTCCTCATCTTCTACGTTATCTGGCAACTGCTTTCATCATCAACAAAAGGAGGCGGCCTCAACTTAAGGATTTCATCAAGGTTATTCAGCAAGAGCAGCATTCTTATGAAGATCCAATCACAGAGTTTTTGGCATGTTTATATGTCAACTATGACTTTGATGGGTCTCAAAGAAAGATGAAAGAGTGTGAAGAAGTAAGCTTCCTAACTTAAACAGTTCTTCAATCATATTAATCAGTGAGATCCTGTTGTGAAAAAATGAACACATAAATCATCCGTAGTTGGTTATAGTTATGTGTCTACACACGTAATGCATGTTGATTATTTTTGGATTTATAAAGTTAATGGCGTATAAGTGAAAATGATAATGTACGATTCAGATCAACTGTACCACAACAATGACATGATCATTGTTTAACATTACGTTTCTTTTCTTACTTATTAATCTTTGAGATCCTGTTGTGAAAAAAAAATAAGTACGTAAATCATGCTTATTTTGTGTATACATGTAATCATCATGTTTCACCTTTCTTAGGCATTTACAATTGCATGTTGAGTGTTGTTGGATCTATAAAGTTAATGGTGTATAAGAGGAAATGATAATATACGGTTCAGATTAACTCTACTACAACAATTACATGATCATTGTTTAACATTACATTTCTTTACTTGCTGAAAATTCATTTCTGATTCAAGTGTGCACCATGTTCATTTATCTGTTGTGAAAATATAAGTTTCATTTTTTGCATTCATTTACGAGAGTTCTTATCCCGTCAGATGAAGTATTTTTAAGAAGATTTTTTTATCTATGTTTTGGTTATGCTGCTATCTGCTAAGTGTGGTAATCCAGTGCAATTGTGTTGGCAGGTCTTTTTTTCTCTTTTGAGTTGACCAATCTTTACCTTTTGTTTTAATATATTATTTTGAGTAGTTCGTCATCTCATTGAGTATCCATGTTTATATGCCTAAGTCTTATTATCATGTTGCAGGCAATTCTAAATGACCCATTCCTTGGTAAAAGGGTTGAGGAAGGAAATTTTACAACTGTGCCATTAAGAGATGAGTTCCTCGAGAATGCCCGACTTCTCATTTTTGAGACCTACTGTCGCATTCATCAGCGCATTGACATGTGGTATGTGCCTGACATTGTTCCTAGGACAAGAAAATTTATGTAGCAGAAGTCTCACCTCTCCCCATTTCGCCACTAACACACATACAAAGCCCCTCTATGTGTTTTATGATATTCTTCCATAGTGTGAAAATAATTGACCACCAAATCTTTTTTTTTTTTGATCGGCAAATAAAATTGATAAATAGGTACCAGAGGTACACCAAAGTGTTTAACAGTTAACAAATAGAAAATTAAAAACAGATAACCAAAACGAAAGACCTAGTCTAAAATACAACTAATTGGCTCCCTAACCCAATATGAGCAAGAGTAACTGAGAGCTCCATGTTTTCTGTTCTTAATCCAGAATCAACTCCTGAACTTGATTAAATCCAATATAGCGACCCTTTGTTCGTCCGTGTTTCTAAAGATTATTTTGTTTCTCTCTAGTCAAATGGACCAAATAACCGCATGCCAAATTGTTAACCATTCTTTTAATCCCTTTGAGTATGTCCAGAGTCCTTTGTGTTGATTCATGTGATCTTTGGGCTCATGATGCAAAACAACTGATATTCCCAGCCATGCATAGCATTGCATCCAAATTGAGTAAGACTCCGAGCAGAAGAAGAATAAATGTTCCATAGTTTCTTCCTCCTCCTAACAGAAATCACAAAGATCTAGATATAGACCCCGTTATGATGTTCCTATAGTGCAGATTTACCTTCGTAGGAATACGATCCTTTAAAATCATCCAACCCAAGGTTGTGACTTTGTTGGGAGAGTAGCTATTCCAGATTATCTCATAAGCCGGAGAACAATCGATTGATGTGGTAGTATCCTGCAAAGAGTAGTAAGCCGATGCCACTGAGTAATTTCCTTTAGTCTCATATGCTTCCACACCCATTCGTCGTTTTTCCCTGTACCATAGTGATCCTGTTGTTACAAGATAATAGTGATCCTGTTGATTGATGCCTAAGTGCGACTTTGGTGTTTTCTTGATCATATGAATGTCATGTTTAAAGATTTCATCACAAATATATATTTTCTCCTGGTTATTTTAAGATGACTACAACAGTGCAAGTATCTTATTTGTGTTAAAAGTCATTCTGTTTAATATGCATCCATGCTGTAGTGTGATGCTGAAGTGTCTGCACATTGTTTTGGTGTAGACTCTTTTTTCGCAGTTGAATGAATTTGGACCATTTTGAGTTACTACTTGGTGCTGTTTGACAGTGTGCTTGCTGAGAAACTGAATTTGAACTATGAGGAGGCTGAGAGATGGATAGGGAATCTCATAAAGACATCTAAACTTGATGCCAATATCGATTCCAATACCAGAACAATCACAATGGAACCGAATTTTCCCAATGTGTAAGTTATTGTGACAATAACTATTCAGGCTTTATTTTGGCCGTCGATATCTTGTGATTATTTCGTGTACAAGGATAAATGACTCGTATTTATAGAAGAAATTTAAGCATAATTTACTGGGCTATGATATGCTATTTTTGACTTTCAGGTATGAACAGCTTATCGACCAAACTAAAGCACTTTCAGGGCGCACGTATAAATTAGTAAGCCAGCTCCTGGAACATGCTCACACGCAAACTGCTCGGTAAATTGTAACATAGCACTGGCTGTTGATTTTAACCTGAAGTAATTTGTCTTTTATTCTTCCCGAGTGCCTCTTTGTATTGTTCTCGAAATTTTAACTGTTTTAAATATGAACTTGGTATTTTCACAAGCTGGGGATCCTCACCGCGATATGTTTCAAGTTTGGGATACTCGCCCAAATCTAACAAGACCAAACAGAGTAAGAGCTGATAATAATGGACAAGAACGGATAAACAACGTTAATAATATAGATCCAAGAACAGCTTCTATTTTTCTAAAAAAATAAATTATGATTTTAACGAGCTCTTTTATCTGATCATGCACATGATGTCATCGCTTATATTCAGGAACGGAGGCGATGAGGGGCGGAGGTAGGGGATGGGGTAAGCTTACCCTAATGTATGTGTGTAGATATATAAATGGTTAAGCCCATCAAATATAATATGCCCCAGGAGACAACCCTTTCAATGATTTAATGCACACGCCAAGAAAACAGCATAGTGTTGTTCCTCATTTCAGTCCGAAATCCGCAAGGTTACACCAGGAAGTGCGTAAATGGATTAGTCGAAGCTGCTATGACTGTACATAATTCTTTTCCTTTATTATTCTTTTGTTTTTAATCAAGCTTTGGGTTACTTTGGAAATATACATTTTCAGTTCCCTTTATTTTCAGTTTTGGGATAATTTTTAATATTGAATTCGAGAGGACCAGGCGTAAGTCTATTCAAAGCTCTAAAATTTATTCTCATGTGGCGATCTCTCGTAAGAGAGAGAACTAAAGCAATTTTTCTAGCACCGTTTGGTGTGTTTGTTTTTAAATTTTTAAAAAGGTTGATGTTATTAGTTAGTTTTGCATATTTGGAAGTTTAAATAAGATGTTATAGGATACTACCTATATGGAGAAGTATGAGAAAAGATGATATAGATAGCCAGACTTCGAAAATAAACGTGACATATATAAAGTATAGATATCATAATGTATAATTTGATACAAAAATGGAAGGACTCACTATATATAATACTAGTTTCTTTAGTATTATAGTGTCAGTTGACAGATTGTTGGGTAGTCGTTTTCAAGCTGCACATTGTGAATCATGCAAGTTCAAATGCAGACCGTCACACATTGACCTGAGTTACCAAACAAGATGAGGAATTTGTTCTTAACATTAAATAATATTTCCAAATGCTAAAGATGAGCGAAATTTGAGCAAGTAAATCAAGAGCACAATCTAACCACAATACAATTGACAATGTCTGCTAGCTAAAGCAAGGGAGAAAGTAAATATTTAAGGGCCTATTAATCAAAGATAAAAGTGGCGAATATAAACAATTGACAGATGGCTCACAAATTACAAATTCCTAGGTGGCATTAAGCAGGACTGTAAAAAAACTGATTAAAACATCGTAATAAAGGCATAGTAACAAATTGCTATTGTTAAGACACAACGCACCATAATAGAATATCATTCCCTCCCAACAACAGAAAAGTAAGTAACTCCAAAAAAAATTTAGATCCTTTCTATCAATAGTAGCATATAACCCCTTTATTGTTAACGAAGGCATGCTTGTTTGTGTTCATAAAAAAACATGGCTTCCTTTTGCCGGTTAAATAAGAACCAGAGGCAAAAGTTTGAGAAAATAACATGGAACAATCACAATTTAAGCATATTATATATCTTACTTTTAATTAATGTAAATTTACCTTACACTCTGCGTCATCATTATGCACCCCAAAAAAATATGAATATGATATACATCTTCTAAACTTTGAAGTTCACATTAAGGAACTGCACACCCAAACAACCACCCTTTCTTTACCCGAATCAGCTCCCTACAATGATCATTAAACTGGGCAGCATGATAGATTTTTTTTTTTTTTTGGTCGGAAAAAGCTTAATATATAAAAGAGTACCAGAGGTACTGCGAAAGATTACAAAAGGCGAGCAGGCTCGCACAGACCCAAACAGAAAAAGAAAGAAAGAAAAAAAAAAGATCAAGAAGCTAATAAACAAATCCTAGGCTCAGAGACCCAGTCCGACAGTACATAAGCGAATCTAAGACCGCTGCTATGCCTAATCCAAAACCAAGATCTAAAAAGAACTAGATTGAAAAGATCTTCCTCCGGCTCGATGCTGCCCCTGAAAATTAAATTATTTCTGCCCAACCATATGGTCCATATAACCGCCAACCATATAGTCAACCAACCCATTCTTCCTCTTCTTTGTTCCCAAAGTCCTTTGTGCTGCAGCAAGTGAGAGGCCGGATTGTCAGGAAGCACAAGAGTGACTCCCAACCACCTGTAACATTTCATCCATAACGCGTAGGAGTCCGAGCACCTGAACAAAAGATGATCTGTAGTCTCTTCCAGTTGATGACAGAGGACGCACAGATCGGGGATCGGGCCTTGGATAACATTACGTTTCCGTAAGTTTTCCTTGGTCGGAATTCTGTCTTTAAATACCCGCCAAGCAAAAGCTCCAACCTTTTTCGGAGCCAAATTCTTCCAGATATCCTCATAAATCAAAAAAGAATCATCGTCGAGAACTTCATCCTCTGCAAAAATACCATATGCCGAGCGAACAGAGTAGCAATTGTTATCTTCAAGGCGCCACTCCCAGGTGTCTTCCCTGTCTTGGTCCAAAGTTGACCTGTCAATAAAAATGATTAACAAAGCAAAAACATCTAACTCCCAGTCGAATAGCTCCCGCCTCCAATCCCAGCGCCAAATCCATATACCATCCACCCACCCCCCCCATATTCCCTACTAATATGTCTCTATCCCGCTCTATAGATGCAAGTCTTGGGAACTTTTCTTCCAAGCTTACCTCCCCCACCCAGATATCCGACCAGAATTTCGTCCCTAGACCATTCCCTACCCTACGAAACACCCCTCCCAAAAACCACCCCTAATGATCCAAGAAAGTATTCTTTAAAAGATCTCGCCACCACACCGACTGCATCCCCCACCACACCGGCAGCATGATAGATTTTGGGAACAAAACAACGCATACAGTCACAAAAGCATGCAGAAACAGTCCTCTACATTCAAACAAACACATAAATCAAATTCATAGTGTCCAAGGCAAAAATATTTTAAAGCGGGCAACATATTTACTTTTCCACCGTTGAAAACACCGAACCACATAGAGAACAAAAAACAACAACACACTGTCTAGAAAAATCTCCTTAAAAAACAAGATCCTTCCCTTTTTTTAATAAACAACAATACACTGTCTTCACAAAGCACTTAACCTCAAATTGGAATTAATATGTTATGTTCTTATGTCCTTGAGCATAGATGTGATCATACAGAAGTAAATAGGCAACAGATCTGGCAAAAAAATCCTCATCATTCCATACTGAAGAAAACACTACCAAGAATTTAAAGATAATTTGCTCCAGCACTCAACCTCGCCATTGAGGAACACGAGAAATCGATAAGATAAGTAAAGGCTGTGAGCAAGAGCAGCCCTGTCCAGAGCCAAAAAACTACAACAAAAATCTAAAATATGCACAAGCACGGTAAATGATATCCCAGAAAATACACATTGTACACAGAGACAGACGACTTTAACCACAAACATGAGGATGCTCATAAATAAATTCTGGAGAATAAACCAACCTAAAAATAAAACACACCAACAACGAGCAGCAAGTGCACAAGAACACAAGGGACAAAATCAGCTGAGTAAATAAGAAAGGAAATGGCGTATGTGAAACTGAAATGTCTAAAACCCAAAGAAATGGGAAGTCAAACACATAACTTATAGAGGATAAAATAAATATTGCAAACAACCAAACTATCCTAAATCAGCAAGGTATGGATGAAACAATTGATAAGCCTCCACATCGATGTGATATCCTGCAATAAAACCGTCGGGTAGAAAATGAAGCAAACAATAAGTCAAAGAACCACGACAAAAACCGTCGGGGATGAGAGAACACGCAAACCCAAGAAACAAAGCTACCAGATCCAAAAGGCAGAAACAATCGAGTGACCTACCATCATGGTACTTAAAACCTATCATCGCGGTGGTGTAAGGGCAGAAACGACAGGGAACAGACCGAACATTAAATGCAAATATATGGTGGCTGCTTGGCTCGTTGCAAGAGAAGAAGAAGAGAAGTGTGTGATATACCAATGAGATATGAAAGAAGGGGTTAGGTTTGGTTTCGTGGGCTTTATCATTACTCTTTCCTTTTCAGAATTTCTCAAATCCCTTTCGGATTCTCTCTCTTACCTTTTGCATTCTATATCTCATTTTTGCATTCACTCTCTTCCTTTACACCAGTTATAATTACACACACCAATTATGATTATGATGCACCAGTTATAATTTACATGCACCAGTTATAATTTACATGCACCAGTTGTAATTACATTCACTAGTTATAATTACATGAACCAGGTGTAATTACATAATTACATGCACCAGTTCATGCATCAGTTATAATTGTATGCACCAGTTATAATAGGGATGGCAACGGGGCGGGTTTGGGACGGGTTTGGTCAATCCCAGGACCGCCCCGCTACACATAAAACCCATACCCGCCCCGCCCCGCTTAGACCCGCCGGGTTCGCGGGTTTACCCGCCCCGCCCCGCAAACAATTTTTTTTTATAAAAAAAAAAAAATTGGTAGAAATTAATTTTGAAACACAAAAATTGAGTTTTGAGATTGAATTTAATGTTTTCCTCTAGTAAATATTTATAATAAGCATCGTAAAACTATATTTAAACTATCAAATATTTATTATTTAGTTTTTATTCCATTCAAAATGTTCAACTTCTTTACCATAAACACATAAATTTTGATATGAAATTAAACAATAACACATTATTGTACAATCAAAGAAGTGAAATGTATATTCAATATTAATTTTTTTAAAAAAAAAAATTTAAAAATGCATAGCGGGGCGGGTTCGGCCAATCCCAGGACCCGCCCCGCCCCGCTTCCAAACCCGGTTGAAGCGGGTTTGGACCCGCCCCTGCGGGTCGGGTTCAATACGGGTCCGGGTTTGGACCCGCCCCATTGCCATCCCTAAGTTATAATTTACATGCACCAGTTATAATTACATGCACTAGGAAAAATTACATGCACAAGTTATAATATACATGCATCAGGTGTAATTACGATGCACCAGTTATAATTTGATGCACCGGTTCTAATTACATGCACCAGTTATAATTACATGCATCGGTTATAATAACATGCACCAGGTGTAATTACCATACACCGGTTATAATTAGATGCACCAATTATAATTGTGATATTTTTATAGGGATGTGATCGTAATAAAATTATTATTTTATTTTTCGAATTGTTTATTTCAAATATAACTATTACTTACCAAATCTTTTTTTTATTTTCTTAACAATTTTAATATTTATCATTTTTATTTAATCTTGTAAAATATCAATATATACCATAAAAAATTCAATATATATATATATATATATCATTTAAAAACTTTTGTTAGAAATAACGACAATATGTAATATTTTGAATTAAATCGAAATGAAAGTCAAATTAAAAAATAATATGTTCGATTGACATTTTCGAAATTGACCTCAATAAATATTGGTCAGCCAAAAAATACCGAACTTGGTAATATATAATCTCGTACTTTTTAATAAATGATTTAAATATAAATAATATATGATTAATAATTTGAGGAACGGGATAAAATCTAAATTTGAAAACAAACTACCCATATATGAGTTCAACTAAGGATCAGCTTCAAAACCGAATGTGAAATTGAACATACCAAACTTGTTTTTAGTCAACTGGAGTGGGTGATTTTTATATTAAATCGAATAAACAGATTCTATAAAACATCGAGTGTCTTTAAAGATCATGGCCTAAGACATATCATTTAAAGTCACGTCTAAACATATAATTGTCACTAAATATCACGGCCTAAAATAAGATCATTTTATCATTATAATTACAAAAGAAATAAAATACTATGATAATAATACAATTAGATAATATTGAATGTATAAAAGATTATCATTAATATGTTAATATTTATAGTTTATGTTTATAATTTTAAGATATTATCATTTAAAAAATTTCTACACCCGACCCAAAAAAAAAATTAGAAAAAAAATAAAGTTTGAACTTTTTTTTACCCTTATTTAAAAAAAAATAAAAAACAATTTGCACCCTCAAAATTTTTTGTGCACTTAAATATTATCAAAAAAAATTCGCCCCCACAAGAATTTTTTTCTTGGTCCGCCCCTGTCTCTACCATGTATTTATTTGTAGACTTTTTAAAAATGAAAATTTATGTGTAAACTTGAACGCATATTCCCCCAAAAAATTAGCAGATTGGCAATTACGGTTCATCCGAACAGTGATTTTGGGTAAATAAGACTCATACTATTGTTCAACAGCTTCTACACTTATTATATTATTGTTATTATTATTATTATTATATATATATATATTTTTTTTCACATCTTTACTATATATTTACTATATTATAATATGTGTGGGTGTTATACCTTTACTATATTACTACTTTACTACTATTATATAAGGGAATATGAGGTTACTGTAGCAGTGAATAGTAGAACAGTATTGGACAATTTTTTGGGTTTTTTTTAAACATTTTCATGGGCTTCTTTTTTGCTGCCTTCTTTTTGGTTGTTTTTGGGTTTGGGTGGCCTTTTGGTACTGTAGCAGTGAATAGTAGAACAATGTTGGACAATTTTTTGGGCTTTTTTTAACATTTTCATGGGCTTCTTTTTTGCTGCCTTCTTTTTGGTTGTTTTTGGGTTTGGGGTGGCCTTTCTTGAGAGGCGTTTTTTAGCCCACTGATGGTTGGGTTTCCTGATATCTTTTCCATTTTATTTACCTCCCTTTGGGATGCATGTTGGTGCGTCTGGTGAAATCATTGTTTTGCACACGTCTCTGCCTTCTCGCTCATTGACCGGCTGACTCTTCTATGCGGTTCCCTTCGCCCTCTTAACCGACGGGCCCTTCTCTTCGCTTTGCCAACCCTTTGTTCTTGCACGACATTTCGACGATGTCCTCTGTTCTTTCTCGGGTTGGATTGAGTCTTCTGTATGTCCTGCGGCCGAACTCTGTGGCCGTAGGGGAGAGGGTTTATCGTGGTCAAATCGATTATTTACTCATTGCCTGGTTTCCTGTTGTTTTGGTGCAGGAAATCATTTGGCTCTGTTGGTCAAACATTTTGCCATCCATGGTTTTGGTCCTAGGCGGTTTCTTTCCATGCTTTATATATGTTGTTTGTTGTTTTTGCTATGTGTGTGTGCGGTCCCAATTACCTTTGACGCATTTGTTGCTTTTCCCCTTCAACTGTTCTAGGTGTGTTAGATTTCAAGGTTTTGTGTTTTGGCTTTTCTTTTTTCGGATTTTGTGTTCATTATTGAACTTTTGTTTAACTTTTTCTTGCTTCTGGTTGCTGTTAGAATTTTTTGGGGGTGACTATTTTATTAAGTGACAAAGGTGATGAGCAGTTTATGAATTCGATATTTGTTGGTAAGATGTTGGACAAATGGCTGACATATGGTTTGAGGATCATAGATAGTTTCCAAATTCTTTGTACAATAAGCAAAGGGTTTACTAAACTTCAAAATCTTTTTGGGCTGTTTTTATGCTTTGTCATACTTTCCCTCGGGGTTTGTCCAAAGTAGGGATGTTTTCATTTGCTGATTCCCCGGTAAAATCTGAAAGTAATCGCCTACATAAATGCTGCATTTGCACTGCATACATTATGTGTTGCATGTACAATGGATTTACTTATTCCCCATTAATCTCTTGGGGATCACATTGCAGCTCCATGCACAGATTCTTTGGTGCAGGCGGGTACAGTGGGCCATGCTTTAAACCTATAATTGATCTTGGATCATAATACAGTACGTATATGCGCAAGTTCCAATATTTGAAGATTTAGTTGTGATAGCAAACTGGGATGGCTTGTTTTGAGAATTTAATGTTCTGAAGAATATAAAATACTTCTAAAGTTACAACAATACGTAGCTGGCAAACCCTTCATGTTAAAATTGGTTCGATGTAAAGAAATATGAATCTTTATGTATAACTAAGAATATTTGTTTCTGAGTAATGAAATTATGTCATTTTGAGGGAGTTGAAATGAAGGGTTCAAATTCTAGAATTCCTGGAGATGAAAAGTAATTGCAAAAGCATAGTGTGGTTTAGGAGGGATTCAAGGATTGAAGATAATCCTGCTATAGCTGCTTTTGCTAGGAATGTTAGCATACTACCCATTTTTAAATGACAAATATTTAACTATATACAATATTACATAGATACAACATATAATATTTACCCGAACAATATTTGTGTTAAACATTTTAACTGCATGGTGCCCAAAAACTAGTATTATAATATGTGTGGGTGTTAGATAAACGACTTTGTATGACCAAACTGAAATTTCAAAAATAATCTCAATTTTTTTTTTATTAATAGTCATGAGTTTGAATGATAATACCGTAAAATCAATTATCCAATTAACTTCCAATAGCAGTTATCAATGCAGCAGTTTTTCTTTCACCCACTATCTCACGCGTCCATTGATCCTTCAATTGAAAATTCTTATTCGGGCATCATGTTTCTCTTTTGTCCTCTGGTCATGATTTTCTGCTTTTTATATGGTCATTTGTTTGAAGGCTGTAATAATTTTTTTTTTTTGAAATGGCAGTCCGATGCCTACATTATATGTCTCTTCTCGCCGCTTCAACTCTCCCTCCATCTTTGGATGGATGTTGGCACCAGCAATGTACATAGGTCCTTCTCATTCCATTCTAATGTCTATTTTCAAGTTGAGGATAGTGTGGAAATTTGTGATATTTGTTGTTTAACAGTGTATTTATTGGAATTATTTATTGAAACCTCACTAGAAATAATAAGTTAATGGCATATTAAAAATAGAAGACTTATGCAATTTATTGAATATATATAAGCTTAGAAAATTGATCAGTGATTCACAATGTCGTGATGGTCACATAGCTTATGCATATAATATGTTTGATAAAATAACTGCCTTCTTCTCCAAATAATAAATCAAAACAAACTTATTTATCAGGAATGAAGATTGTAGCTGTGTTTTTGCTTGATTAGTTAATGTTTTTCCCCCGATTACCCAGTTAAAGATCTATTGAATAATGCCATGTCTACTATTTAATCAACAACGTCTGCTATTAGTTACTATGTTATTAAATTGCATTCACAAATTTTTAATCAGGAGCAACCATATTAGCTGATATTATTTGTGATTTTTCATCTCCCAAGCAGAACCGATCATCCCGAGTGGATTATCTAATAGTGCCCTGTTTTATTTTTTAATACACTCATGGAGTTCTAATCAAGAGTTGCCATCCGTGTTTTTTCATCTCTCAAGAAAAATCGATCACCTCAAGTAAGGATTTATTTAGAAGTGCATTGTTTTCTTCTTTAATTCAGGTTATGTTGTTAGTTGCTAGATTTTTATCAACTAACACATACATAGCAAGAAAACAGAACAAATTTCCACATACATTAGAGTCTATACTTATTAGAGAAACAACCATGTAAGGATTTATTTAATAGTGCACTGTTTTCTTCTTTAATTCATGTTCTGTGTTAATTGCTATGTGATAAAATTGGATTTGAATTTTGTTTTCAATTTAAACAACTTAAGCTAATCATGAATAATGACTTCTATGAATGTAGATTTCAATTCGAGTACTATTCTTGGGTTTGACATCTGTTTATTTCTTTTTCCAAAAGATGGTTTTTTTTTTCAAGTAAACTCCTACATAGCAAAGAAAACTTAACAAACTTCCACATACATTAGAGTCTATACTTATTAGAGAAACAACCAGGTATAATCCAAGAATAAAATAAGATATCATCTCCTAATGATTTTTAGGGAGTAGGTTATTAAAGAAACAAGAGTTGAGGGATAAAATTACAATTAAAGTAGGTATACAATCTGTTCAATATTTGGTTTGGGCAGGCATTCATGACTGTTCAACTCAATTGGCACGATATGAAGCCCATACTCACCTGTGATTTCAATCCGCAATCTGGCATCTTCACCACCAAAGGCGCCAAATTCGGCATTAGTGTAAATTTATCCTTTTGCAAATACTTAATATACTAGAGGAAGTTTTGAGACTTTTCTTCAGCTTTCAACAAAATGAATTCTTAGAAATTGCCAATTTGGATATAATTTTTGTGAAATATGCAGTTATGGGCAATAATGTCCGGCAAAGATCAAAAGAAAGCTCCTGAAGTTACTTATTAAAGCAACCTTTCTCATCATAGTTCTGCTATGAATGTACTTCGCTTCTATCCTTCAGGTAATTTATTCGGCATGCTCTTTATTAATGAGGTAAGGAGTAAGTTATTCTGATTAAGGGATTATCTCATGCTTTTCTTATACGCCATCTACTGTACATATCTGGCATTGAAGAACTTTTCTAGGAACTTATATTGTTTTGATCCTCTTGAGTGCCTCCTTGCTTTCGTGACTTTATAAGCTACATATGATTTAGTTATATATTTTTTATTTTCTCATTCTTGAACAATTATTCAAATTGACCAAGGTGTTGATAACTAATTTAGGTTGTTTACCATTAGTAAGTATATGTACTTTTGCTATTAACTCCACCTATTTTCAGGGGCGAACCTAGGAGTTTAATCGTGGGGGGCAAAAATTCATGACATGAAAATTGAACATAAAAGATAGTGATAAACATATGAGCTTAAAGACAATTTGTAGGTAAAATAATTATAGTGCAATTACAATTATTTTCAACGAAAACTTATGAACTAATTAATGTGTCAACTGATGATCCTCTAGAAGTATTTTCAAACTCTTTACAGGACATGATGATTAAATTTCCTCTTGTTAATATCAGTATTTGTTCTAACATCTCTAAAAAAAATTATATCCTGCAACAACAAAAAACAAGGAATGAATACTCCAAATAACAAAAGAAATTAAATAACAAAATAGTTTATTGAAATTATCATGTTATTCCTCTCTTAAATTTTTTTATCATGTTATTAAGAAAGATAAAACGAAAGTTCTCTTGTCCAAAATTGGAGAATCCACAGAATGATAATTAGGGCATCAAAACCCACCAATAATTAACATAAATTCATAGATTAAAGCCCATCTCATTTGTTCTTGGGTAGGGGCCCACAAAATAATAATAATAATAATAATAATAGTAATACACATTATTTCTTCTTCCCCCCACAATTCACTCCATCACCGCCCTGAACTTCCACCGCGAACCCACAGTGCCTAAGGAACTGAAAACTGGAGAGCTAATTATAAAAAAAATATTATTGAGGGGGGCGGCCTCCTCAATTACATGTAAATTTGCCCTGCCTGTTCTGGTTTATGTGCATTACTGTGCTTTCTAAATAATTTTTCAATGATGATTCTATACAAAGATTGCTAACTGGGTTTTTTAGATTGCATCCAAATCTTGACGCCTCATCACCCGCGTCAACCGTGGGAATTTTGTTAAAGTTTGGGGAAAAAATAAGTTAGATTTGTTGATTAAGAACTGAAGATTACTCATATGGGACCGTTGAAATATTGAAATGTTACAAATAGTTTAGATGAGATTATATCCAAAGGTGAACAAGAAGAAGATTAAAAGCACATCAACCTCAATTGTCACAAAGTTGTTTTTAACGTTAATGGTAAGATATATATCACTCATTTAACATAGAAAATGATATCACCAAAATTTGCGATGACTTGCTGATATCAATAGAGAGGGGGTTCACCTCTCTTTCTCCTCAAACACTCAATATAACAGCAGGGATATTAGCAAATATCTTCTGCAATGACCTGAAAATACGAAGCAAAGGTGAGAAGGGTGCCGGAAGTTTTTTCAGCGGGTCCCCTCCGACGCTCAAGTCAGGCGAGAGAATATATGCGATAAGTGAAAGCAATTATAAAATTAGTCCTTAATCAATACCCCAAACCTGGTATTTATAGGCGGAGACCTAAGAGTTGTATTGCAACAAGGACTCTTTCCATGTTTATCCAAATCTTACCCAGATATGTCAAGATCCTGAGAATATAATCAAATCACCGATATTGCTCCGCAGATCTAGGACTAGATATCTTGGGGGACTGATTTCCTTGCTGAGCGCCGGCAGCAACAAGGGAAATGAGGAGAGCTCGGCCTATCAGCCCGGGCTCCCAAAAGAGGTCGCTCGTCGAGGTACTGGTGGGGAAACAGGTGAGGTGGAACAGGTCGGCCAAACAGGTCGGACTTCGCAAAGAGCTCGGAGAGGTAGGCGAGGTCTCGTCGAAGAAAGGCGAGTAACATACCTTGGAGCCAGGTCGTCTCGTCAGGTGGTATCTTCTAGCGGGTATCACAGTCCCCCCTCCCTGTCGAGCTGACGTTGTAGACCAGAAGCTCGTATGTGCTGAGTTATCCTGACGAGCCAATTCTTGAAAATAGCAAAACTTGATTTAGGCGGGAACTAACGGCTATATAATTTGAATTTTAAATTGAAATTATGACCGTTGGGCTCCCCGCCCGATTCCCGAGGCTAATCTACACCGTACAGCGCATCAAGGATCAGTGACCAGGATTCGTTGAGGTCTCCCTATATATATACCGCTCTGGGTCCCTCATTGTCCACTTTTGCAATTTTCGAAACAGATCGGATCCGACCTCTTTAGCTTTCCATTTTTATTTCTGAAAACTCGTAGGTACGTTTTTTCTCAGTTGTTTTTGTTAAAATGTCTTCACCTGATCAATTGTTTCCTTCCCCTCTAACTGACGAGGAGCTTAAGGCGGTAGATCAGTATGGCTCATTTTATCCCGAAAGGATTGCCCTTCCTGAGGGAGTTGAGCCCATTGAAGAAGTGGTGCGCACTGAGGCTCCCCAGGAAGCTGGGACCTCAGCTGAACCCGACCTTCAAATGACTGAGGTCAGCCCTCGTCTTAGATCAGAGTCGCCTCCAGGCAATTATCCTTGGTATGAACTTTATGTTCCTGTCTTGGATGAGTCAAAGACTGGAAAAATGAGTTCTTTTTTTGTAAAGCCTTCCCAGCCCTGGGTCTGCTGCTCTGATTGGCTTGAACATCTCCCGGCTCTCCCCTCTCATCCTAAAAATTTCAAAAAGAGCACCGCCTTCTTAGATGTAATGAACGCCATAGGAGGTCACTGTTTTAATTCATCTAAGCTGGTGGTGGAGGATCTACTTTGTTTTGCTGGGCTGAGTCCGGCTGATCTGACCTTAAGGGGGAGAGCCGGTACTTGTTCTAGCATGCTTTAACGATTATTTTATTCACAAGTGTTTTTTGTTCGGTGTGATTGAACTATGTATCTGTTTATACAGAAGACAGAGTTATGAGCTCCTTAGTGTTGAAAGCTATTTAGAAAAGGAAGCAAAAACAGGGCCAACCCCCAGTAGCCGAGGGAGTCACCATTGTGGATGTAGGAGGTGAGAGCCCCCCGAAGATGTAGCCCAGCTCTCCCGGAAAAGACCAGCAGCTCCCGGGGGCTCGTCAGGGTCTACTGCTGTTGAAGCTCAGCCTCTGAGACAAGTTCGGTCACGCGCAGATCCGTCCGACCTCCCTTCGACGGGCGAGAAAGGGGGTGCACCAGCTCGTGTGGAGAGATGTCGTGAGCGGGTGATGGACGCTTACCGAGGTGGTGTCAGACTAGTTGGGGAAGGACCGAGCACAGTCGCCTTAGCTGTGGCTCGTGATCTTCCTAATACGGAGGATGCCCTTTATATGAGCCAACTGAGCTGGGGGGACCTGATGACCCGAACTGGGAGCCGTCTGACCGAGGCTATGCTCTTGATGGGGGAGTTTACGTCAAGGGCGAATATGATCCGAAGAAAATCCTTGAAAGATGCAAAGGTCTTTGATAGTATGCAAGACACCCTTGCCGAGGCCAAATCTCTTCATGAGAAAGACATCTTTGAGCTGAAAGCTCAGGTTGATAAGGGGACCGTCGCTGTGGCCGAGGCTCGCTCTTTGGTTGAGGTCCAGAAACGTCAACATGAGGCTGAGCTCCGGGAGCTGCGTAATGAGTTAGCTTTAGCTAAAGGGCTAGCTAATTCTGCTGAGCAGGAACTTGCTAAATCTCTAAAGGAGGCGGCCGAGGAGAAGCAAAAGTCTGAGGAGTTGGTAGGGGAAAAACTCCTTACTTTTATTGAGGCTGGTTTCCAGGGATGTCTTAGCCAGATTAAAGAACGTGGCTGTCTTGTGCCTGACGTCTCTTTGGATTTTCTAGATGTAGAGAAAGTAGCTGCCTCTCTCCCCCCTGATCTTTAGATGTAATTTACTCAGAATTGTTCTTCTATTTAATGTTAGTTATGTTTTACCGTTCTTGTCATTTTTGTGTGGCGGATCAAGCATGACGTAGCTCGGATTAGTTTAATAATTTACCACGTAATGACAAACATTAAACAGGTAGGACCAAGATTGATATATCTCGGATTAGTTTAATAATTTACCACGTAATGGCAAACATTAAACAGCTGGGACCAAGAGCGATGCAGCTCGGCCTAGTTTAATAATTTACCACGTGATGGCAAGCAGTAAACAGCTGGGTCAAGAGCGATGCAGCTCGGCCTGGTTTAAAAAATTACCACGTAATGGCAAACATTAAACAGCTGGGACCAAGAGCGATGCAGCTCGGCCTGGTTTAATAACTTACCACATAATGGCAAACATTAAACAGCTGGGATCAAGAGCGATGCAGCTCGGCCTGGTTTAATAATTTACCACGTAATGGCAAACATTAAACAGCTGGGTCAAGAGCGATGCAGCTCGGCCTGGTTTAATAATTTACCACGTAATGGCAAACATTAAACAGCTGGGACCAAGAGCGATGCAGCTCGGCCTGGTTTAATAATTTACCACGTAATGGCAAACATTAAACAGCTGGGACCAATAGCGATGCAGCTCGGTCTGGTTTAATAATTTACCACGTAATGGCAAACATTAAACAGCTGGGACCAAGAGCGATGCAGCTCGGCCTGGTTTAATAATTTACCACATAATGGCAACATTAAACAGCTGGGACCAAGAGCGAAGCTCGGCCTGACTTGCACACCCATGCTCCTGGCGTGACCAGGGCTGAGCTCGTGCTCCTGAGGCAGGTTGCACACCCATGCTCCTGGCGTGACCAGGGCTGAGCTCGTGCTCCTGAGGCAGGGTGAAAACCCTTTCCGTGGTTCTACAATATCTGGCAAAAATTATAAAACTTTGTATAATAAATGAGTATATCATCCAAAAACAAAAACAATCTTTGCTAAAATTTAAAGAGCTGAACTAAGAATAATATTTTCGGAGATGGTAAGCGTTCCATGGTCTTTTCAACATCTTCCCATCAGGACCTTCTAAGTAGTAAGCTCCTGAGCTTAGCTTTTCAACAATCTTGAAGGGACCCTCCCACTTAGGGTCTAGCTTGCCCACTTGAACCTCTTGCACCTTTCTTAGTACGAGATCGCCGACCTGGAAAGTTTTTTGGATGACTCGTCTGTTGTACATCCGCGTCACTCGATTACGATAGGCTTCCATTCTAATAGCCGCAGCCTCCCTTACTTCTTCAATCAGGTCCAGGTCAGCAGCTCTTCTGTCGCTGTTTTGTTCATCATAGAAATGCACTCTTGATGATTCCGCTCCAATTTCAGCTGGGAGTACCTCTTCATTTCCGTCGACCATACTGAACGGGGTTTCACCTGTTCCCGTTCTTGGTGTAGTTCGATATGACCATAGAACATTAGGTAGTTCTTCCACCCAATTTCCTTTAGCTTTCCCCAACCTAGCTTTGATGCTTTGTACGAGAGACCTGTTGGTAACTTCTACCTGACCATTACTCTGAGGATATGCAACAGAAGTGAAAGCCTGATGGATTTTTAATTCTTCACACCATGCCCTGAGCAAAACTCCTTGGAATTGCCTTCCATTGTCCGAGATGATCTTCCGCGGGACACCAAATCGACAAACAATGTTTTTCCAGATGAAGTTAAAGACCTCTTTCTCAGTGATTCTGGCTAATGGCTCTGCTTCTACCCATTTAGAGAAGTAATCAATGGCAACAATCATAAATTTCTTCTGAGCTTTACCTGTTGGAAAAGGTCCTACTATATCAATGCCCCACTGATCAAATGGGCATGCCGCCACAATAGCTTTCATCATCATAGCTGGATGATGCTGGAGCCTGGAATGTCTTTGACAACTATCACATGATATAACCATAGCAGCAGAATCCTTCTGAATCGTAGGCCAGAAATATCCGGCAAGGAGCACCTTCTTTGCCAAGAAATATGATCCTAGGTGATTTCCGCAGCACCCCTCATGAATTTCCCTTAATACGTAGTCTGACTCTTTCGGACCTAAACAACGCAGAAGTGGTTGGGCAAAAGACCTCTTGTACAAGACTCCCTCGATGAGTATGAATCTCTGACTCCTCTTTTTGAGTCTATAAGCTTTTTTGGTATCAGAAGGGAGCTTAGTATTGATAAGATAGTCTAAGAGTTCTTGTCTCCAATCATTTTCTTCGACAGATTCAGACAGAACATCCTGACCAGGAGTTAATTCAATTTGAAACACCACATCTCTATTTTGCCAAGCACGGAGAGCACTAGCCATTCGTGCCAAACTGTCAGCCTTTCGGTTCTCTTCTCTTGGGATCTGTTTGAATGTTACTTCTAGAAATCCCTCTTTGATTTTTTCTATGGTAGTTGCATAATGGTTAGCTTCTCATTTCTAACCTCATAAGCGCCATTCATTTGTTGGGCTACAAGCTGTGAGTCAGAGAAGACATGTATACGCTTAGCTCCAACATTTCGAGCAGCCCTTAATCCAGTCAATACTGCCTCATACTCTGCTTCATTGTTGGAAGCTCGGAAATCCAATCGAACTGCCAAACATACTTCTTCTCCGGTAGGAGAGATCAGCACAACCCCAATCCCACTTCCCTCATTACAAGAAGAACCATCTACAAATACTTTCCATAATTCTTCTTTTTCGGGATGCACAGTCTCCGCAATAAAATCTGCTAAGGCCTGAGCTTTGATAGCTGTGCGTGGCTCATACTGTATATCATACTCACCTAGTTCAGTTGTCCATTTAACAAGTCGTCCCGAGACATCCGCGCGGCTGAGTATTTTTCCCAGGGAACTGTTTGTTAGCACCGTGATAGGATGGGATAGGAAATAAGGCCTGAGTCTCCTAGCCGTGATGATCAACATTAGAGCCAACTTCTCGATCTCCGAATACCTCAGCTCAGCATCTTTCAAGGCATGAGATAAGTAATATATAGGCTGCTGTTCTGATTCCCTTTCTTTGACGAGAACCGAGCTGATTGCTTCCTCAGTCGCTGATAGGTAGACGTATAACCTCTCTGCCTGCAGAGGCTTGGCCAAAATGAGATGTTCAGCTAAGTATTTTTTCAATTCTTCAAATGCTTCCCCACATTTTTCGTTCCAATCAAATTTCCCAGCCTTCCGGAGTATCTTAAAAAAGGGGAGACTTCTATGAGCTGATCTAGAAATAAATCGTGATAAAGAAACGATTTTTCCTGCCATGCGTTGCACCTCTTGAAGGTTCTTCGGCGGAGACATCTCACAGATAGCTCTCACCTTTTCTGGATCAGCTTCAATCCCCCTCTCTGTCACTATATAGCCTAGAAATTTTCCGTTTTTACCCCGAACACACATTTCTGGGGGTTTAACTTTAACCCGTAAGACCTAAGGGTGTAGAAAGTCTCAGTCAGATCGGCAAGTAGATCGGTGCCACTTTTTGATTTTACAAGAATGTCATCAACATATACTTCCACATTGCGGCCTAGCTGTTTTGAAAACACATTGTCCATCAAACGCTGGTAAGTAGCTCCTGCATTCTTGAGCCCGAAGGGCATAACAACATAGCAAAATGTCCCATCTGATGTGACAAAAACTAACTTTATCTTGATCTTCTTTAGCCAAAGGAATCTGATGATATCCCTTGTAGGCATCCATTAAGCACAAGTACTGATGTCCTGCTGTTGAATCAACCATCTGATCAATCCTTGGTAATGGGTAACAATCATTCGGACATGCCTTATTAATATCTCTGAAGTCTATACACATCCTCCACTTTCCAGAGCTCTTTGGTACTAAGACCACATTTGAGAGCCATGTTGGAAATTGTATTTCTCTAATTTGACCTGCCCGAAGGAGCTCCTCCACCTGCTCTCTTATGACCTTGTCATTTTGAGGTCCAAAATGTCTTTTCTTCTGTTTTACAGGTTGGACTCCCGAGAGCACATTCAAATGATGTTCTAGCACGTCTGGTCTAATTCCTTTTAGATCCCAAGCACTCCAGGCAAAGATATCCTCATTTTTAATTAAACATTAGATGAGATCGGCTCTAATAGTTATTTCCAAGTTCTTGGCTATTTTTGCTTTTTGATTAGTAGAGACGAGCTCGATCACTTCAGGTTCTTCATCCAAGCTGTTGGGAATGCCTTTGTCATTCGTAACACTATACCCAGCTCTTTCAATACAACCAACCTCCCGACGAGCTCGCTTAACGTATTCTTTTACTTCGTCCACATAACATCTGCGGGCTGTCTTCTGGTCACCACAAAGAACCCCAACTTCTCTACCCACTGGGAATTTTAATTTCTGATGATAGGTAGAAGCTACCGCCTTGAAGTCCTTCATTGCAGGTCGGCCTAAGATTGCATTATATGATGAAGGTGCCTCTACCACAGTGAAATTAACCATCTTTGTAATGCGAGACATCCCATGACCCAGAGATAAGGGCAGGTTGATCTGTCCAAGTGGTTGAATTGCGTGCCCGGTGAACCCATACAGAGGAGTTGCAATATGTTCATATTTTGACCCCTCTATCTGCATCTTTTCTAAGGTATCTTTGAACAAGACATTGACTGAACTCCCAGTATCGATGAAGATCCTTGCTACATCATAGTTAGCTATGGTTACCGTGACCACTAGGGCATCATTGTGTGGTGTTGCAACTCCTTTCAGATCATCAGACCCGAAACTTATGACAGGCTCATCTCTTGCAATTAACTCTTCTGATACTTCAAAATTTTCCATTCTTCTATCATGACTTTTCCGAGCTCTACCCGAGTCTCCATCAGTGGGTCCCCCTGAGATCATATTAATAGTTCCTCGGGTGGGATTATTATCCACATGTTCGACCCTTCTCCTTTGATTATCTGTTTCTTTAGGAGCAATACCCCTTTCACGGGATCTGGTTCGGCCCCTATATGGTGTCTTCTCTCTTCTTTTACCTCGGTACCGGCTTCTACCCTGTCCTTTCTGAGAAGGTTCATACTTCCTTGTTAGCATAGTTTTTATTTCAGAGTCTCTTTTGATGATTCTTTCTACCTCATCTTCAAGCTTCTGGCACTCATTCGTTATATGACCGTACTCTCTATAGAATTCACAATACTTATCCGAAATAGGCGTACGGGACCCGTTATCCGACTTCCTTGGTCTTTCCAGTTTCTTTCTATCATCACATATTTCCATAGCTCTTTCCAAGCTCATGGATAGAGGTATGCGTGATGCAAATTGACTTCTAGTTCGACCACTTTCATCAGCCCTAGCAACAGTTCTTTTCTTGCTTAACTCTAACTTATCCTTCTTTTCTGATGGCCGCAGATCAGCCCTTCTCTGTCTCTGAGCATCTTCTAGATTGATATACTTTTCAGCTCTTCCTAGAAGTTTGTCATAACTTCTAGGAGGTTTCTTTACCAAGGATTTAAAGAACTCTCCTGCCTTAAGCCCTTGTGTAAAGGCGTTAATAAGGACATCCACCGTTGCAGTTGGGACCTCTAAGGCTGCCCCGTTAAAGCGTTGTACAAACTCCCTCAAGGACTCCTGTTCATTCTGCTTGGTAGTAAACAGACTTAAAGAAGTTTTTTGATATCTCTTACTGCTGGCAAACTGGTTTAGAAAAGCCGAGCTGAACTCCTCAAAGCATCGTACAGTATTTGGTTTAAGTAAATTAAACCGCTGTTGTGCCGATCTAACCAAGGTGGTAAGGAAAACACGGCATTTGATCCCATCAGAATACCTATGCAACATAGCAGCATTCTCAAATCTTCCAAGATGCTCTTCCGGGTCTGTACTTCCATCATATTCTCCCACTGCAGGTTGTCTGAAGTTTGGCGGGAGTTCCTCTCCTAGGATAATTAGGGAGAATGTACTTTCTCTCCTGGCCACTGGAGTTCGGCCACCAAGATGCTGACCCAATCGCCTTATCTCTCCCCATACAGCTTCCATTGGATCTACTAACGGAGGCTCTACTAGTGTATCTGCCACAGCACTTGCTACCCTATTACCTTCAGGGACCCGCTCCGGTTGAACAGGCGAAGGCGCCTGATTTGTTTGTGAAGGGGGTGGAGGTTGGTTAGACTCCGTTGGTGGCGGAACCTGGTGCTGGAAAAAAGTATTTCGCATGGTCTCACTGATGAATTGTGCCAGTTGCTCCATAGTCATGCCTCCCACATCCATAACAGATGGAGGTGCTTGATCTTCCTGCTGTGGAGGAACATCTTGATCTCCCACATTCATAGCAGACTCCGTTGGATTTTCTCTTTCTCCCTGATTCCTCCTAACTCCACGCCCACGTCCCCGTCGTCCAGCCATATCAACGTCTTCAATTCAGTAAATGTTTCCCACAGACCGCGCCAATTGATATCACCAAAATTTGCGATGACTTGCTGATATCAATAGAGAGGGGGTTCACCTCTCTTTCTCCTCCAACACTCAATATAACAGCAGGGATATTAGCAAATATCTTCTGCAATGACCTGAAAATACGAAGCAAAGGTGAGAAGGGTGCCGGAAGTTTTTCCGGCGGGTCCCCTCCGACGCTCAAGTCAGGCGAGAGAATATGGAGAGAATATATGCGGTAAGTGAAAGCAATTATAAAATTAGTCCTTAATCGATACCCCAAACCTGGTATTTATAGGCGGAGACCTAAGAGTTGTATTGCAACAAGGACTCTTTCCATGTTTATCCAAATCTTACCCAGATATGTCAAGATCCTGAGAATACAATCAAATCCCTGATATTGCTCCGCAGATCTAGGACTAGATATCTTGGGGGACTGGTTTCCTTGCTGAGTGCCGGCAGCAACAAGGGAAATGAGGAGAGCTCGGGCTCCCAAAAGATGTCGCTCGTCGAGGTACTGGTGGGGAAACAGGTGAGGTGTAACAGGTCGGTCAAACAGGTCGGACTTCGCAAAGAGCTCGGAGAGGTAGGCGAGGTCTCGTCGAAGAAAGGCGAGTAACATACCTTGGAGCCAGGTCGTCTCATCAGGTGGTATCTTCTAGCGGATATCAGAAAAAATTATATCGAGTTCGTGATCGGTTTATGTTTACTTCAACGTGTTTATAATTGATACATATTATTTGTAAAGTTGTTTTTAACGTTAAAAGTAAGATATACATCACTCATTTCGTATAAATAAGTTTGTATCGAGTTCGTGATCGGTATATATTTATTTTAACGTATTTATAATTGGTACATATTATTGTTAAAGCATAATTATGTTACATATGTAATGTATAGTGTGTACAACGCCCGCTAGCAAAACAACGTACAATTGATACAGTTTGTAGTCCCACCGCGTCATTTTTGTGCCTTCCTAATGACTCTGTTATCCGACGTGTTTTAATTCCAATTTGGATGCACACAGTAGAGAGAATGACAGCAAGGAAGAGAGTTTCACCAGCAACAGAAGCCGCCAAACCCGACGACGGGAGATCCAAATTCGAAACCCGGCAACAAGAACCTTCACTTCGTCCTGCTAAATTGTTCACGATTCTCAAATTTTTTGCCGTATTTTCGATCCCATACTTTTACTTGATCTTCTCTCACTACAAAATTGACTACGAACTTAAAAAATCGATTTTGATCAATGCATTCGTCAGCTCTTTAGGGTTTTTCATTGCGATTTTTATGATTCCGGTGGCATCGAAATACGTTCTGAGAAGGAATTTATTTGGGTATGATATTAACAAGAAAGGTACCCCTGAGGGATCCATCAAAGTGTAAGTTAAATTTCACTTTTAATTATTTCGGTGGAACGTAAGGGTTTGCGTGTATATGAATTATGGATTCTGGGTTTGGTAAATTTTGAAATGAGGTTGCATTTTTTCTTTTAAGTTTGACTTGTGTTACTTTGCTAAAAATGTATGCAATTGCATACTTTCATGGCATTATTCTTTCTTCTTCTTTTCTTTTTTTTTTTTCCTTTCACCATCCTCTTGATTTTGGTTTATATTCTAGGTTAGCTGTGAATGTCTATTGTGCTTAGTATTATCTAAATTAGTCGTTTATTTTTCGTTTGGTGGGAAGTAGGCAAAGTGAAGAATTCAGATGGAGAATTTTGCTCAGGGACACGAATTTAATTTAATTTTTTTTTTAAAAAGCTTTAAATTAGATTTTGTTTTATATGCTAGATATCTGGGCCTATTCTATATTAGCTGTAGATGCCTATTGTAAGTTACTTTAGTTGTTAGTATTTGATTTAATGCAGGCCTGAATCTTTGGGCATTGTTGTGGGGATAGTCTTTCTAGTGGTGGCGATCTTGTTTCAATATTTCAACTTCACCGCAGATTCAAATGTAAGTATAACACTCTGGTATTATATGCATTTTTGCACTCTTGTGATATGTCTATGCCGGAGCATGGCACTCTTTATTTGGATTTTATGGTATTTGGCAACATTAAAATTTTTCCATGCTTTTGATAGTTTGGTAACTTGTTATTTAATGCATAATATTGAGTTTCAATTGGTTGTTTATGGCATATTGTTCATACCAATGGTGCATTATTATTAGTAAGAACACATGACTTGATGAATTCATACCCATGGTGCATAATTATTAATAAAAACACATGACTTGATGAATGAGAAAGGGCAAGTATTATTGCAACTATTGGTGATTGAATAAGTACCAAAAAGTCGATTGGTTTAACATTAACCATGCCAAGTTATGATTGCGAGGGGTATTTTCATTGTTCAAATTTTTCTAAATCTTTACAAGGGACTTCTGAAGATATAAAATAAGACACGAGTGTCACTAGTTGAATTCCTCAATAAAAAGATTCAAAATTCATATTGGATAAACAAGAATAAAATGAGGGGATGTAGCAGCATTTAAAAGGTACTTTTATTGTTGATCAGTTATGAAACGTACTGAAGATGAAACTTGAAGAAATATGGCTTATGGCATCAGCATGTTACAGTTTATGGAATTGCTTATATTAGTATGCTGATTCACCATGATGGTAAAGGAAAAAATATACATATTTTGGAAAGAATATATGTTAGATGCAAAATGGCAAATAGAATTGCAAGGCAGAATTATTAATTGTATGTATACATTCCTAAAAGATTTTTCTTTTCTATTAGACATACTAATGACTTGTTCAGCAGCATAAATGGAAAATAGAGATATGATGGTCTTGATGTTTAGATGTCTCGTAGAAACTCATCAAAGACACGAAAAAATAGTGACTTGAATAGCTAGGAAATATCATGTACTTAAATCTGAGACAGTATAAAAGTAAAGAAGATCTTATGTCTCATCAAAGCTTATTTTCTTTAACCTACATATCCTTTGTTTCCATTACATTTAGAAGTCTACTTATTTATTTGTTTTTCCATTAAATTTAACTTACCCCAATCCATTGATGGTTTTGTTGTTGTTGTTGTTTTTTATCCATTTGATTATCTTAGTGTTAGTGCCTTCATATATTCGGAGCAGTAACATGTTGCCTTCTATAATGTTAAGTGGCTTGTTGAATATAATGCGGCACTTGCGTCGATTTGCTTCATGATGCTTCTTGGGTTTGTTGATGACGTCCTTGATGTACCTTGGAGAGTGTGAGCGTCTCAGATCTCATCTGTATTAGTTTCAAATCTACTTTTTAGGTGGATCCTTATTAAGCTTTATGTATCCTGAAGACAGGAAACTAGTTTTGCCATCTATTGCAGCTCTTCCGTTATTGATGGCGTATGCTGGACATACAACTATTGTTATACCAAAGCCTCTTGTTCCATACTTTGGATTGGAGATTTTAGATTTAGGTAACTTGTTTTCAGCAATATTTCTTTTGATACCAATTGCTATGGTCATGAATGATAAAACTGGAGCCATTTTTAGGTGGATTTGGTCTTTGTGGAACATATTAACGATGTATTAGAAATTTTCCGTAGTTTGTACTCGTGCAACTTCACGTTGTAACATGTGTTTTATATTGTCAGGATGGATATATAAGCTTTACATGGGGCTCTTGGCAGTATTTTGCACAAATTCAATTAACATTCATGCAGGCATTAATGGCCTTGAAGTTGGACAAACAGTTGTTATTGCTTGTGCTGTAAGAAATAAGTGGTTTTTACATAATAATCGATTCGAATTTTTGTACCAAATTTGACATTTTAATTTCAGATCTTGATACATAATATCATGCAAATTGGGGCGGCTATTGATCCCGAGTACAAACAAGCTCATGCATTCTCTATCTATCTTGGTCAACCTTTGCTTGCCACGTCTTTAGCTTTACTTTCTTATAACTGGTAATGATTCTGGCACTCTTTTTTTAGGTGTCCATTAAGATTAATATCTGTATTCTAACTTCTGTATACATGCTTGCCTTTATCACAGGTATCCATCTTCAGTTTTTGTTGGTGATACCTACACATACTTTGCTGGAATGACCATGGCTGTTATTGGCATTTTAGGCCATTTTAGGTGCTCTACTTCGTTTTTCACTCCTTGCATTATAAGACAAACTGATCTGGGGAGATACTCAATTTAAGTTCAAACCAATGGAAGGACATGCAATTTATGTTTAATTACTTTTTCAGTTTTCGATATTTTAATTTGTTCCTATTACATTGTTTGCAGTGAAACACTTCTGATATTCTTCACTCCACAAGTTCTCAACTTCCTCCTTTCGCTCCCTCAGGTTCTCTCTCTCTTTCTCTCTCTCTCTCTCTCTCTAACACACACACACACACACACACATATTAGGCAATGTCATGACAAGAAATGCAAAACAATGCGTTAATTCCTATTTACTTATTTCAGCTAGCTGGTATTATACCATGTCCTCGTCATCGATTACCAAGGTTAGTTGTAACTTAGTTTTCCTGTTCTAGAAATTTCTCTCCTTCACTTGGTATATTTGATAAACTTCTCTTGTTATACACAGGTTCGACCACAAGACCGGTCTATTAACTGGGACGAGTGACGGGACTCTAGTTAACTTATTTTTGAGACAGTTGGGTCGCAAGTCAGAGAAATCTCTGTGTGTTCTACTTTTGGCATTTCAGGTAAAATTCTACCAATTCCCTTGTATGATCTCTTCTATTTGTACGAGACTGCATCAATGCCAGAAATTACTGCATGGGATGCGTGATTTGCAGGCCATTTGTTGCGGCTTCTGTTTCTTGTTGCGGTGGTTACTCACAGGCTGGTATAAATGAACTCCTCAAATCATTGTGAGAAATTTTTTTAAGTTATCGGTGTCCACTCTCTCTTGTGTGTAGAACCGAAACGAATTTAAATACACAGGAAATTGGATATTTTCCCTGTGGTTTTTGAACAAAAAACGGAGTAGCTTTTTGTTTGCCATATAAACTTTAGAAGCATAGATAAAGTTTTGAATTGTTTCCTTGATATGTAACGAAGCTTGCCTTTATCTATTTTTTTTTTTTGCCTTTCTTTTAGATGTATTGACGAAAACTTAGTTCCAAGTGAAGACGGAGATTATAAAACTTTGGTTTTTATTGTTCGATCGTCATATCCCCAATCAAATGATAAAAATAATTGTTGCTACGACGTGATCTAATATTACAAAATGGGTATGGTTTAGTCATTGCAGTTACTTTGAAACATCCCTTGACTTGGTATTTAAATAAAATGTATCCCTCAACAAAGAATTTTTTTTAATTCAAAATCCACCTTGCCATTAACATATTGCTTCCCAACATCTCCAGAATTCATAATCCACAAATCCTTTCGTTTATAGTAATGGTTAATTCGCTGTTTGAAAGCATCATTGGAATACCTTTGGTACAGCAAGCTTAGTGATTACTGGGTGTTGGATTTTCATAAATTTATATAGCCAACACTTACAGTTATTCGATTATAATAAAATCATAGTCAGCATAACTACTTGAACTTTATCCACAAAATTCCTCTAAAAATTTCCTCCCCATTGTTTAACTTCGAAATACTTCATATTCCTTAGCTTTTGCTTATAACTTTTTAATATGAGAAATTAACCAACCATTAAACTTGCTTGTAATAACCTTAATATCATGATCACCAAGCTATAAAATATAACCATCGGCCTAGATTCTATTGTTACACTCAGGTTCGACCCCAGGACACGTAAATCAACATATTTTCAAACTGTGAGCTCTGCGGGTGTGATACCTCCTTGAAAACGATGTTCTAGCTGGTGCAACATCTAGTTAGTGCACTCTCTCTTCTTGAATGAGAGTCGTCTTCTTCTTCGTGAAGGACCTAGGGCTAGTCCCTCATTTAGGCAAATCTGCTTTTCTCCTCGCCAATCAACTTTGCTTCTCTACTAACTCAGGTATCCACTCTTTTTTACTACCCATCGCAGGGTCCTTTATCAGATTTTTGCTGTTTGGTGGACTTTTATCAGATTTTGTATCTTGTTTCTATTCATTTGTTCCTTCCGAGTTATTAGAAGAGAGCTCCCTTGTTCGACCACCTTCTGTACTTCATTGTTTGAGCTGACCTAGATTTTTCGATATTATTTAGATAATTCAATACAAAACTTTATGAAATATAATTTTTCCCCATCGAAATATTGAAATGTAAGACAATTTATTTCATGCGATAATTGTGATTTATAGTTGTTATGCTTACTAAATAAATAAAGATTTGTTGAGTTATTGAAGATATCCATTAAAGAAAATACTCTATTCGATCAAAATACTCTAATAATAGGCAAGCAGGACAATCATACCAGAAGAAATACAGTAGATTCAATAAAATCCACCCCCGAATACACTTTTAATGTGACGCCGAGTTTTCCGCGGCAATGAGTTGCAAAAAATATTCTACATGCTCAAACCAACATACGTGTACCTTACTTCAACCTCATTTACCATTAGTATTATCAAGAAAACAAAAACTCCTTCAGAATCCGTGCACATCCCTCGATTTACGTGTTACGTAACATCCTAAGGGACCGAGGTCGTCACCCAAGTATTAATCAGACGTAAATCTAGATACCTTATTAAACTTAAAAAAAAAAAAAAAACTCCGCATAAACAAATCTCAGCAATAATAAAACGGAGCAAACCAGAACATGGGTTCAACATCTACGAATCAACCAACATAAAATGAACCGTTCCTAAAAGAGCCTGCGATTTCATCAGCAGCAGTAAAACAAACCATCCAATTACTCAGTACAATCCACACCATTCTTGCCATCCAAACTGTGAATTTCAATGACACTGCCATTTTCCCCAAATAGCCAACCGAAATCTCCGAATTCTTCCCTCAAATTCAACTCTATATATCAATCGAACTGCAATACTCATATGTTACCCTCGGATTTAAGAGTATCCCATTACAGAATACATCTAAAATATAAGCAAAGTAGCAGCACCGTAGTTTTTCTAACGTAAATACAGAATTTTCTTGAAGCGAACAACTCACAAGACAACAGCTTTGTATTCTACCTTGGAATAGAATCATCCGTCAAAACCATAGCAGCAATTCCTTGATTAAGAAACAGCCCACTTCAAGATTTTCTCCCCTCAGCCAATTTCATTTCTGTTTTTCCCCGAATTAAACAAAATACTTTACACCATTTAAAAAAAAAACAATGAAAGAAAATTCAAGCGAGTGTGTGAAATTCATGTGAGAACTGGTTCTCAGCCAAATTTTCAGATTAAAATTTAGGTGACAAGTGGAGGCTCAAGCAGCCGGTGGGATTTTGCGATCGGGAATGACTCATTAAAACGCGATGGGGACTGGGGACACATCAGATTGCCCTAGACATAGCCACGGTTAAAAAAGCCGTGGCCTGGATCCTTAGGTCTTAACTGGATCAACGGACCAGATATATGTTGATCGGGTTTGATTGGCCAGAACCATGACCGGCTCGCTTCATTATATCTGAAGCCATAACCGGGGATGTTCATGGGTTTTTTTACACTGTTTTTTAGTTTAAAATTTAAAACAAAAATGTTATCGGTGTAGAATTGAACTAACGATTTCAAACTTAAATCACCAGCTTTCTAGCTACAAGAACATTGATCTCATTGTTTTGACACTCCCCTCAAGATGAGTGTATGTTTAAAACACTCATCTTGGATATTATATCCCAATGCCTTAGTAAAAATGTCCGACAATTGATGCTTTGATGGGATATATACTATATTAATCATTCAAGCCAACACTTTTTCTCTCGCAAAATGGCAATCCAACTCTATCTGTTTTGTACGTTCATGAAATACCGGATTCCTTGTTAAGTGAAAAGCTGATTGATTGTCACAAAACAATGGTACTGGTTGCTTAATGTTTAAACAAACATCTTCCAGTAATTTGTTCAGCCAAACAATTTATGTCGTTGTGTGTGCGAGTGCTCTATATTCTGCCTTTGCAGAAGATCTTGAGATGATGTTTTGTTTCTTTGATTTCCAACTGATTAATTAGCTTCCAAGAAACAAACAAAAGCCCGTGATTGATCTCCTCGTATCTGGGCATGCTACCCAATCTTAGTCACTGAAGCTTTGAAGTTCCAGAGATGAGTTGGAGGAATAAAAGAGTCATTGCCCAATGGAACCCTTCAAATACCTTAAGACTCTATGTGCTGCAGATAAATGTTCTTTTCCCAGTTTGCTCATGAATTAGCTTAGAACATGTACATCACAAGTTGTGATTCATGGAACTTAATTACGTTAACTAAATCGATGATGTCATAATTATGAGGTAATTGTGATTGAGTGCCATGTTATTTTCGGACTCAATTTTGAAGTAAATCAAATGAGACTAATAAATATGTTTAAATTATAATTGTTGAATAAAGAATTAATTGTGGTTATGATGATTTCTATCGAATTGAGATTTGGAGGAATTCTTGTCAATTGTTAGAATTGCTGGAGTCAATGTTTGAGATTTTTATTCTCATTTACGTGTTGAACCTTGTGGTTGTATTAATAGTGGGATTTGGAGTTTGAGAAACTTTGATTTGAGGTTTGAGAAGTAATTGGGTGAGCGGGAGATAATTACTGAACACTTGTTATTAAAGAGTTGTTGGAGCGAGTATTGGAGACTCGGTTTTTTTGGAGCCTTGGTACTATATATACCAAATGACTCGATGTTCAATCATTGATGCTTCTCTCTCATCGTCTCTCTCTCCCTTCTTCTCCCCCATTTCCCTCTCCATTCCCCCATTTATCTTGAAGAAGAAAATCGATGGAACTCGATTTTTGGGCGAGATTCTTGAGCAATTAGTTGAGTAATATTCTCCCCCTCTAGTTTATCTTTGTTTTGATAATATTTTTGCAAGATTTGATTGAGATTTTTGATGGATTAAGTTTTGGATTTTTAGAGATATTTGGTTATGGTGTTATGTTGAGTATTTTTGTGTTTACGTTATGAATTTGTGGAGTATTGGGAGTTGGGATGCTTACTTTGGGAGTTTTTGCTCGAAAAACGTCATTTTTGGCAGAAACAGGTTGGAGCGATCGATCGCCGCGTCGTTGGTCTTTTTGAAGACGATGAACAGTTGGAGCGATCGATCGCCTGAAGCTTGGTGATCAATCGGTGAGGCTGGCGGTCGATCGTTGTAGACTCAGCGATCGATCTCCAAGAGGCAGTAGCCAAAACCTGCAGAGTGGCGATCGATCGTCCGAAGAGCAGTGATCGATCACCGATGACTGATCTTTGAAAAAAATAATTTTGTATTGCGATTTTGATTCATGCTAGCCCGAGTCTTTTATTCGATTAATCATCATGTTTTGATGATATATATGGAGGTTGAGTACATGTTTATGTATATAATCCTGTGCACGTGATTGATTGTGAATTATGAAAATTGTGTATCGCATAATTCACCAGGTCTCGGGGCAAAGGCAAGGTTTGGCTCTCACTTATGGATTATAAGGTACGTAATAATGTACAAGCATGTATGATGTCAAGTAGTTATATAATTACGATTATATGTGCTATTCACTATAATGTTTAAAGGTCATTGATAGAAGATATGAATTGATGATTGTAATTGTGAAAATGAAGTAATGAGATATTTGAGTAAATATGAATGCCTAGGGCATGATGAGTATGAGAAGTGAATGATAATCATACTGAATACTGGACATGTTGGCATTGTAATAATATTAGTTATGGAGGGGTATATAATAGAGTATTGTTAAGTAATCGATTAATTCGGAAAATAATATTGTGTTATAAATGTTGCTAATGAGCTTGATAACTTGTGAAATTATGAAGCAGGGGAAGTTGAGGGATCTTTTACTATGTCAAGAAACAAACAGGAAGTGTCCCTTTAAGACAACGTATCATTTCTTTTATGATTATGAAGTGTTTTGAAAATCTTTATGTTTATCTTGTTGGTACATGATCATCATGTGTGGGGTTGTTTATGTTGAAACAGGTAAAATATGTACTACATTGTCCATGGGAAGTAAGCGAGTCTCATTGGGTAGCATCGTGCGTGGAGACATTGTACCAATATTGGTAAATGAGGGTATGCAATAAATGCGAATAGATTTATACTCATATTCGTTGATGCTTTGTGAGTATTGTGATGCGTGTATATACCTGTATAAATGTTGCAAAGCTTCCCTTTTTACTTAGTTGATATATGTGCATACATTCGAATGAGATCATGCTTAATGATTTGAATATATAGATACGATGTGTATGGGCACGAGTATTAGCTAGTTACTGTATTTTAGTGAATTTTATTACTGGATTAGTGATGGATATTTGTGATGTTGTTGAAGATATTTATTATGGTGTTTTCTTATTTTTTAACAGCCTAATTTACGGGAAGATGTGGAGATGATATACCACGCATTGCATAATTAATTATTGTGCTTTTTATATATGCGTAATTCATTAGGACGTAGTTGAGGAAATTCATCGAACAATATCTAATGAATGTGACGTCAATAATGTCTAATTGTCATACTAATGGGTTGTGGTCTTACATTAGTTGTATCAGAGTAGTGGTTAGTCGTCTGAGTTATTTAAGGATCTAATATGTGCTGAAGAGTCAAAGATCACATTATTAGTATATAGTAAGTTAATTATGGTCAGTTAGGCTAAAGAAATCTCAAATTGAAAAATTGAAACACTTATGGTTTGTTTATAATGAGAAACAAATCAATATAGTGTAGTTAAGTAGAAAAAATAGACGCCCCTCGTGCGTCGTCCGTCCGTCCGCTCCTCTTGCCTCGCATCGCATGTTAAAGTTTTTCTTCAATTTATCGCTACTGCTTAAGTCTACTATTTTTTGTATTTTTTCATTAGGCAAATTAGATTCTTATTGTGACTCTCAATTGTATTTTTTTAATCGTGTGATAATTTGTATATGGGAACTTAAACCATCTCTATACTATTACTTAAAAAATTGTGCTATCTTCCAATTGTATCATAGAATTCACGGGTTGTTCATATTATTCATCTATAAATTAAATCTTTGGGGATCGAAACCCTCTCATAAATTCCAGAAGAATATAGAGATAACTCGAACCCCAAGCCATGGGTACGAAGTTTTTGTCTATGTTCATCGTGTGCATGTATAAAAAATATGTGCCAAAGGTGCACCAGATTACTTCCATTTGATATTTTACACGATATACATCATATATATTCGAGCTCGACATGACAGATTAATGCCCATGCTTAACACGTGACTTGAGAATCCCAGGAAGCGGAGGCGAAGTGGGAGGCATACCGGAAAATTTTGATCTTGATGAATGAGTTATTTGAGATGGATACATGTTGGGAAAGCTCGAATCTTTGCCACCATCAGTAGGGAGGTTTTGAGTCAAAGCGTCACCGGCTGGTTTTTCACAGAATTTCATTGCTTTGAGAACGTAATAGTCATCGTGCAGTTCAAAAGGCGTGCTGCCATGAAATAAATGAATTGGTTGCGGTAAAGAAATCTCTTAGAATTAACTTCTTTAGTTGGATAACAGGCCAAAAGCAAAATACCTATTGAAATCAAAATGCACAAGCTGCATATCTTCTGATATTTCAACCTCCACCGTAGCATGGGGGCGAGTCTACTGGATTAAAGAGCATAAATGAGATGTGGGTCATTAATAGAAGAAAGAGAACCGAAATCGAGACGATAGCCACGGGCAAGAATTTTCAGAAGCAATAACTGATTTCTAGCATGATAATGACATAATAAGAATTTTGGTAGGGGTGCAAAAAAGTTAACCATGCACAAAAATGAAACTAGGAACGCGTGTATATTAAGCGATTTCGTGTTCATATATTTAAACAGACTACTGAAATTATGGAGTATCCCAAGTCTTGGTAAAATGTCCCCCCAGTCTACTAGCTAACTTTTTTTTCAGCCTTAAAAATATAAATGTATGAATTCAATAACAGCAAACTAACATGAGCAAATCATATCGTGAACGTTAAACTGAAAGCCATAAATCAACTCCAATAGAAGTGGTAAGACATGCATATTGCATAGTTAACGAGCATTAGTCACAGCTGTTCCTATAGGTCAATACATGCGTTGGAAAATTTCTCATATACTCTACCTGCACCATTATGAAAGGTAGAGCCACACCACCGCTAGGTGCATTTCCCAAACCATATTGTTGTTCATTGCGTTGTATGAGGTTTTGAAGACCAACATACTACAAATAAGCATAAGAAAAAATGAAAAAAATTTAGTAAAAAAATGAAAATTTGTTAGTCATGATTTCCTTTAATCCCAATGGATTGATGTAGACTATATAAACCATAGAAAGAATCAAGTCGGGTCGTGCGTATGTGTCAGTCTTCTCCAAGAGCTTCCTTAATTTATGACACATAAAAGTAAAAAACATTTCGCAATCAGAAAAGCTAGCAATATCTTCTCACAGATTCGTACCTGTTCCTCCAGCTCTGCCAGATATGCTGCTTTATTTTCAATACGATTTCTGAATCCGAGCCGTTCATTCTACAATCCATTAGATGTTCAATAATCTTAGGTAGCAGATATACAAGACAAATGTAAATTAGGAAAAAGGGAAAAAGAAGGCAGGCATTAAAGGAAAGAACATAAACCTCACCTTCAGTTCTTCAACATCATTCAAACTAGTCCGAGGTAGTCCCTTCCAATGTATTTCCTTTTTATCTTTAGAGATAATATCCATGGCCATTAGCACATTTAATGCATCATACACCCTTCGCCGTATATTTTTCTCATCATATTGTTGCTGCCAGACAAGCAAGATAATCAAAGTTTAAAGCTTCATGCTTGGTTTTCATAGTTACCCCAAGCTAAAGATACAGACTTAGGACAGCAACAAACCTGGTCCGGAGTTGCATTACTATGGTCAGGATCTGAAAATTCTGCCACAAGTTCATCTGCAACCTGGTGAGACATTGAAAGTCATATTGCGTTATACTAGTAAAATGAGGTGTTCAGCGAGAACAAAAAGTATTGTTCTGCAACAAATAAAAGATCGGGAAAAAAAAGATGTATGCTTTCCACAATGTAGGTCTTAGATATTTCTTTCCATTCCAAAAACTCAGCAGCGCATGACTCCATTATGTTTTTTTACAAATGGAGATCACGAGCTCCTATTCAGTATTAAAGATCTCGACTGTAATACGTAAAAAGGGTCGAATTTTTGATCCCCTGTTGTTGAAACATTTGGCCAGATTATTCGATGTTCCTTCATATTCCAACCACCTTGCCGAAGAATTTCATTTTTTATATGCCTAATTACGTTTTGTAAGTTCATGAGTTTAAGACACCGGAATGACAAATGAAAAAAATGGTCACTCTTTTCTCGATTGATTTCTATAAGGTACATCAACTTCCTGTATGCTTGTTGAAAGGTTTTAATAACATTTTTTCCCTACACCAATTTCAGGAATGAAGTATTGTGGAAAAATAATGCACCATTTTCATCACTAATCCTATGAAAGTGATGTTCAAACTCGAAGTTCCAAAATGAGAAGTTTTAGAATGTGGGAAATGCAAATAATGATACTACTGAAAAGTGAACCACAAAAGGTCTAAAATTGGCATTCTAAATGAAGCAATAAATAAATAGCAAAGACTAGAAACAAGCTGCACGATTTCCCACGCTCCAATAGAAAACAAGATTGCCATGCTCTCTCGTAGAAGACCATGGGTGTCAAGCAAACGAAGTATGCATGCGCCAAGGATGGCTAAAGACGGAAAAATATGAAGTGAAGATCAGAAACATGTAAGATAATTGTGCATTGATGCATGGAACACAAACCATGTCAAAGCTGTAGATAGACAAACTATGACTATTTCCGCGAAACAAGATTCCAAGTTAAACAGTATATTGAAAGAGCAATTTTACCTCGTTATATGTAGTTCTTCCTTTGCTTTCCACTTTCTCGCATACTATATAGAGAAGGTAAAAACTTAACCACCAGAATATATAAAAGAGAAGCAACAGACAACCCAGCCACCCGCCACCCGCCACCCGCCACCCCACCCTACCAAGATTTTTGGATGATACAAAGCTCTGTTTGAACATTGACCTACAAAATGTTTATAATGCCAAAATGTTTCCAGAGATTGATAAAAGTATCAACATAAGGTTTTTACTTGTGTTCTACCTTACACCATTACCAAGTGCACACCAGAAATTTCCAGGAAAAAAAAATGATATACAGATCCTTTATGGATGTTTATATCAAACATTACATAGTTTATAAAGTATGTGCCACACAAAGAACCGAACCAAATGAAGTAGCATTACAATATTATGTGTGCCAAAAGCAGGACAGAATACCAATGCAAGACCCACAATCTTAACCTTAAGCATGCCTTTGTCTTCCTCAGGCTCTAACCCCTCTCTTACCAATAGAAGGCAAAAAAGATTAGTACGTAGAAATGTAGAAGGGGCCAAGAGGGTAGACAAATTATTTAAAAGAACATTAATCCCATACTTATGAATTATTTTCACCATCCACCTTATTTCAATTGCTTTAAACATTTGCTTAGGTTCAATTTTAACCTTCTTTTCTGCATTGCACTTCTTTTAAATTTGTTGAAGATAACTATCATCAGATACTATTTTATCTTTATCATAGATATTAAATTAGGAGATAAGAATATAAGTTTAAATTTAAAAGAGTTTTATTAACCTAGGACTATTGATTTTTCTCATGTATAAATACTCCATTATTACTTCAAGGAATATATAGAAAAAGATAGGGAGATTCTTCCCAATCTATCGTCTCTTGTAACATGGTATCAGAGCCATAAGGTTCAAGTTTTTTTTCTTCTTCCTCATCGTGTCAATTACCAATCGGCCAAACGTGAAGATCTTTGCCGTTTCTTCATGCCAATTACCAATCGTGTTCCCACCACTTCAGGGTCACGATGGTTTATCACTTTCATTGATGATCATACTCGACTTTGTTGGGTTTATTTGCTAAAAGAAAAATCTGAGGCAACTAATACCTTCGTAAAATTTCACTCTATGATCAAAAATCAATTTCAGAACACAATTCAAACCTTACGCACAGATAATGGCCGTGAATTCTTCATTCCCGCCTTGGGGTGTACCTTGCCGATCACGGTATTCTTCATCATAGCACTTGCCCATACACACCCGAGCAGAACGGCGTTGCTGAAAGAAAAAATCGTCACCTTTTGGAAAAAGCACGAGCCTTGATGTTCACTATGAATGTTCCTAAGTTTCTTTGGGGGAAGCCGTCCTCACTGCCACCTATTTAACAAATCGAACGCCTAATCGTGTTCTTGAACTTCACACGCCCTTATCCAACTTAGCATTGCTTATCCTCATTTTCAAAATGTCTCCTCTTAGTTCATCGTACCTTCGGCTGCATCGCTTTTGTACACAACCATAGTCCAACTTTATCCAAACTTGACCCACGTGCTATCAAATGCATCTTCTTTGGTTACTCTCCGTGTCAACGTGGCTATAAGTGTTACTCTCCATCTTTAAAAAAAATTCTATATGACTATGGGCGTTACTTTCTTTGAAAATCAATCCTTTTTTTCCATCCACTTCGCTTCAAGGGGAGAACACTATTCAGTCATACACACCAGACCCATTCGATCAAAGTCCTAGTGAACCGCAGTCCCATACTAACCCTCGGCCTCAATGTATACTGCCCATAAATCCGTTTCCTCGGGAATCTCAGTCCCATACTAACCCTCAGCCTCAATGTACGTTGCCCACAACTCCTATCAACGACTTTGAGGCAGGGGAGATAAAACACGTCCTGAGGTGTTTGTTTATTCACCACGGAACAGAACCGACATATGCTCAACAAAACCTTGAAGTCGAACCGAACCCTGCTCTACAAACCACTGAAAACCAGAGGTAAGTCCTTCAGACCTTGATATTCCTATTGCATTTCGTAAAGGAGTAAGACAATGCACATCACACCCTATAGCTAAATTTATCTCCTACAATACCTTGTCTCCAAACTTTCGAAAGTTTACATGTCATCTGTCAAGCATTGAGATTCCTAGGGATATCCATGAGGCACTTATGATTCCAAAATGGAGGAAGGCAGTGGTTGAGGAGATAGACGCATTGAACAAAAATGGTACTTCGGAGATTACATCTTTACCCAAAGATAAGAAAACAGTAGGGTGCAAATGGGTTTTCATTATCAAATACAAAGCATATGGGAGTATTGAAAGGTATAAAGCCAGATTAGTAGCTAGGGGATTCACTCAAACTGCAGGCATTGATTACCAGGAAACATTTGCTCCAGTAGCAAAATTAAATACAGTAAGGGTGCTATTATCTTTAGCTACTAATCTTGATTGGCCATTGCAACAGCTCGATATTCAGAACACCTTCTTGAATGGTGATCTAAATGAGGAGGCATACACGGAACTTCCACCTCGTTTTGGGGACACAAAACAAATTGATCAAGTATGCAAACTAAAAAAGGCTCTTTATGTCCTTAAACAATCTCCCAGGGCTTGGTTTGAGAGATTTAGTAAAGCAATCAAAGGCCGTGGATACACTCAATCACAGACTGATCATACACTATTCTACAAACACTTGGATGATGGAAAAGTGACTATCTTGATAGTATATGTGGATGATGATAATATAGAAGAGGCCCGAAAATTAAAGGAATTCTTAGCAACTAAATTCGAAGTCAAGGATCTGGGAAACATGCAATATTTCTTGGGGATGGAAATTGCATGGAGTAAAGGAAACTGGAATGTTAGGTTGCAAACCGGCCGAGACACCTATGGAACAGAATCTGAAACTCGGGATAGACGATGGCACTAATAAAGTTGATCGAGAAAGTTACCAACGAAAGGTAGGGAAATTAATTTATCTGTCTCACACGAGACCAGATATTGTCTTTGTTGTGAGTGTTGTAATCAGTTCATGCATTCTCCATGCATTCAACACCTTGAGGCAGTACGACGGATTCTGAGGAATCTAAAAGAAAGTCCAGGTAAGGGCATGTTCTTCGAAAAAAACAAATCACGAAGTATTGAGATGTACACTGATGCTGATTGGGCAGGTTCAGTAGTGGATAGAAGATCAACTACATGCTACTGTTCTTATGTATGGGGCAACCTTGTTACTTGGAGAAGTAAGAAGCAATCAGTGGTATCTAGAACCAGAATTTCGAGCCGTCGCTCAAGGACTTTGTGAAGGTATATGGTTATCTAGGTTCATGGAGGAATTGAAAGTTCTCAACAAAGAGCCTATGAAACTCTATTGTGACAACAAGGCAGCAGTAAACATTGATCATAATCCAGTTCATCATGATAGAACAAAGCATGTTGAGATCGACAGACACTTTATCAAAGAAAAAATTGAGGATAAAAGTGTATGTATGATTTATGTTCCTTCAAGACATCAAGTGGCAGACATTCTGACGAAGAGTTTATCAAAGACAACATTTGACCAGTTGACAAGCAAGCTAGGAATGATAAATATCTATTCTCTAGCTTGACGGGAATGTTGAAGATAACTATCAGCAGATATTATTTTATCTTTATCATAGATATTAGATTAGGAGATAAGAATATAAGCTTAAACTTAAAAGAGTTTTATTTACCTAGGATTATTGATTTTTCTCTTGTATAAATACTCAATCATTACTTCAAGGAATATATAGAAAAAAAGGGAGATTTTTCCCAATCTATCGTCTCTTGTAACAAAATCATTAGAAGTTTGATATTGACAATGATAACTACAGTAATCATGGTTCATGATGCACAGGAAGTAGACTGAAGTTTTCAAGCATAACCGAGTTCAACTCATGCATATGCTTACGCATCTCTATCTATCCCGCATGCAAATGCATAAAGGTACCCAATTTAGACTTCTCTTGGTCTGGATTATGCATTTGAAAAGTGCAAAGGTATGTTATGCCATTTTATTAGTTCCACCGGTCAAAAGTAAAAAATTGGTTGGAAAGGCAATTCAAAGGAGGTTGGCTTTGAGATTTGGTAAAACCTCAAGATAAAATTAACATTAATAACTATCTTCAAAAACTACATCTTAGACAAGAAAAATTATAACAAATCTAGCCAAGCCCTTCGATAGTACAGCCAGTAGAAAGAATAATGTAAAATAACCATTTTCAGTATAGATGAAACAAAAATGCCATATTAAAACACAAAACCTTTCATGCTAAATTGACGGAGTCCTCGGCCACTTTTATCACCTCCTACTGCGCGTTGACTTCTCTTCTTCTTGTTCCTATTTATAACAATTTAACCATAAAAAATGTGACTGAATATGAATGTATAGACAACACTAAGACAGTCATCCATGGACAATTAAAAGACTCACTGATATTTTAATAGTCATTGTTATGTTCTAAATCAACATCAACCCCTAAAAGCACACATTTATAGTTCAATACACATCCTAGTGATAGTTACTAAAGTCATAAAAATCAATAAGCACAAAGGTGGATTGAACCCAAAGCTCATCGTGAAGTGCGAGGATGCATCTCATCGATGTGAAATGCACTGGGATAAAATTCTAAAAATTAAATATGTGAAGAATATTGCATCAAAGATCATCCCATAGGTAGTTTACAATTAATTAACAACATAATATAAATACTTACAAGTCTACGTGTAAATGAGGAATTATGACATTGCATTTCAGGTTAGATTTACAATCCTTAGCTTTCATATGCGCCAAGGCCCAGAAGGCAAGCTTCACAGCCAAGATGCATGCCGTATCAGGATTCAGGATTGAGCCTTTGCTTGATCTTAGTCGCAAGGGGCTGACCATCACAGTGTCTTGATGTGCCAGCACTTCGTAAAACACTACGATTCTATCAACTTGAAAATCATTTGTTTCCAAAGCCCTGATTTACTTAAAAATTTATATTTCGTTTTGGTTCTAATCGCTAACAAAATCACAAACCCTTTTGTTCGTAATCAGAGATAAACAATCCATTCAGGAACCAACGTTGAATAACGTAAGACTTTGAACCGCAAGATAGCTCAAAGTTAACCAAATATCAACTCATATTACGAGGGAATATTATGAACCTCCATTTGGATCCTACTAAGACGGTATACTTCATTACCCACCATATTTAACTTCTACTTTAAATTTCAACACTTGTTATCATTTAAACCAAAATAATCAAGTCGCATTCACAAGGGCTCCTCATTGCAAAACTGTGTTAAACAGTGTTCATATCAAAGTTACAAATTGACATAGTTCAAAAGTCCAAAGCAAATTTACAAAGAACCTACACAATTCAAGTGATGTTACTGATCATAAAATATATAATTTTCACAAAGAACTTCAGTATGAACATTTGCAGGAAATGCAAATAACTGAAAGGTAAAAGGACTCAGGGGCTCACCCAGCAGTCCCCTGAGACTCAGCATCATCACCCTGGGTGTCAAGATTGTTCATCCGATTTGTAGGGGTTGTCGCTGCAGCCTCACTCCGGCTTAAGGGGGACCCAACACTGCCGCTGGTTGATATAGATTGACCAGAAATAGTGGTACCGCATGACCTTGTGGCTCCTCCACCACCACCTTTAGAAACAGATGATGGGGTCTTATCCCCACCTTCTTGATTAATATTATTCTTGTCACCGTGATTCACCATTATCATAGAAAATCATAAACGGTCAAAATATGCCAGACTGATGACTAATAACTTCTGAGCTTTCAAGAACCATCAGTAAAAAAAATTCCGATTTGGAAGAAACCCGGGATGATAGTTTGACAAACCGCAATTGGGTTAAAAAGGAAGGTCCCCAGACACTGAATTTTACAAAAAGAACCACCAAGAACCTTGAAAATTCAAGATAACTCCGTAAAGAATTAGGAAAAAACACCGCAGGAATATCTTACACAAACAAGAACAAATATCCATCAAAGCAACAACATTGTGCACTTAAGAGAGAGCCCTTGGTCAAAATAAAACAGCAAGCAACGCAAAATTCTTGAAAAGATTAACCAGATTTCTCCGCGGTAGATGCTAAAAGTTTATATAGTTCAGAAAGAATGGGAGTTGCAGATTGATATTCAGAAAGTGCGGACCGTGTCAACAGTTGTCAATGTTATTGCAAAGATTGTTCTTTTCTCCTTCAATAATTTCCTCTCGGTCTCGGTTAAACAAGAAAACAAAAAACAAAAAAAAAAATCCGGAGAATTCCGCTTGTGCTTTTCTCCTTCAATAATTTCCTCTCGGTTAAACAAGAAAACAAAAACAAAAACAAATAAATAAATCCGGAGAATTCCGCTACGGTATATGTTGTTATGAAATATGTTTTGTAACAATTAATGTATGTATTAATTCATTTGTGAAACATAAGATTAATAAATTCATAGTTGTTATGAAACGTGTATTGGATGTTCATTTATCGTCCATCTTCCACTCCATATAACTCATAATCTTAAGTATTTAAATAGAGGATTAAAGTTAAATGAAAACAGATATGAAACGCTCTCTAAATTTCTCTCTCTAAATTATTCTCTATATAAGTTTATTACTATTATTTTATAACATGTTGATTACGAATCTCTAGCCAACTTTGTGTAAGTGTGGTAATTTTTATTTGTTTTCTTGATTTTAATTACATTATGACTAATGTTGCAAATCTCGAGTTTGTTGCTCTTGATATCACTGGAAAGAATTATCTATCATGTGTACTAGATGCTAAAATTACACTAGAGGCAAATGGTCTTAAAGAAACCATCAAAGAATGAAGTATAACCATAAATCAAACAAAGGCTAAATCAATGATCTTCCTCCGTCACCACCTTGATGAAGGGTTAAAAACAGAATATTTTGACGGTAAATGATCCTTTTGCCTTATGGACTAGTTTGAAGGAAATATATGAAAACAAAAAAAAGAGGTTATTCTTCCAAAAGCTCGTTATGAGTGGATGCATTTACGCTTGCAAGATTTTAAAACTGTAAGTGAGTATAATTCAGCAATTTTCAGGATCAGTTCAAAGTTGAAATTATGTGGGGAAAATGTAATTGATGAGGATTTATTGGAGAAAACATTCTCCACTTTTCACGCATCGAATGTGCTCCTGCAACAGCAATATCGCGAAAAGGGTTTCAAAAAAATATTCTGAATTGATTTCTTGTCTTCTTGTTGCTGAACAAAATAATGAGCTTTTGTTGAAAAACCACGAAACTCGTCCAACTATTGTTGTTCCATTTCCTGAAGCAAATGCGACAGCTATGCGATATAATAATGAACAAAACCGAGGCTGTGGTCGTGGCCGAAACCGTTACAATAATAATTGTGGTGGCCATATCAAAAGTATTAAGCACCACCAGAAGTGGAAAAGTAACAATAATTGTTACAATAATAATCGTGGTGGTCAAATCAAAAACATTACACACCACCAGAAGTGGAAGCATAATGATGATAAAGATGTATACCAAAATAAAAGGGAGGAGAATAAGTTCTATCGTTGTGGCATGAAAGGCCATTGGACTCATACTTATCGTACGCCAAAGCATCTTGCTGATCTCTATCAAGAATCATTGAAGAAAAAAGAGAAAAATGATAGAGACAAATTTCAATAGCAAATATGTTAATCTTGACCATAATTTTGTTGACAATGACTTTAATGATTTTACTTCTTTTGATGTTGCTGATTTCTTTGTTAATCACGCTAAAGGTGATACTAGTCATGGAAATGCCTAAGAATTTTCATTTTATGTTTGCAAATAAATATTTATAATAAATGTATATTGTCAATATTTCTTTTATTATACAAATATCTTATTTATCATAAAAGAAGAAAAAAAAACCTCATTTTTAAATTTTATTTTATTTTAAGAAAATGAACGTTCCAATGATCATTGGCAAATAATTATGTTTGGCAGACAGTGCAACAACACACTCCATACTTAAGGATAATAAGTATTTTTCATATCTAATAATGAAATAAGCTCATGTTAATACCATATCTGATAATGCAAAATTAATTGAAGGCTCAGAAAAAGCAACTATAATTTTGCCTGGAAGAACAAAATTTTGCTTTGATAATGCTTTATTTTGTTAAAAGTCTCAAAGAAACTTATGACCTTTAAAGATATTCATTAAAATGGATATCATATTGAGACTAAAAGTGAAGATAATAATGAATACTTGTATATTACAAATATTAGTTTTGGAAAGAAAGTTGTGTTGGAAAAACTATCTTCTTATTCCTCTAGATTATACTACACATATATAACTACAATTGAAATATATGCAACGGTAAACCAGAAGTTTACTGATCATAATGATTTTATCATTTGGCATGATCAGTTGGGTCATCCCGGTTCGGTAATGATGAGAAGAATATTAGAGAATTCATGTGGTCATTCTTTGAAGAGCCAGAAATTCTTCAATCCAATGAATTCCATGTGCAGCTTGTTCTCAAGGCAAGTTCATCATAAGGCTGTCACCGATAAAAATTAAAACGGAATCTCCAGCATTTTTAGAACGCATACATGGGGATATTTGTGGGCCTATTCACCCATCTTGTGGACCATTTTGATATTCTATGATTTTAATTGATGCATCAAAGAGATGGTCACATGTATGCCTATTATCAACTCGCAACTTAGCATTTGCAAAATTACTTGCGGAGTTAATTGGGTCACGATCACATTTTCTAGATTATACTATCAAGAAAATTCGTCTTGATAATGCTGGTGAATTTGCATCATAATCTTTTAATGGTTATTGTATGTCTGTTGGAATAATTGTTGAACTTCATGTCGCGTATGTTCATACACAAAATGGCTTGCAGAATCGTTTATTAAGTGTCTTAAATTGATTGCATGACAACTGCTCATGAGAGCTACACTCCCAATATCAGTGTGGGGACATGCTATTTTGCATGCAGCTGCATTAATTCGCATAAGGCCAACAAATTATCATGAATATTCTCCCCAACAATTGGTTTTTGGACAGGAACCAAACATTTCCCATCTTAGAATTTTTGGATGTGCAGTTTATGTTCCAATTGCTCCACCACAATGCACAAAGATGGGACCTCAAAGGAGATTGGGAACATTTGTTGGGTATGAATCACCTTCTATAATAAAATATCTTGAGCCAAAAACTGAAGATTTATTTACGGCTCGTTTTGCTGATTGTCATTTTGATGAATCATTTAGGGGGAGTAAATAAACAGTCGGTTAATAAAATTATGTGGAATGAATTTTCAGTATCCCATTTTGATCATCACACAAGACAATGTGAACTAGAAGTTCAAATGATAATTCATTTGTAACAGTTAGCGAATCAATTGCAAGATGCTTTTCTGACCTAAAGCGTGTGACCAAGTCACATGTACCGGTTGTTAATGATCCGATTCAAATTAATGTCCCTGAAGGACCTTCTACCATTATTAGTAAATAAAAGGCGCATATGAAACGTGGTAGACCAGTCGGTTCTAAGAATAAAAATCCTCGAAAACGAAAAGAAGCTAATACTGAAGATAGTAAAATCAAGGCAATTGGAAATCCAGAAGAATTCTCAAAATCAAAAACTCGTGAAGAGTTTCCAGACATGACAAATAAACTTCTAGAAAGAAGTTCAGGTACCTGGAATTTTTAATAATAATTAGATCTCAATAAATTATGTCATGACTGGGAAAAGATGGAACCGATATACAACTAATGTTGATGATAAATTTGCATATACTACATCAATTACTATTATGAATGAGAACAAGGATCATGAACCAAAATCTGTTGATGAATGCATACCTAGAAATGATTGACAAAGATGGAAAGATGCAACTCAAACAGAGTTGGATTCGATGGAAAAACGTAAAGTTTTCAGACCAGTAATACGCACACCATGTGTTGGTAGTCATTTATTGGTGAAACATGCATTTATTTGAGATTGTGGAGCATTGTGATGTAATGCTTTTAAAATATCATGTTGGGGTGTTTTATACACCATGGTATTGTGGAATGCATTTTATTTTAAACAACCCACTTTATACCCCCCAAACCCCACCATACCTTCACTTTTTAACTTTCCCAAATTTCACCTCCCAAACCCTTCCTTCTCTTCATTTTCGTTTTTGTGCAAAAAGGTGGAGAGAAATCCTTCCAAAAGTTTGATTTGTGGAGTTTGTTGGGAGATTTGGAGTCCCCAAGAGGTATGGATACCTCCCTATTGTTTTTATTATGTTTGGATGGAGTTTGAAGTGGTTTTGAAATGGGTTATTTTGGATTGGTATCATTTTTGGTTGGGTGTTGGATTTTTGTGTTGCTTGAGGTGTATTTTGTAGATTTATTGTGTTTTTATGTTGTTGGGTTGGTGGGAGGAATATTTGTATGAGTTAGCATGGTTTTGGTGTGCATTAATGGTGGAAATCGCGAGTCTGTGCGAGGCGATCGACCGCCTGAAATGAGGCGACCGATCGCCAACAAGCAGTACCAAAATCACAGAGTAGGCGATCGACCGCCTGAAATGGCGCGATCGATCGCCGAGGGGCAGTGTCCAAAATATGAGGTAGGCGATTGATCGCCATGTTTGGCTCGATCAATCGCCGCGAAGCATAATTTGAGGCGATCGATTGCCTCAGCGAAGCGATCGATCGCCAGCAGTGGAATTTTGAAAAATGAATTCTTTTGACGAATTTTTGGTATTTGACTATTATTTGGCTTCTAATATGGGGTTGTGTGATTGTGTAGAACCATCCCAGGTGGCGACGCAACCAAGGAAGTGAAGCCATATCAATTCCACTTTTGGAAAGGTACGTAGAAGACGTACGGGCACCCAACGGTACATGTATCTAATATACTCATTGATTATGCATTGTGGATGCGAGTATATATGGAATTATGCATTGTGGATGCAAATACATGTTGAATTATGCATGATGATTGTATATGCATATGATGGTTATTGGTGCACATCCCATGAGTCGTGGTCATCCCTTGATGATTTTAATGCTTGCCGCTAATTGATTTGGTGCCGCTAAATGTGAAGCGAGGGGTGGGAGCGCCGCATGTCACATTTAAGCGTGGTTATCATATGAGGCGAGGAAAGAATATTTGCCGCTCAATGTGAAGCGAGGGGTGGGAGCGCCGCATGTCCATTGAAGCGAGGTTATTCTATGCCGCCTATATGTAAATAAGCGAGGGGCATTAAAATACATTGTGATGAACAGACTGTGGATTGTTGATTGGTAATTGGTGATGATGAAATGGTATTATGTCATGACATGTGTGGACCATTAAATAATCTATTTGATTATACTCATGAGTTATGGTACATGGACAACCAAAAAGGGAGCGTTTAAAATGCATGGGAAAAACAGGAAGTGTTTATTACGGTTTATGCATTTACGCCTTGAATTCATATTGTGTTGTATATGAATTATTATATGCTCATGTTTGGGGGTTGTCCTTGTAGGTACACTTTTGGCATGATAAGAAGGGGCTAAGGCGGGTTGAGACAGTGAGCTTGTGAAGAACACTTTTGGGAATTGAAGGACGGGATTACTTTTGTATAGTGTCTACTCTAGGAGTAGTGTAAAGCTATAGTTGGTAACATTCATTTGATTGGGAATGTAACTAATCCATTTGACAGTCCTTATTTTGGCATGTAACTCTTAAGGCTCGTAGTCTCAACACGATTATTTTACTCTGACAATTTATATTAGCTCTAATTATGCCTTTAATCCGTACTTAAGGAACTAGGGTCCTTACATTAGTGGTATCAGAGCAGTGGTTAGAGAACCCGGGAACGAGTGAATGGTAGCCTTAGCATGATTGGCTAGGTGCTTACATTTGAAGCATGTTTATGCATGTGGTGCATATTGTTGTATATACTGTTATACTAACATGCTTATTATCATTCCTGTTATCTAACGGCATAACATATATATTTGTTTTGGAATTGTTGTTAACTTTTGTGTTACAGCATGGCGGCTATGAACTTGGGAAACCTCAATGAAGAGGTCGGTGACGTTGGCAGTGTTAATGCAAGCATTGGTCAGGCAAACCCTCTACCTCCACCAGCTGTAGGCATGGAACCAGTGGCTCAGTTGTTACTGCCTGGTGAGATCAGTTTGACTCAGTTTCTGTCTTACCACCCGCCCTGATTTGAGGGGACAGAATCAGGAGAGGAGGCCGAGGAGTGGCTAGAAAGGCTTGAACAGATATTTGTATCCGCTCCTTGTGCTGTTACAGCATGGCCGAGGCTGGCGGAGTTCCAGCTGGCAAAGAAACCTTCCATGTGGTGGAGGAGCATGGTAATGGAACTGAGAACACAGAGTGCAGTGATCGATTGGACGCTCTTCAGAACCCGGTTTCTGAACCGGTACTTCTCTGCGGCGGCGAGACAGACAAAGGAAGACGCGTTTGCAAGCTTGAAACAAGGGAACATGTCAGTGTCAGACTATGCCATGCATTATTCCTCGTTGCTGAGGTATGTTCCACACATTGCCACCAATGGACATGCAAAGATGAGAAACTTTATGAAGGGATTACGACCGGAATTTTTTGACCGGGTTATCACCAATAACCCCACTTCTTTTGATGATGCTCTCACAAGAGCAGAGCTTGCGGAGATTGGAGTTGGAGCCTATCCTAGTGCTATACCCCCACAAGTGCCACACAGAGGCAAGCTACTGATAGCTTGAGGCCCCGAGGAGAGCCATTTAAACCTCGTGGTGCCTCTTCATCCTCACGGTTCAGTGGAAAGAAATCTTATGGTCAGAAGCAAGAGAACAAGAAGAACAATTGGTCAGCCAACCGAGGGCCTACGCAAGGAAATAGATCGGGGGAGTTAAGGTGCGACAATTGTGGAGGGCCACATTCTTCGAGTAAGTGCCCTGCCTGTTATAGTTGTGGCAAGATGGGCCACATCTCTCGGTATTGCCCCACTCGGGGAGGACAGTCAGACTTTCAAGGGAACATGCCGAGATTTGAGGACAGGACAGTGCATCAGAGGCAGCAGTTTGTGCCTCGACCATCGGGAGGTCAGACAGTAGGACCGCCCCAGGGACAGGTATATGCACTGACCAGAGAGCAGGCTCAGGCAGCCCCAGAGGAGGTGATCGTCGGTACGTGTCATTTATTTACATACCCTGCTTTTATTTTGATAGATACAGGTGCCTCCCACTCTTTTGTATGTGTGGGCTTTGTGGAGAGACACCATATGCACACGTCTTCTTTACCCACGCCTCTCATGGTCTCGACACCCAATGGAAGAAATGTTGTTGCCGATCAGTTTCTTGCAGATTGCCTCATTTATTTTGAGGGCAACGAGTTGAAGGCCGATTTGATTGTGTTAGGCATGTCAGACTTCGACTGCATTGTGGGTATTGACATTCTGAACAGATATCAGGCAGTGGTAGATTGCCGGCAGAGAACAGTGAGGTTCAGATCTGATTTGGGAGTACAGTAGACATTTTATGGCAACGGTTCTCGTGCGAAAATTCCGTTGATTTCAGCAATCAAGATGACTCAATTGTTGGAACGTGGCCGCACGGGCTATCTCATCTATGCCGTGGACACGTCTGGGAAGAATAAAGAATTGAGAGTTGAGGATGTACCCGTAGTAGCAGAGTTCGCTGATGTATTTCCGGAGGAGATTCCCGGATTTCCACCGGCTAGAGAAGTTGAGTTTGGGATCGAGTTGTTACCGGGGACATCCGTTATCTCTCGTGCACCTTACAGGATGGCACCGGCAGAGTTGAGAGAGTTGAAGGAGCAGTTGCAGGATCTCCTTGACAAGGGATATATACGCCCGAGCGTATCGCCATGGGGCGCACCGGTTCTCTTTGTGAAAAAGAAGGACGGTTCGATGCGGTTGTGCATCGATTACCGGCAACTGAATAAGGCCACAGTGAAGAACAAGTATCCTCTCCCAAGGATTGATGATTTGTTTGATCAGTTGCAAGGTACCAGGTTATATAGCAAGATTGATTTGAGATCCGGGTACCATCAGATTCGAGTCAGAGAGGAGGATGTGCAGAAGACAACATTTCGGACTCGATATGGACATTATGAGTTCCTAGTGATGCCGTTCGGTGTGACGAACGCCCGTCTTTATGAGTCTGATGAACAGAGTGTTTCAGCCGTATCTTGATCGGTTCGTCATTGTATTTATCGACGACATTCTCATCTACTCCCGGAGCGAGGAAGAGCACGTGAAACACTTGAGGACAGTGCTCCAGATTCTCAGAGACCACCAGTTGTATGCCAAGCTCAGCAAGTGTGAATTTTGGTTGAGCAGTGTAGTGTTTCTGGGGAATGTCATATCTAGCAGTGGGATATCTGTAGATCCCAGGAAGATTGAAGCTGTGATGGAGTGGGCTGTACCCACTTCTGTACCTGAGATACGGAGCTTTCTTGGTTTGGCGGGATATTACCGACGTTCGTCGAGGGTTTTTTGAAAATTGCCAAGCCGTTGACACGGTTGACCCAGAAGGGAGTACCATTCTTTTGGTCAGAAGCTTGTGAGGAGAGCTTCCAGGAGTTGAAGCACCGGTTGACGACGGCGCCGGTATTAGTGATTCCTACGGAAAACTCCAGGTTTGTTTTGTATACCGATGCATCACTTCAGGGCATTGGGTGTGTACTGATGCAAGATAAGCATGTGGTGGCTTATGCGTCGAGGAAGTTGAAGTCGCATGAGACTAGATACCCAGTCCATGACTTGGAATTGGCGGCTATCATCTTCGCCCTGAAGAATTGGAGACATTACTTGTATGGTACTTCGTTTACCATTTACACGGATCACAAGAGCCTCAAGTTTTTATTCACTCAGGCGGAGCTGAACATGAGGCAGAGAAGGTGGATGGACTTACTCAAGGACTATGATTGTGAGATTGAGTAACATCCTGGAAAGGCTAATTTGACAGCAGACGCCTTGAGCCGAAAGGTGAGGAGTACTGCTGAGGACGTCATCCATTTGTCGGCTATGATGACCTCCTATTGCCATCTGGGCTATGATTTTGACATTGATGCATCACCAGTGTACGTATCGACCTTATTAGTTGAGCCAGATATCTATGAGAATATTAGAAGAACTCAGAAGTCAGATGATGAGATTCAGAGATGGTTATCTTTATTGCATCTTGGTCAACCATCGAAGTTCAGAGTGGCCGAGGACGGATCTTTGAGATTGGGTAGCCGTTGGGTGGTTTCGAGTATGCCGGAGTTGCGTAGAGGGATCTTGGAGCGAGCTCATAGTAGCAGACTTAGCATCCACCCAGGCGGGAAGAAGATGTATAAAGATCTACGTGGTCAGTTTTGGTGGAAGAGAATGAAGTATGACGTCGTCGCTTTTGTTAAGAGGTGTTTGATCTGCCAGCTGGTTAAGGCAGAGAGACGGAAACCTGGGGGCGAGTTGAAAAGCTTGGAAATACCGAAGTGGAAGTGGAAACACATTTCCATGGACTTCGTGACTCACCTGCCGAGGAGTACTTCAGGTTTTGATGCTATTTGGGTGATTGTGGATCGATTGACTAAGGTAGCTCATTTCATCCCCTATAGCATGACCTTCACCTTTTTGAGGATGGCTCAACTGTATATTCGAGATGTGGTGAGATTGCATGGGATCCCCATTTTCATAGTGTCAGATCGAGATCCACGATTCACATCTCATTTTTGGGAGGGTCTTCAGTCAGCCTTGGGAACTGAAGTTAGATTGAGCACTGCATATCATCCTCAGACGGATGGCCAGACCGAGCGTACTATCCAGACGCTCGAGGACATGTTGAGGGCTTGTGTATTGGAGTTCGATGTTTCTTGGCAGGATTCGGTGGCCTTGGTAGAGTTCTCTTATAATAACAGCTACCAGACGAGCATTCAAATGGATCCTTTTGAAGCTCTTTATGGCAGACGGTGTAGATCACCCTTGTATTGGGATGACTTGGACAGCAAATCGGTCAGAGGACCGGAACTGATCCGAGAAATGGAAGAAAAGATAAAGATGATAAGGCAGAAAATGAAAGCAGTCCAGGACAGACAGGCAGCATATGCAAATAAACGGCGGAGACCGTTGGAATTTCAGTTGGGAGATAAGGTCTTTTTGAAGATCTCGCCTTTCAGAGGCGTTGTGCGATTTGGGATGCGCGGAAAACTGTCTCCGAGGTATGTTGGACCGTACGAGATTTTGCAGCGCATTGGCACCTTAGCTTACCGACTGGCTTTGCCACCTTCTTTATCTGGTATACATGATGTGTTTCATGTATCGATGTTGCGGAAGTATGAGCCGGATCCATCTCATGTGTTACAGCCTTCCGAGGTCCAGTTGGAATCCGATGTGTCTTATGTGGAACGGCCTGTTAGAATTTTGGATCGAGCAGACCGCAGACTTCGGAACAAAGTGATACCTATGATCAAGGTTCAGTGGGATCGCAGGGGTGTCGAGGAGGCTACGTGGGAGACGGAGTGGCATATGGTGCAGCACTACCCGGAACTATTCTCAGGTATGTTATTTATGTTTAGTTCTTGTTGGGGTAAGTGCATGTGATTTCGAGGACGAAATCTTGTAAGTAGGGGAGTATTGTGATATCCCCGAAATAATTAATTGCAATTTGGGCATTAATTGTGTTTATATGATTAATTATGGTGGTAATTAATTATGTGCTGGATTTATTTATCATGTTGAAATGCTTAGTCACATGGTAGGCATGACCGGGAATGCATTTCGGGGTGCATGTGATGCATGTTGGATAATTAGGTGTTTTAATGACTTACATGTGTTGGTAGTCATTTATTGGTGAAACATGCATTTATTTGAGATTGTGGAGCATTGTGATGTAATGCTTTTAAAATATCATGTTGGGGTGTTTTATACACCATGGTATTGTGGAATGCATTTTATTTTAAACAACCCACTTTATACCCCCCAAACCCCACCATACCTTCACTTTTTAACTTTCCCAAATTTCACCTCCCAAACCCTTCCTTCTCTTCATTTTCGTTTTTGTACAAAAAGGTGGAGAGAAATCATTCCAAAAGTTTGATTTGTGGAGTTTGTTGGGAGATTTGGAGTCCCCAAGAGGTATGGATACCTCCCTATTGTTTTTATTATGTTTGGATGGAGTTTGAAGTGGTTTTGAAGGGTTTTGAAATGAGTTATTTTGGATTGGTATCATTTTTGGTTGGGTGTTGGATTTTTGTGTTGCTTGAGGTGTATTTTGTAGATTTATTGTGTTTTTATGTTGTTGGGTTGGTGGGAGGAATATTGGTATGAGTTAGCATGGTTTTGGTGTGCATTAATGGTGGAAATCGCGAGTCTGTGCGAGGCGATCGACCGCCTGAAATGAGGTGACCGATCGCCAACAAGCAGTACCAAAATCACAGAGTAGGCGATCTATCGCCTGAAATGGCGCGATCGATCGCCGATGGGCAGTGTCCAAAATATGAGGTAGGCGATCGATCACCATGTTTGGCGCGATCGATCGCCGCGAAGCATAATTTGAGGCGATCGATCGCCTCAGCGAAGCGATCGATCGCCAGCAGTGGAATTTTGAAAAATGAATTCTTTTGACGGATTTTTGGTATTTGACTATTATTTGGCTTCTAATATGGGGTTGTGTGATTGTGTAGAACCATCCCAGGTGGCGACGCAACCAAGGAAGTGAAGCCATATCAATTCCACTTTTGGAAAGGTACGTAGAAGACGTACGGGCACCCAACGGTACATGTATCTAATATACTCATTGATTATGCATTGTGGATGCGAGTATATATGGAATTATGCATTGTGGATGCAAATACATGTTGAATTATGCATGATTGTATATGCATATGATGGTTATTGGTGCACATCCCATGAGTCATGGTCATCCCTTGATGATTTTAATGCTTGCCGCTAATTGATTTGGTGCCGCTAAATGTGAAGCGAGGGGTGGGAGCGCCGCATGTCACATTTAAGCGTGGTTATCATATGAGGCGAGGAAAGAATATTTGCCGCTCAATATGAAGTGAGGGGTGGGAGCGCCGCATGTCCATTGAAGCGAGGTTATTCTATGCCGCCTATATGTAAATAAGCGAGAGGCATTAGAATACACTGTGATGAACAGACTGGGGATTGTTGATTGGTAATTGGTGATGATGAAATGGTATTATGTCATGACATGTGTGGACCATTAAATAATCTATTTGATTATACTCGTGAGTTATGGTACAGGGACAACCAAAAAGGGAGCGTTTAAAATGCATGGGAAAAACAGGAAGTGTTTATTACGGTTTATGCATTTACGCCTTAAATTCATATTGTGTTGTATATGAATTATTATATGCTCATGTTTGGGGGTTGTCCTTGTAGGTACACTTTTGGCATGATAAGAAGGGGCTAAGGCGGGTTGAGACAGTGAGCTTGTGAAGAACACTTTTGGGAATTGAAGGACGGGATTACTTTTGTATAGTGTCTACTCTAGGAGTAGTGTAAAATAGTTGGTAACATTCATTTGATTGGGAATGTAACTAATCCATTTGACAGTCTTTATTTTGGCATGTAACTCTTAAGGCTCGTAGTCTCAACACGATTATTTTACTCTGACAATTTATATTAGCTCTAAATATGCCTTTAATCCGCACTTAATGAACTAGGGTACTTACACAGAGCATATACCCAACTGGTGTATACCTCTCATGCCAAAGCATATGTAGCATACCTATCGTGGCAACAATCACAGCCAAAGCATATGCCCCCACACTGGCATATCTATCGTGGCAATGATCTCAGCCAAAGCATATGCGATATATCTATCGTGACATCCATCTCAACAATATAAACCTCATGAATGCACATGCATATGATCCCACTAATCATATGTTATAATGCCCACATCAGCATCACAATACTATCATATACTCATACGTCAGAACGTACCTGTTATGCGACACAAAAGATATAAATTAGGTGTCAATGTCTAACCGCCTCGTTGCCCAGTCCCATGTGATGATGCTACACCAATATGAACAATATATCATGTGACCATAGGCGTCAAAATCAATTTCTACAAAAATCTAACATTTTCAATATTTTAACCCTGGCGATCGATCGCCAACATGTTCTGTTTCATCGCGATCAATCGCCACTATCTCACGATCGATCGCCAAAATGTTCTGTTTCCTCGCGATCGATCGCCTGATTTTGCCCGATCGATAGCCATATGTTTTCACCTCGTTATTTTTACTCTGTTCTCGGCGATCGATCGCCATAGGGCTCGTGATCGATCGACGATGTCTGAAAAATTCAGAACATGGCGATTTCAGCTTATCTTCATGGTTCTTCTTCTACAACTCGAAAATCCCCACCCAAACATGATATTTGTATGATAGACCTTCCCTTAACCATGTTTCTAGCAGATTTCCACTCATTTCTTTGCATGTTAACAAGTCTTAATTCAAGTCATAGAAAATAAAGAACATCACATGCTTCAAGTTTCTAAACTAAGCACATATACATCATATGCTATGAACTTCTTACCAAAAAGATATGAGGTCACTTCCCTTAACTTTCTAGCTTGATTGCCAAGTGAATTTCAATCAAAAGATACAAGAACAAGCAAAGGTTTGGAGATGTGCTTGTGTAGAGATTTACTAGGTGCTCTTTGGTGTATTGTGAGTTTCAAGTCTGAATATTGGTTCATATATCCTCCAAAGAAATCCAAATGCAGATGAAACTCCTCTCAAATTCATGTCAAATGTAACTTTCAACTATGTGATGCATTTTTTGTCTCTTATTCACTATAACACAACATTGTTAAGTCCCTACCACATCTCTATGTTATTAACTCACCATCTTTGATTGCTCACATATACATAGTCATTTTATTACTTTCCAACTAAATTTCATTCATGCATGGCATTACTCATGCTCGGTTCAACCCGAACCCGATGCCACATCATACCGTAATTATTCATAATTACGCCATAACCATAACACACATGTATACGTCATATCGAGGCTTAACAATTAATGTATCTTGCTAGTCACACACGTCCTGATATATCATTTGCTGTGAATCTGCTAGCAAGATATAGTTATTCACCTACACGAAGACAATGGAATGATGTTAAACATATATTTCGTTATCTTCAAGGAAAAATGGATATGTGCATTTATTATCTTAAGGCACCCAAATATGATCTCATAGGTTATGCAGATGCTGGATATTTATCTGATCCTCATAATGCTCGGTCATAAACAGGGTTCTGTGTTCACATGTGGTGGTACACCTATTTCCCGGCGTTCTATGAAACAAACCATAACTGCCACTTCTTCTAGTCATGCTGAATTATTGGTGATGCATGAAGCAAGTCGGGAATGTGTTTGGTTAAGATATGCAATCCATCATATTCGAGGAACATGTGGTTTGCATTTGGACAAAAACGTTTCTACAACTTTGTTCGAAGATAATGATGCATGCATCGCTCAATTGAAGGAATGATACATCAAAGGCGATAGAACGAAACGCATTTCACCAAAGTTCTTTTTTACTCATGATCTTCAAAAGAATGGTGATATCAATGTTCAACAAATTTGTTCAAATGACAATCTGGCAGATTTATTCACAAAGTCTCTATCGACTTCAACATTTGAAAAGTTGGTACACAAGATTGGAATGCAACGAAAAGATGTCAAATGATGAGCTCAATAAGTGGAATTATTTCACATTCTACTCTTTTTTCCTTAACCATGTTTTTTTTCCAGGGTTTTCCTGGTAAGGTTTTTAACGAGACAGTGCATGGACATCTAAGGGGGAGTGTTATGAAATAGTGTCATAACAATTAATGCATGTATTAATGCATTTGTGAAAGCAAGATTAGTAAATATTCATAGTTGTTATGAAATGTGTATTGGATGTCTATTTACCTTCCACCTTCCACCCCCATATAACTCATAATAATATAGGCTTAAAGTGAAATGAAAAGAGATAGATGAAAAATTCTCTAAATTTCTCTATCTAAATTCTTCTCTATATAATACAATACTATTATTTTATAAATTATTAAGTTAAAAAAATAATGTAAAATTACTTTCTTTTAAAAACTATAAATATTAAAGCGCATCACATTCACACATGATTAGGGATGCCAATGGAGCAGGTCTAAACCCGAACCCGTCCCATTGGGGGGGGGGGGGGGGGTTCTGGACCCGCTCAAATGGATTTTCAAGCGGGACGAGGCGGGTCCTGATTTGGCCAAACCCGATTTGGACCGGCCCCGTTATACCTATTAATTTTTTTTAAAAAAAATTTAATATCGAATATACATTTCACTTTTTGGCTGAATCATAATGTGTCATTAATTAATTTTATATCAAGACTCATGTATTCATATTAAAGAAGTTGGATATTTTGAGGGAATGTGGGCAAATTAATAAATATCTAGTAAATTATAGGTGGTGGTTGAGGGGATTCATAGCTTTGAATTGGTCTTACACGTTTTGGACGCGGTGGAGCTCCCTATAAATATGGCTCTCCTGGTTTCATTTCAACTATCTCAACATCGAGTGCTCTTATATATATATATATATATGGAGAATTACGGGCCAGTACACTTTCATGAAACATAATCTATCATAGTCCAGCGAAAACATATTAGTTGATCTAGGTTCATTCTTGGTTGAAATGACAATAATAACCCCATGTGGTCCAGGTGGTCCAAGTGGTCCACGCGGTCCAACCAATCTTTAATAAAATTGCATTCCAAACCCCTAGAAAATGTTTAAAGAACAAAATATGCATCTATATACTATTTATCATCGTTTTCATCCTAATATTTACCAAACAATATCATTACCAAACAATATCATTATATGAACATGAGATCCTTCAGTTTCTGTCATCTCGGGATGAATCCCCAGAGCATACTTTTCCAAATGACTTACAATTTATATAATGTTTGTCTACTTATAATTCAAAACCCGATTTGAAGATCATGTTTTAAAATAAATAACAGGCCCAACAGGCTTCCGTATTACAATAAATTTTAACAAACTGAAAAATACCATTTTGACCATAACGGCACCGGGTGAGGTGGGTCGCAACGCCACCAGTCGAAAACTTACTGCCTCCAGACTGTTTTACGAATGGCTCCTCACCATCCAACCTCAGCTCACGGGGCGAGGTTAGTCTGCCGACTCCTTCAGAAACCGCACAGCACAACCCTAATTCATTTCCTACATTAGGGCGTAAGGTATAGTCAAGATATAAGAATGATTTAAATAAATATGAGAGATAGATGGGCAAAAGGCTTATTTTTATTCTGGAATATTTATAACATCTCTTACATTAAAACGTCTCCTTTTGGGAGGAGACGGGCTTGTTTAGCCTCTCATATAGATGATGCTTGACTTAAAAACACATAAACTTTAAACAGAACAATATTACAAACGATTACAAAAGAAAGAAAAGAAAAGAAATATTACCAAGCTACGAAAGTTGAACAATTACAAAGCTTGGAGACTCTAAAATTTATTCTCAGAAAACTATGGAGAATTTTTGATGGCCTTAGCTTCCTGAATGGGTGCCCTTATATAGGCATGATCCTGTCACGCCCCGGCCCGGGCTCACGTAAGCACGACTGCACAATGGGCTCCTATAGCAACTACTTCGTATCCGTCCTCGCTCTACGAAAATGGTTAACCCAAGTTGCTATAATAGTCCATTGTAAGCCTTTATAAATCACTTTAAATTTTCATCCACAACCAATGTGGGAAGAGGGTATTACAATCACCCATCCTTTTAGAACGCGACGTCCTCATCGCGACCTAACTCATCGATCCACCGGCACCGGGAATCTAGAGGTGGCTCCTACAGGTTCAAGAGGTGGCTCCCGTCATGTAGCACATTGCCCCGCAGGTTCAAGAGGTGGCTCCCACGCACGTGGCACTTTGCCCCGCAGGTTCAAGAGGTGGCCCCCATCGTATAGCACTTTGCCCCTTTAGGCTCAAGAGGTGGCTCTCACGCACGTAGCACTTTGCCCCGTATAGCACTTATCTCCCAGTGTTTTCTGCCGGTGACCGGCTCTGATACCATTCTATCACGCCCCGGGCCCGGGCCCACGTAAGCGCGACTGCACAATGGGCTCCTATAGCAACTACTTCGTATCCGTCCTCGCTCTACGAAAATGGTTAACCCAAGTTGCTATAATAGTCCATTGTAAGCCTTTATAAACCACTTTAAATTTTCATCCACAACCAATGTGGGACAAGGGTATTACAAATCCGGACTTCAAATGCGGATTCCAAATCTTGATAATTGTTGAGTGCCCTTGTGAGTGCGCCTTAACTTTCACGTGGTCTGGCATCTTTGTCTGAATGTGACAACCTTTCTTGTGAGTGGTCCATTATTATTTGTCTGAGTGCGTTGAACAGTATCCGCACTAACTTCTAATGGTCCACCTCTTTTCCTTTGTCGGGGAATCTTTGCATTAGTGGTTTTTGTGGTCCTCGAGCTTTAGGAAAATGGGTTCTCTTGTCAGCAGGTCTTTTGTCTCTTCCTGCCTTTGATCTGTCGGGTTTGGAGCTGAATCCTTTCCCGAACTCTGGTTATTTCTGCTCCGGGCATGCTTGGCAAATATGGTCTATCCCTCGGCCAATGTGTGCATGTTGCAGAATTTCGGGTAAGTCTCTTTTTTCCCAAAGAATTCTTCTTTTTGTTTCAAAGAGTTCTTCGACAAACTCATGGAGGTTCCTTTCATGGAATTCAGCAAGAAAGTTCCGTTGGCTGAATTCTGAAAGAACTTGAATGAGTATTTGACTTTGTCAATTTCTGTTAGACAAACCCAAAGACCCCATGCTCGTATGGTTGAAACTTCATCCTCTGTGATAGTATCAGCCAAAATTGGAATTCCTTCTGGTAGTGCCATTTTTATATTTTTCAGGGTGTTTCCATTTGGTCTTCTAAGCTTGATAAAATGAAAAGCTTTGATGAAGCCTTTCTTCGTCGGTTCTGAAGCAGCACTGAAAAAATACAACTCCAAGATATTGCCTCTTGCCAAATGTGGATTATTGGCCCAAGTATCATAAACAGCTTCTCTGATCCATTTCGCTAATTTTGATATTTCAGAGAACGCTGGTGCCACAGTATAAACCAAAGCCAGAGCTCCGAATTTATACCATTCCTGAACATCGTTTGGATGGCTGCCTGGTTTCATCCAAACTCTCAGATATTTCCCTGAGATATCAACTATAGATTTGTCTGGGTTGATACCTCGCCTGGTAATTAGTTTCTCCCAAGTGCGTTGGTAATCCTGCATAGGTGAAGAAACTAAATCATCATTAGTTTGAACCTTAGACTTGCCAGTCATTAGCCTAAGATTAAACTCTCCCTCTTTTACCCCAGAGGTACCGGGTTGACTTGAAGGTTCAGATTGTGATGACACCTGACCCTCAACATACGCTACAGTATGTACATCCTCAAGGAATGCATCATCTGCAGCACTCGTGACAGAGGTACTTGAATCCCTTACCTCCGGGTTAGATGAGCCCCGTTCTCTAAACACTTCTTTTTGCACCGTTGAAGATGCGGCCTGAAGGATAGACCCTTTCAAGACTTCAAACAAGCGTTCATGGTTCCGAAAGCATGCTCGTATATGATTAGTAACAAGTTTCTGATCTACTAGTTGAAGTCGTCCCGCGACCTCTGCATTGAGACAAAGAGACCCAAAATCTCGTTCCAGGATCTCCAGGTTTTCCCTGAGATTCCTAGCTTGCTTGAGGATATCGCTAGCAATGTGTCCCTCCATCTCGTGTTAAGAAATCTGCAAGAATATTTTTATCAGAGTTAACAATGACAATATCATAATCACAATATTGGCATTCAGCCTACCATCTTAAAAGTCTAGCATTTTCTGGTTTTGATTTAATTTTATTTTTCAGAAAAGACTTAATACTAATATTATCTATTTTTAAGATAAATTTCTTTGCAAGTAAAAATAATGGCTATTTTTTAAAAGCCTTTCGAACTGCAAAGAACTCCTTCTCGTTGATGTGCCATCTGATAACTTCGTTGTTATCAAATAGCCCACTGCAATATCTGTACGGAACTTCTCTTTCTGGTGTAACTTTCATGAGGACTGCGACCCACCAATGATCACTGGCATCTGTGTATAATACCAGTTCATCCTCCTCGTTTGGTATTGCAAGCTTTGGTAGTTGCCTGCAAACCTCCTTCAGCTGTTTGGCAGCTTGTCTGTGATCTCCATTCCACTCAAACTTAACATCTTTCGTGAGTAGTTGATTGAACACCTTCATGTGGTTTGCTAGATTGTTGATAAACATCCCAACAAAATTAACAACTCCTAAAAAACTCTAAAGTTGTTTTAAATCCTTGAGGTCATCGGGATGTCTTGTACTTTTTCAACAATATGATTCTGCAGGATGATTCCAAATTCGTCGATCTCGATTCCAAGGAACTCGATCTGTCTTGTAGCAATCACTGCTTTCTTTTCAGAAAGCACTAATCATTCCTTGTAACAAACGTCTGAAAAGATTTCCAGATGTTTAAGATGTTCTTTCATGTTTTTTGACGCTATGAGGATGTCGTCAATATAAACTAACATGAAGCTGAAGTAACCCTTGAACAGATTATCCATCTTTCTTTGATATATCTGTGGAGCATTTGCCAATCCCATTGGCATAACATTCTAGATATAATGTCCTTGTGGTGTGGAGAATGCTGTCAACTTTCTGCTTGCTTCCTCCATTTTAATCTGGTAGAACCAAGACTTGCAATCGAATTTAGAAAACACTTTGGCATTCTTGATGCTATTTACCAGATGTTCTCTGCTTGGGATAATATATCCATCGAACTCCAAGATTTCGTTGATCCCTTTATAGTTGATCACCAATCTCGGTTTTCCTCGTTTAATTTCTCCATGATTTCGAACAAGAAATCTTGGACTGCTCTATGGAGAAATACCTACTGAGATTAACTTAAGGTCAAGATGTTCCTTAAGTATCATCTGCATATCCATCATATCTTCCATATTCATGGGGATTGGTCTGAATCTGACAAACTCATTTTCTTTTCCGGCTTTCACCTTCAAAGTTGCTTTGAGTTCATTCTTGTTCCACCATGCTAGTGGATCCTCGTTGTAGTTCCTCCGAATTTTCCTTTTTACATCCTCTAGAGTAATTCACTCTTCAAGGGTAGTTTCAGGTTGTGAAACTTCTTCTCGTAATGCCTTTTTTTAATAGTAACAGGGTTTCTGGAGTCACTTCTTCCTCATCCTGTTCCCTGAAAGACATAATGTTAACCTATTCAAAAGTTTGAGAATCTTTTTCACTAGGACCTCGAAACTGAAGAATTGCTTCTCCAAATTTCTGCTGATCCTTCATGTTTGGGTGTCGAAGTTTCCCTTCATCACCACGCTTGCTGCGAAAACTAATAGGGAATTTCTATGAAATGCCTCCCGTAGTCTCTGCACAATAATCTTATGATCACAAAGGGTTGTGAAAATAAGTCTCATGGTCTCGTTCTCTGTGTGAACCTCTTGAATGCCTGTAGGAAATTGTTGCTTAACAGCATACCCGAGCCTGTATCATGGAAATAAATAGGTGGAGTTTTGACTTTGCACCATGGGGTACCGCCTGCTCCACCGATAATAATTTCGCTCCTTGGATTCCTTCATTAAGAATAAGGATCAGCTTGGAAAAGTCTCTTCCGGCAATGGCTGGTAATTTCTCACCAACTTCTTTGGAAAGATATCTCACCTGGCAGTATATATTCCAGCTCCTGAATCTGTGTAGGCTGCAAAATATTCTGTCTGGTACTTCTCATATAACATCCCAACGGAGATGTATATTGAGAATGAACTAGTGGTCATCAAACTCGGTATCTCTTTCCGTCGATCGTTAATTCCATTCCATCTTGTAATCTTTCCCAAGGTTTATGTTCCTCGAGAAATTCAATTCTTAGAATAAGCTGTTCTGGGATCCTTCTGGCAATTCCTTCAATTGTGAGATCAATTTCATCAATTTGAAGGTTTCCTTGAAATTTGCCAACTGTAGGTTGTTGCAAATAATATAGGACATCGCAGGGGAAGATATTGTTCTTCTCGCTGATGTCGAAAATTATCCGCACTTCTCTCCAGCCTTCTGGGCATTTTAGTTTTCCTATTTTTTTGAATATATCAAGAATTTTCTGAATTCTGCTTGAGGCTGCCTTCTGTTTTCCCCCGGATATTTGCTGATTAACCTATCCTGTTGGAAAGACATCCTTCTTGGCTCGACCATAAGGCACCTGCTTCTGTTTAGAAAAAGTTGATCTTGTATCCTCATGTCGATCTCTCCTATTGTTGGAGTATCAATGATGTCTGGCAATACTACCTTGGCAAAATCTTCGAATATTCTGGGGACTTCAGTGAAGTCCTTTCTCAAGAATACCTCGGAATGATGAGCATTCGAGAGTGCATATGACTCTTTGTAGGTGATCGAGTAAGGCCTGTTCCCTTCTTTCGTCAAATCTTCTCTTTTAAAATCTTGATGACGAGTGAGAACTTTTGTTGAAGTCTCGAACTCCTAAATTATATGCAATCCTTGGATAGATGTTGACGCCATCTTTCCTGCATACAGATTTGCTGCCACTGCTCCCAAATATGAATCTTTGAGGTTCAGGATTCTCTTGTCAAAGATCGCCAGGTTGAGGGGCGAATCAATTCCTTCTTTGAATGTTGCTTTAATGATAACTCTAATGGCTCCGATATGAATCCATGAGAGTGTATTAGTAACTTCTCTTTTCACCTTGTTTCTAATCTCCTGGATTTCTCTATAGGGGATTAATTGCATCTCGATTTGGTTTCCCATGAATTCCATCGGGATAGCAACTTCACCTGTTGTAACCCTATGGATAATCTGATGCTTCCTGCTTCGAAGACCAATCATATCCATGGCTTTCTACATCGCTCCAATTGTAAATACATCATATATTTGAAGCTTTGATTCTTCCTTCATGATCCTCATAAGAGTTTTATGAGAAACCGTCGTATGAGAGAAGAATCCTGATGGCTCTTCTCTGATCACATGTTGAAGAAACTCTCATTCACTCTGATTCTGAGCTGGATTCACCTCCATCAGAATAGATCTCTTCTTCGTAGATGCTTTCATCTGAGGAAATATCCTCAAATTGATACACCTGTACCAAATCCTGAAAATAAACAGCATCCTCAAATTCTTTGGTATGCTCGAACTGTCTTACTCCTCGACTTTGGTTTTTTGGACAATCTGTAGAGATATGTCCTCTTGCTCCGCATGTTCAGCAGTTACAATCTTTGGAACTCTCATTTGCACGAGTATGTGTGCGTCTGAAAGTTCTTGTCATTGGTGTTCTGCTAGAACTAGCTTGATTAGAACCTGTCGACGAGATTCTACTCCTTGTTGGTCCTGATCTTTGCCTTGATTTGTATCTTCGGGCTTTCTATTTTGACTAGAACTTCCTAGGTCTCCATTAAGACCTACTTCTTCTTGAACTATTTCCCCGGGCATAAGGACGACCTTTGTGCCTTTTCATATTTCATCGTTGGGGGTGGTTTTCGATGATTGTAGGGATATCATTTCCTGTACAGCAAAGATGAGCTATTTTGTTGATTCATCTGAGCTTCTTGAAATTCTTTTGGAGCTTTGTTGGTAGCACCACTCCGCAAGCTTGACTTTAAGAAATGACATTCTCCTGGACACCGTCTCGATTGCATGAGGTGTATACTCCTGGATAAGCATTTCTCTCCATGGGCTCGGAATTTTGGCAAAGCACAGTTCTGCAGCATCCTTTTTCTTCCATCCTTGCCTTCCATCGATACTCTGTAAAGAGTTTGATGTACTCGTCTACACAACATATATCATGTAGTTCCAGACTAATTAGAGATTGTCTGTATTTTTTAGCATTCTCTTCCTCCATTCCCTCGAAGTAACTTACTCCAATGAAATAAATTTTAAAGAATCTTGCCATCTTGTCCACAATTTCTTTCACGGACTCTATGGCTAAAACTTATTCCTTGGTACATGGGTCTCCCATATCCCAGGCAATCTTGACTGATCCTTCCAGACTCATTTTAAGAAGTAAAATGTATCCTTATTTGCTTAAGTCAAGGGTTCCTGCTGCCATTGCTGAAGCCCATTCATCAATAAGAACTTCTATGTTTTTGAAATCCAAGATATCCATGTTGAGCATAAGTCCATATGGATGGATTGGATCCAGCTGAGATTTCCCATAAGGTGTTTGATGTATATCTGGCCTACGAGAACAATTTTTTGTTCCAACTGGGGGATCCAAAGTTGCTGAGGTGAAATCTTCTCTGTGCGGCATACTTTGATCTCCTTCTGGTGGATTGTGTGACCCGAAACTTTCTTGTGGTGGAGGTCTTGGCACAAGCTCTGCTGTCTTGACTTCTACGAGATTTAATCCCCCAAAAGAATCAACAAGATCACGTAGATCTTCCATGTTGATTCTTTCAATTACTTTGTGGGAAGTATGGGCTTTCCTTGTAGGACTGCTATCATTTTTTCAGTCTCCGTCCAAGGCCTTCGGACCTCTTTCGTTTTCTCTTTTTGGTGTAAAATGGGCTCTGTTCCGTAAGATGGTGGCAACCATCCTCCGTTCCTTCTTCCTGTCGGACTTGGCATTGACTCCAATTCCTTAACTCGGGATTGAACATCTTGATTTAGTGCCAAGATCGCAAAAAACGGGAACTTGTAAAAAGACGATCTTAAATGTTACTTTTCTATAAATATAAGAATATAAAAGATAATTAAATATTATATATGGTCTTCTTTGTAATTTAAACAAAAGCCTAAGGAATAGAATGCAATATATCAAGCTATTGAGATGTAAAAGAGTCATCGTAAAACACCCATTTAATTGAAAATTTGAAAATTTGACCTATTTCAACAAAATTGTTTCCAATGCACTAAGATTTTCCCAAGACTTAAGTAGATTTTGTGTCCCAAAAGTGTACTTCCTTGTAATTTTCTCATATATATATTTGATTTCTATAATATTTATAAGATAGTTTTATCATATATTAAGAGTGTTGTTTTCTTTGAAAGATAGAGAGAGATTATAATACACAAAATATTATAGTGGAATATTTTAATATTGCCCATAGGTTTTACCCTAATAATAATTTTAGTGTTTTTCAGTAATTGTGGTGTCCATTTTATTTTTTATTTTCGCCATTTTTTATGTAATGTTGCCGCACTTGAGCCAACAACAAAGCTGAGAATTTGTATGTCCAAATGATGGTTTGCTGGAGCAGGTGATATAAGAGTGAACAATTCTATATATACGTTATGCCCCTTGAAGGCTAACCCTCTCTTTTTTCTCACACCCGCAGTTAAACATGTTCGAACAAATGGGTTTTTAAGGTTGATCGTGCTAGCGCAGCATACAAGCGCTTCCGCATGAAAATTTTAGGTTGTTTTTTTACCTGGACAATATTCTCTTTTAATTGATTCTTGATATGTGTTCGATGATCTAGGTTAGTGTGTGCCATAATTCATTTGATGTGTTCAACTTTCAATTGCCATATTCTTGATTGATCTATGTGTTATGAATTGCATTGTTCGAAGGAAGTGTGGTTAGAAATATTTATGCTTCCTAACTGGTGGTTCAAAAATGTCAGGAATGGAATTTACGGAACAAGAAGAGATAAAAACATAAATGATGTATCAATATATAAATGAAGTAATTCCATCAGGGTGCGCTTGGTTCGAGGATAGGATAAGTGATGGATAGATTAAAAGGTGGATAATTGGTTGATAAGTAAACTAATGGATAAATTATATTCCGTTTGGTTCGTATGATTAATAAAGTATAATAAATAATATTGTGTTTGGTGTTCTTGATAATAATGTAGTATAGATTAATTTTATTCGTAAAATGACAAAAATACCCTCTAATGGGTTTTGCACTTATTTCTATTATTTTATTTCAATTAAATTTAAATTAATCAAAATAATTTTATTTATGTAATCAAATTAATTTTATTTATGCAATTTCAAGTCAGTACATACTTGCAATTTCAAGTCTTCCATGCATTTCCAGAACACAATTGCAATTAGCCAAATAATCTTCCATCAAAGTAAAAAATGTACTACAAAGCTTGCTTCAATATATAATCATACTATAAAATTTATGGAGTTTGCTATTGTTCGTCAATGTTATGCCTTCAAAATACAAAACACAAAACGCAACAACGCTAACTTTAAAATGTTGGATTAATTTTATAGAATATGTTATAATTACCAAAATACCTTGTGAATTAATACAAAGTAAAATTATTATCAAAATTAATTTCCCAACAATTTGCTACCAATGTTTCATTTCTTTCAGATTCCAAAAAATTGCTACCAAAATACCCTCAATTATTTTTTCGTAGTCTCCCCTAGGCTTCAAACCACCACACCTCTAGCAACTTCATCTTCTTCACATCTTTTACCTTCTCTGCTCCTCCATCTTTTATCATTCTTTATATTTTACTGCTTCTCCCTTATTTTGCTTCCTTTCTCCAATATTTCTTTCATCTATTCAATTTCCTCCTCCCCATCGCACATTCAATTTCCTCCTCCCCATCGCACTATAGCCCCTCCTCAAAACCAACAATCCTTACTTCACGCGCATGAATTTGGTGGGTCTCTTTTCTTTTTTCTTTTTTCTTCCTGTAACAAGGAATGATTATTGTATCAGAGGCTTCCATAGAAGGCGGACGGGAAAAGAGAGTGATACCAAATTCTAGGGCAACTTACGGTTCTTCATACATTTTCGGAGCAACTTATGGTTCTTCGAAAATTCTACAACAACGGAAGGTGTGTGAAACAATTTCTTCGATTTCACGCCGATGAAGAGTTGCTTCGTCGACTGGACGCCAATAACCCTTCCCTTCAATGTAGAGTGACGCCTGCACAAATGTGAAAAATAGTAGGGTTTAGTCTTAAGAAAAGGGCATATGTGTCAATTGTCATCTCTATCCATATTACTGTAGAATATGTGAATACACATCACACCACCTTCGAGGGTTTACTCATACCACCAATTTACGGATTTATCACGGGCCTAGTGAGAAATGTGGGTCTTTCAAAACCTGAGAAGAACATGGGATGGAGCTTGACAATTAATCTATCATGTCTTAATCATGCGAGCAGAACACTACCTCAAGGGACAGAGATTTATCAATAGGCAGAAAGGGCTTTTTAAAAACAAAATAAAGAAAGTGGAAATATAAAATGTTGGGGTCGCCACTGTTTCGTATGCCAATACAGGTGGATTCATGCACCAGTGGAAATATAAAATGTTGGGGTCGCCACTGTTTCGTATGCCAATACAGGTGGATTCATGCACCTTAAAAGTGAATAACTTTATTTAGCAAGCCAAAAAGCATAGACAAAGACTAGTGGGTTTCGACTAGTCATGACTCATTCGTGAATCGTGATGATATTGTTATCACTTTTTTTTTTTTTTCTCTCTTTTTCTCTGTAAAAAATGTATTTGTATATATATTCTGAAAAATCTTATAAAGAGATACAATATATTTCTGAAATAATAAAAAGTCAATAAAGTTTTAAAGTGAGGAAACGTGTAGAGAAAATGAGATAATTAATACGTCTGAATCGTGTCATCCCAAACATTTCGACCTTTATTTTGTTTTGCTCTTTAGTCGACCTTATAAATATAGGCTTTGATGCAAATCCTTCGTCAACACATATATAAAAACACACCCAGAAGAACCACAAACACAAACTACTCTTCTTATTTTATAAACAAACAAATATGGGTGGCTTCTTCTTCAGGCTGTTTTCAACTTTCTTGCTAGTCCTCATGCTCCTAATGGCAGCTGGTAATTAAATTTTAGTCATTGAATTCTTACATGTATTCTGAAATTTTCTTAATAATTCGTGCATATCAAATCCAAAACATAATGCTCAGATTTTAGCCTTTTGAAGGAAAAATAACGTCTTTTCTCATTAAACCCTTTTTTTTCTCTTTACTTCTTCGATTCGTGATTTGGCAGAGAGGATTGAGGTATTATTGTTCACTGATTTTGTCATGCCTTAGTGTTATGAACTAATCCAATTCATTTCACGATCAAGAATCCACTTTCCAGCCATTTGGACATTAACTTGACAGAATGCTATCGAACCAATAGAACCTTCAATGGATGTTTGAACATCACATGTAAATGGAACAATTTTGTATGAACAAATCACACGCACATGGACAGGCGCAATAAGATAGATACACACAAGATGAATAATCAAGACAAGATGCATCAATGAAACACACAAAAAAAACAAGAACTTTTACGTGGTTCGGCGAGGAATTTCATTGATAACTTTGAGTATATACAAGGCATAAAATACATGAATTCACTCCATATTCACTTCTATTGATTACAATGAATATCCACACGAATTCACTCGATCATTTGCCTCTCAAGAAACTCTCAATTCGTTTCCACACCTAACTCTCTCGTGCCTCACTGCCCTTTTGTCACTTTGTGTTTCCTCAAATGATGCACTGAGCCATCCTGCCTCTTTTATACTGGATAGCACTTGCACCACTTCTTTAACCGGTTACCAATAGTATAGGTAAACCAGCTTCCAGTAACTTCAACTGCCAAATAAACAAATTCTGATGCAACTAGTCACTTGTAGTCAATACCCATTCCATCTTTGAAGTAGAAAGCACGTAACTGAGTTTGGATTGAATTAAGTTGATACTATCATTACACTTGGAATGATTTAACGAGAGAACAACGTAGTGTATTTTAAAGACCCATTATGTGATAAAGAATTGATTATTGGCAGAAGCAAGAACATGCGAGTCGAAGAGTCATAGATTCAAGGGACCTTGTGTGAGCAGAACCAATTGCGCTTCTGTGTGCATAACTGAAGGGTTTCATGGTGGCCATTGCCGGGGCTTTCGCCGTCGATGTTTCTGCACAAGGCCAGGGGCAGAACCAAAAAATTAAGTTAGGGGGGGCGAAAATAACGTTTTCAAATAATTGATTATCAAAGAAGATATAAAATTTAATTGAGATAGATACAAAAAATAATAACCAATATTATATTTGTACATATATTTTAATAAAAAAATGATTATAAAATTAATATTAATTTAGTAGAATAAAAATATATAATATAAAATAAATTATCTTAAAATAAGAGCAATAAAATATAATACCAAAGTATTCAATAATTCATGATAAAAAAATAATTTTTAATCATGGTAATCAAATTATTGATATCTAAATTTGAGCAAATAAAAATTTTTATTTTTTAATTATTTAATTATCTAACTTGTATATTAATAATTATGTATGTATGTTAATGGTAACTAATTTTAATTTGTTTTTATATTATAATTTATTTGGATTTTACTTTATGGAATGTCAAAAATATATTTCAAATGTATATTTTATGAATTGCTGAATTTTTTTAAATAAGAGATGAATATTTTTTTATAAAAAAAGAAAAAAATTAAGTGAAAAACGTGCACACACCATGTTTTTGTTAAAGCTTTTTATTTTGCCATTTTTTAATTTTTTATTTTATTTTAATTTTTAAAATTAGCCAACAATCTTTGTAGTGAAGAAAAAAGAAGCTGTGATTGTATAGTGTGTTTCGAACCTTGATCACTCTAAGACTCAAAAAACTGTCAAACCATTACTCCACAATGCCTTTCTGTGTTTGATTGGTATACCACATATATATAAACACTTTAGCTGGGGGTGCGGCTGCCCCCCTGCGCACCCCCTAGATCCGCCCCTGCACAAGGCATTGTTAAAGAAGACAGCAGAGAAGTTTGTTTACTATGGATGCTTGATATTATGGATGATGTTTTCGATTTTTATTATTGTGTTGGGTAAGATAAAAGACTTTTCTTTGTGAATGTTTTGCATGTGTGGAGCCAATTTGTCCTTGGCTTTCCAATTACTAATTTTCATAATAATAATACCGTTCGAGGATTGTGGACATTCAATATTGGATATCTAATAATAAAATTTAACAACTATTGATATAAGAAAAATAATTTCATCTTTGTCAATAAATTAACAAACTAATAACTCTACGATATCAATCTCATTCCAATTTTAGTTAATTCGTGGGCGGCTCATATAAATACTCATATTTTGCACTTGATTATTCACAAAATGGCTTTATGAAAACTATGATTTTGTATTTAATTCCACTTCAATACCAAAATGTCTATTTTATTATTATTATTATTGACAGTGACCACATCCAAGTTAACGACGCAGTCGGGTAAGAAGGTGAAATTGAAGAGAATATTAGTTTTCACTGTAGGATGATGAAGTAATTGGGTTAAAACATGGGCAGCATGAGATAAATAAAAAAAATGAACAAAGAGGAAATAAAGTGGTTTTGAACCCAAGACTTACAGACATCTGTAGCGATGTCAAACGGAGCGGACGGCACGAGGCACGGCACGGGCACGGCACGACACGGAGCGGCACGGCACGGCACGTTTTGCTACAGTGCCGTGCCGTGCCAGGCACGGCCCGGAGTATGGGCCGTGCCGGGCCAAGCCATGCCAGCCCGTGGGCTGGCACGGCACGGCACGGCACTGTTTCATTTTTTTTTTTTTTTTAAACAGGCGATCGATCGCCACATAAATGGCGCTCGATCGCCTATAGGCAGTAAGCAAAATACAGGGGTGGAGATCGATCGCCACAAAAAAGGCGATCGATCGCCTAGAGGCAGTAAGCAAAATGCAGGGGTAGCGATCGATCGCCAATGTCCAACGGTCAAAAATATAGCCGTTCAACGGCTTTTTCAAAAAAATTTTGTTTATTTTTTTGGTTGTTATATATATGTGTGTGTTGAGGAAACATTTTATCATCTTAATCTGTAAGCTCTATATACTTAAGACGCTATACTCTCAATTTGTTCACAAGAAGAAAGAAATTCGTCTTACGTTTGCCAAGACAAGCTCAAGCAACAAAGCCAACACTCCTCCTAGCAAATATTTGGTAACTTTTATATTTGTTGCATTAGATAATTCATAATTGTAGTCTATATACATAATGGCCGATTCATCTTATAATGTGAATTCTGATGATGAAATCGATCAATTCCAAGAAAATGAAGAAAGCACACCAAATATTCAATCATCAAGTAGAAGAACTTCAAAAAAAAGAACTAGCAATGTATGGCAACTATTCGATGTAGAAATTGTTGAGGGAAAGGGATCAAGGGCAGTTTGTAAAAAATGTAAAAAAGATTATGCATATGCTTCTTCTGGTGGTACATGTCAATTACTAAGACACATGGCTAAACATGAAAAAGAACCAACTGATGGTAACCAAACTATTCTTTCACAATTCGGTACTGGTAGTAGTAGTTCAAGTTTAGGTATTTTCACTTATAATGTTGAAAGAGATAGGAGAGAACTAGCTAAATACATCGTATGGGCGGAGAACCTTTTTCAATGGGGGCGGACGCCAAATTCACTAATTATATTCATTTAGGTTTGCAACCTCAACATAAACGATTTTCAAGGAATACTATTAAATCGGATGCATTCATAATTTTTAATGAATATAAAGGAAATTTAATTACGTATTTAGGTAATCTTTCATCGAAAGTAGGACTAACAAGTGATATTTGGACAACTTATCTTGGCAATGCATCATATCTCTGTGTTATAGGACATTGGATTGACGATAACTGGGTGTTACATAAAAAAAATTTAGGTTTCACAAAAATTGATTGGCCTCATACGGGTGGAGTTATTTCCAATGCCATTATGCAAGTTACTAATGAATATAATATTAGTAATAAAATCTTCTCTATTTCATTTGATAATGCAACTAATAATACTGCTGCAATTACTATATTAAAAACTTATTTGAAACCAATTTTAAATGGTGATCTTTTTCATATTCGTTGTGCATGTCATATTTTAAATTTGTGTGTGCAAGATGGATTGAAACCACTTGAGCTTCATTTAGAAAAAATAAAGACTACTCTTAAATTTCTTAATGGTTCAGTTGCTAGAAAACAAGACTTCAAAAGTTTATGTATTTCTCATGGCATGAATTATAAAGATTTTCCTTATGATGTCCTAATAGGTGGAATTCTACATATTTAATGTTGCAAGCATGTTTACCTTATAGAAATGTGATCACTTTATTTTTTAATGAAAGGATGGCCGAACATTTTCATATTGAAGAAACGGCCGTGCCAGCCCGGCACGGTCCGTTTGACATCTATAGACATATGCATAACCACTAAACCATAGGACCATGTTTGGCGAATAAATAAATAATTTTTTTGAGGAGGCAGAATACACAACTGTAACATCAAAATGGGAAGCTTGGATGAATTTGACGCAGGTTTTGGCCATGGAAACCATATATCCCTTCTCCAAAATCTCGTCTCTTCGAATCTACATGCTGAGAAATTATCAAAACAAAGCATTGAGTCCAGATGAGGGTAATGATCATCAAGATCAAGTGGGACTTGCTACAGATCTTTTCCCGTGAATTCGAATCTTCAAGCCGAAAAGCGAACGGTAAATGTAGTAAAGGGAATTTGCTTTTATCAAATTTTTTTTTTTTTTTTGCAGAAGGGTAAAATCGGATTTCCCCATTTTAGTATGAAATTGTTAGCATGGCAAATAAATTTTAAAAATTCAAATATTAAGTATTCTTGCTTCGTCGAGCTAACTAAGAGGGTCTTGAGGTTAGAAACCTTGCATTACAATTTGGTGCAAATTATTAATCAAACTATAAAAATTGTTGCAATCTAAAGAAAGTTCAATTCACGAGTTTGTCAGTTATTATTTTTATCAATTTTACAAATGTTTCACCACCGTAACAAATGTGCTATTGTATATTCATACCTCAATAATGTTTTGTTGTTATTATTATTATTATTATTTTATTTTTAAAACAATCCAATAATGTTTCATGAGGAGGAGGACTATTATTAAATTATTATTAAGTTATTTTGTGTATTTTTATTGTTATTATTTGAATGGATATATTATTCTGTACATAATTTCAGTTATATCAGAATAACCATGAAATATTTCTTCAATTCATTTTTTATCTAAGCTAACATTATTTTGATCTTTTTTTATTTTTATTTTTAATATTTATATTTCAATTTATGAGCGATTGTAACGTTACAACTTACAATTCAAACCGAGTGCACCATTCATTAGTTTTTGGTTTTTGGGATTAAAATCTTATATCTCTCTCTCTCTCCCCCCCTCCTTGCGGTGCCTGGTAAATCAACCGCAAGAAATCGCTTTCTGAAATCTATTTGTGGGATTTACCTCATTGGATTATATAAAACTGTTTTGCAAAGAAAGCGAAAGCGAAGGAAACAATCACGCACTTGCCCTTCTTTACGTCATTTTCCCACTTAGGTTTCTTCCCACTTGCTCCAAAAGTTTAATTCTTAGCTGGGTTTTTGTGTTTCTTTAAACTAGATTTTGTTGTTTTTTAACTGCTTGATTTTATTGATGTGTGCAATTGTGGGTTGTTGGAAATAATTGTGAAGTGGGCTTTCTGTTCTTTTCTTGAAATGATTTGATTTAGTATCTATAATTTTCTATGCCATTTTTGCATTTTCTTCATTGGAAAAATGATGTATGTTTTCAAGTGTTTCACTTATAGGGTTTATAAATTTGGTTAGTTTCATTTAGATCCGTATCTTCGCATTTTTGTTTTTGCGTTTCATATTCCTTTTTTCTCCTTTAGTACTTGAAAGATCAGATTTTCCTTCAAGTATACTATAAAGATATTTATTGAAGGTGAAATTATAATTTACTTACATTTTTTAAGACCATCAAGATTTGTTTTGAGGTCAGCTTATTCTTCTAGCTTCTGCCCATATACGCTGCAATAACTTTTCTAAAAAAATATTAAAATGCTTGCTTTTAAAATGAGTTAAAGTGATCTAAAAATTTTGGTCATTCTTGCCTTCTAAATTTTCGAATTACTGTGTTGTGTTCAAACATTTCCGGACACTTTTTATGAAAAACGTAGATGAACTGTGTTCATGAAATGTATGATATATATCATGTCTTTGTTTTAAAATTTCGCTGCTTTCATTATTATACATTGACTGTAAATGGTTTGGCAGTGAGAGGTGGAACTGGGAAGGGATTTTATTTTCCGGCTGCAGTAGTTTAGGATTTGAATAGACAAACTGGTTAACCTGAAATCCATGTCTTTGTTTGTCTAATCTTCTATCTTGTTTCTAAATATTTAATGCGTCCCAATTATAGAAATATAATCAATCTCATTTCCCAAGGGGAACGATATGCATAACTCAATAGACTGTAGAGCTAATTCTGTCATTATGCAGGGTCTCATTTGATTTTTCAGACCGACAAGCAGTAGTAAATCACACTACCTGCGTGAAACAATCTCTAAGAGCACATATTTCTTGCCAGAGACAAATCAAGAGAGAACCTTAGCTCCAAAGCAACAACCTGCTATGGTAATGCTCTTATCTCTTTAACTCCATCTCTTCCTTTTGCTACAGGTACAGAATGTTCAGTAAACAGGCTAAATTGAGGTGTAGAACTCTGCACTAAAAAGTTATGCTTTGTTTTGAAACTAATTTTTGTGTTTTGTTGGGATGGAGATTGAGAAACATTGAGTTTTGCAAGTGTGAAGTGTATTTGATTCATTTAAGTACACTTATCATGCCTGTATCTCATTTCTCGTTCATTGAAGTTTTAGCTTTCATTTACAAAGAAGATGAATCAACTGTTACAATAGAAAGAGCCAGAGAGATTTGAAAATGGTTTGATGTTCTTACATCTCTTTCTTTTTGTTAACACGGTTTAGGCAACCAATGAAAATCTACCCCCAAACGTCATAAAACAATTGGCAAAGGAATTGAAGAATCTTGATGAAACCCCTCCAGAAGGCATTAAAGTAGGTGTGAATGATGATAATTTTTCGGTCATATATGCTGACATTGAAGGCCCAGGTATTAATTGATTCATATTTTACCATTTTCTTTGGCCATATGAGACATTATCCCCTTTGAATAGCAATCTGTAACCTTGCAGCTGGGACGCCATATGAAAATGGCGTTTTTCGCATGAAGTTGATTTTGTCCCATGATTTCCCACAGTACCCTCCTAAAGGTTTGTTTTCTGGTGCACTTAATACAAATTCCACTTAGATAAGTGGTTCCAACTATGATTACCATATTTTCAGTCGTGAACTTCCATTTTGGTCAAAGATACTTGCGTGTTCTTCGATTTTATTATAGGTAATTTGTGCATGATGTAGTCATTCAAATTTATATAACCTTCTTTTGGTTTTCTTTTCAGGCTATTTTTTGACCAAAATTTTTCACCCAAACATTGCCACTAATGGTGAGATATGTGTTAATGCCTTGAAGAAAGATTGGAACCCAAGTCTTGGCTTACGGCATGTATTAATAGTAAGTTCTGTCAATTTTGTGATTATCTTATAGAAGTTAATGTTCGTCCAAGCTGAGTAACGATTTCACACTGCTCATCTTTGTTACTTTATGATAATTTATATTGACGCCACTAACTTTTCAATCATATACTTTTGTTAAATTGACAGGTTATCAGATGCTTGTTGATTGAACCATTTCCAGAATCAGCTTTAAACGAACAGGCTGGGAAGATGCTGCTTGAAAATTATGATGACTATGCCAAACATGCGAGGTAAATCATGCCATCTTATCATTATACTGCCTTATTAAAACATAATAATAGCTTATGCTGCTGAGTTTGTGGGATGCAACTCACATCTCTTTCTCATAATAATGGAACCGTTTGGTCGGAGTACTTTGTGTGACATTAAATTTGTTTGGTCTCACATATGTTTATGGAATTTATAAACCACCCCCACCCACCACCCATCCCCCCTCTCAAAAAAAACAAAAATCTCTGGTTAAATAGAACCATATTAGATGATGTAGGGATTTGTTCCATGCATTTGATGTGTACGAAAGCAACTAAATCCTGTCAAGACTTAAATAATTCGTTGAAGAATCGTGCGAGGTGATTGAGTGAGAAAACCTAGGATACTCGAAAGGAAAAAAAAAAGAGAGAAATGATTTGATGTTTCATATAGGAGTTTTGGTCCTGCCTTATTATTTTTTTTTTTACGTTTGTTTTCACATCCCATCATCAATCATTGAGATTCAGATGAGCAATTCACTTTATAGCCCCTAGCAAGGCCTCAAAAAACTTGGAATATGGATGTTTTTTTGAGACAAACTAACTAGATCCATCTAATTAAAGTGTTTTAAACTATTTGCTGCGGATTATAAGCTATTATTCCCATGTTGGACGTTTAGATGATTCTTTATCTTTTTGGGTTTATGATATGGTGGTTGCTAATCGCTCTGTATAACTGTCAAATCATCAGGCTTTACACCGGAATACATGCTCTGAAGCCAAAGCCGAAGCCACAATCCAAAAACGGAACCATATCTGAGTCCGCTACCATGAACGTGGACCAAACGAACTCTTCACTGAAGGGTGTTGACCAGAAAAATACCGTAACACCCTCTCCTTTGACCCCTAAACCAGGAAATGGTCAAGATATGCCATCTGTCATAACTGAGACTGGAGTTGGCAAATCAATAGCAGCTCTGGATATGCAAAAGAAAGAATATGGACTGAACAAAGTTCCACTAGACAAGAGGAAAATGGATGCTAGAAAGAAAAGTTTGAAGAGATTATAACGCTTCCATGGATGTTTTTTTCTGTTAAAACTGTTTAGTTTGATATCTGATATTATGGATAAATTTGTTTGTTCTCTGGTTATTTGTCATTTGAGTGCTTGTTCTTTATGATGCATAATGTATTTTGCTTTTTGGACAGGTTTAGTTGGCTTTGTTATAACAAAAAAATAATTTGATTCTTTTAGTTTCTGGGATCATTGCAGTAGCATTTAAAAATGAAGGATAAGAATTCAATAGTGATTGCCACGGAAAAATATCTAGGTCTTGGTTTTTTTTTTTTTATATATATTTTATGTTTTAGTATGATTATTACTTTTAATTAAATTTTTTTCCCAAAAATATTCTATAATTAACTTTTGTACCAAAACGCACTCTCAATCTATATTACTTCGAATCACATATACCCACCCACGTACACTAATAATCGTATGATTGCTATACTAGACATGTGGAAACATTTAATAAACATGGTATAATTGATTTGGCATACACTTCAACCCTAAAATAGACTAAAAATGCCCAAAAATGAAATTAAGATTTCATCATCACCATGACAACAGGCCACAACATTGTCAAGAACTTGAAAAACCATAAAAGAAACGATGAAGAACGAAACTAGAAACACATTACACCAGTTAACCTCTATGCTTCCTCGATCTCCTCTAGATTTTTTTTTACCCCAATTTCATACTCTTGATATGATAATAAATTTTTTTAAAATCATAAATAGTCATTATATTACTTACTTGATAAGTACATAGAAATTCCGGTCGAAGCCCATGAAACACGATAACACTGATAATACAACAAGAAAGATTTATGCCAAACATTTAAATATCCTAACTATGAAAATGACTAAAAAAGGAGTGAATTTCATCTGCAACACAATACTGAAATCTGAAACTTGCAGGGACCACCATAGCCCATTCAGGTCCCTTCAAACCATTAAATCCAGGATTGGGCCGACCACAGGTACTCCATGAACTGCCTTCCAATATCATTGAAGGAAAAATAAAGGATGAACGAGTGACATTAACTGAAATAAAAAACATACAATTGAGCAGATCCTTGTATCCGAATCCCATGCATATAATGGTCGGAACATTACTTGGCCATCATCACCACGACAAACTCTTCATAGTTAATTTGCCCATCTCCATCAACACCCGCCTCTCAAATCATCTCATCAACCTCTTCATCGGTTAGCTTCTCGCCAAGATTGTCATCACATGGCGCAGTCAGCAGCAGAGATAAAACCATTTTGATCTTTGTCAACGACACAAAATGCCTCATTTAGTTATTCCTCAGAGTCCGTGCCCTTCATTTACCGGGCCATGAGATTCAAGAACTCGGGAATGTCGATGGTTCCATTACCATCAGCATCAACCTCGTTAATCATGTCTTGGAGCTCGGCCTCCGTTGGATTCTTCCCCAAAGATCTCATCACGGTGCAAGCTCCTGTAGGATTCTTAGTAATTAATGTCTATCTTAGGAATAATAGCAAGCAAAGTAACAATGACTTAATGAATGTTTGTCGAGGTGAGATTTGGAATCTCTGTCATTGAAACGATATTGTCCCGCTATGGTGCTTACGGTTAGCGGCAATCGTTTCTCAAGATACAACGACTATGACTTGTGATATGAGCACTCCAAATCACAAGTCCTCAAACCACAAAGGTTTAAAAGCACTTCAACAAGAACAATGGATGAACAATATGTTTATGCAGATTTTTCTCTCAAAAATTGACTTTGATCTTGCATAAAAAGTGTTTTGTCTATCCTCGTACCCTTTTTGCAGGCTACACCACTTATCATAGGAATGAGTTGGAGATTGATCTCCAATGTGTTTATACAATCTCATAATTTAGTTGTCCCTTTTGAACCTAGATCTTGGGATCTCCAGTCAACAAGGTTGGGTATCCACTACAAGATTTTGATTGTAGGTTTTAAATATATAATATATTTGAAACTTATTACACGTGAAGTTGGTATGGAACATATACAATTTCGGTACTAAGTATACACAAAATTGATATGAAACCTATATAATTTCGGTACTAATTATGAATGAATTTTGTATGAAACCTATATTATTTTCGATACTTAACACATATTAAATTACTATGAAATCTGTATAATTATGGTACTAGTTACACATAAAATTGGTATGAAACTTATACAATTTTGGTACATAATACACGTGAAATTTGGTATGAAACCTATATTATTTTCGGTACTTATTACACGTGAAGTTTGTATGAAACATATACTATTTTGGTACTAATTACACATGAAGTTTGTATGAAATCTATATAATTTTGGTACTAGTTACACATGAAATTGGTATAAAATATATACTATATTCGTACTTATTACACGTGAAGTTGGTATGAAACCTGTAGAATTTCGGTACTAACTATACATAAAATTGGTATGAACTATGAAACCTATGAAATTTTTGTAATATTAAACCTATACAATTTTGGTAATAGTTACACATGAAATTAGTATCAAACATATATAATTTAGGCATTAGTTACACAACATTGATATTAAATCTATACAATTTGGGTATTAATTACACATAAAATTGATATTAAACATATACAATTTTGGTACTAGTTACACTTGAATTAATATTTGTGATGTCATGGAATAATTAATAAATTTTATTGGATTTAATTATGATGTTATATGATAAGTTGGGATTTAATTCTTGGGTATTGGATTTCGGAGCGGAGTTGGGATAAATGATTCCGAGATCGAATTTATAATGTTTTTAAACTAAGGGGTTCTTGAATTATGATATCAATGAGATTTAAACATTAAGGGATAGTAATTTAAGGGGTAAAATAAATTGTAATGGTGTGGTTGACTTTAAGTTGGGGATTGAACCAAACAAAGACACACATTTCACCTCCCACACACACTCAAAAATCGCCCCATCCTCTCCCCTAAACCATCGGCTCCTTCTTTCCCCCTCCCCATTTCTCATTCTCATGCCTCGCCTTGTCCCGATGGGTTGGGCGATTTCTTCCTCCATGTTCAAGCAAGTTTATTTCAAGATTCTTGTGGGTAAGTTGCTAATCGATTATTGGTCAATTATTTTGCTTGCACTTCAATTTTTCCAAAGGTTTTTGGAGCCTTTTGCTGCATTTTGTGGGGGGGGGGGGGGAAGTGGCAGCTGTGTGTGGGTGAGTATATCACTGCGTATATGTGTATATTTGTAGGTATACGTGTGTGTATTGCTGTGAGTAAGTGTATGTGTGTGCTGGGCGTGAGTTGCACGTATGGGTGTGTGTATTTTTGCAGCGTGTGTGTGTGTGTATTCGGCATGTGTGTGCGTATATATTGTTGGGTGTGTGTATTCGGCATGTGTGTGCATATATACTACTGTGTGTGCGTATATACTGCTGTGTGTGTATTATGTGCTGTATATACAAGTTATGGTGCATTTGAGTGTGTATATGTGTTGTATATACAAGTGTTGATGCATTTGAGTATGTATGTGCTATATATACAAGTGTAGGTGTATTTCACCGTGTAACCATGTGTATATGTTGTAGTTTGTGACTAGATGAAGTATTGTTGAAGGAAAATGTTGAATTGTGCATTGGCTTAGTATTATTGTTGGTTAAGAAATGAAGATTGAAATCATGCATGAAAGGTGTTTAATAATATGCTTAAATGAGATTCAAGTGTGGGTCTAAGCTTTGTTAGTGGGGGTTGAAAAGAACTAACTTCTATGGCTTGTATCCATTGTAATATTTGGTGGGTATTGGGCTATGAGATGGGATGTTTTACCTTTGAAGCATGAGTATGTGAATGGATGAGTTAGATACATGTTATAAAGTGTTATAAGATGTAGTAAAGGGTATGTGAGCAATATACTTGACTATGTACCATAGCGTGAGTTGGTGATTTATATCTTTAATGAGTTAATACTGAAATTATATTGAGTTGTGATTATTTTAGTAAGCGACATAATGAATATGTGATAAATGATTTTATTGTTCATTAATAGTGATAAGTGCTTGTAGATATTGATTTTACTGGACATAAACTAATATTGAATGAACATTCAATATAGATACTCCACTAGTCCCCGGACATCAATGGCAGCTTTTTCATGTTGACGATTTTAAGGTACGTAGTGACGTACGAGCAGGTATAATATGAATTATTTCATATCCAGTATTTATGTATTGTTGAATTGTGATGACTGAATATAAGGAAATGAATATGTGAATTGAGTTTGATATATGTGGTATGATGGACACGTAAATGTATGTGGTCCGGATATGGAGTTGGGTATGGATGCCTTTGGCAAGATCGAAATGGTTGAGAATGAGATTAACTGATAGATATGAAGTTGGGTATGGATGCCTTTGGCATGATCGAAATGGTTGAGAATGAGATTAACTGATAGGCAGAGTTGCCTTCTATATGAGATTCGTTATGATTGGGCATAAATGATGAATTGTGTTTTTATTGCATTTATTGCATTGATGAGTATCATGTTTCGAATAACGATACTGAACTTGATGTTTATGAAGTGTATAAGATTGAAACATGAACAGTTCGTGAAAACTATACTGGTTCGAAATTGTACAGGGAGTATATTTTATGGGTTTTGAATAATTTAAATTGTTGTATTACAGTTTGTTGAGTCTTAAACGCATGATTGAGTTTAATGCTTAATTTATCTCTGGATTATTTATGAGTTTTGATGATCAACAAAACTTGTGTTTGTTATACTAATGTGTCTACTTAGTGTACAGGTTTATTGGTTGAAAAGTGGATTGATTGGAGAAAATCAAATGTGCAAAGTCTGGGTGGATCGCCCCAGGCGATGGTGATCATCGCCCCAGGCAGGCAGGAGGGGCATCGCCACGCACATCGGCTGGAGCGACGCCGAGGCCCGCACGCATGGCTCGAACGCCCAAGGCGATGGCCTGATCGCCTGAGGCGATGCGTTGAACGCCCGAGGCGATGTGTGCATCGTTTGTGGCGATGAAGATTTTTGACCAACCGAAGCTACGTCATTGATTTTTGGCATGGATCGCCTGAGGCGATCTGGACTTCGCCTGAGGCGATGTGTGCAAGATTGTGATCGTTGGGGCGCGGCGATAGTGATCGCCCGAGGCGATGTCCGAGGCGATCTTGGAGTGATTCAAGCCTTGAGTGTAGCAACGGCTAGTAGGAGCCTATGGATGCTTTGGAGCATTTTGAAGACAAGAAACAAGTCTATAAACTTCAAGAAAGCTTTGCTTATTCAAATTTTATCTAGCATTGCAAACTTCCTACATTTGTGTTGTATTGGAGTTTGTGATTCATTTCTTGTGTGAGAGTCTCGTGTTGTTACACCGTGAAGGTGTTATTGATTTATTGTAAGGTCCTCCAACACCGACGCAAGTTGTAAATTGTATAAATCATCAACAAGTAAAGTTGGTGCAAGTGTTGTGGCTATCCTTAGAGCCCTTAAGGTCAAGAAGACTCGTGAAGAGTGTGGGTAACTCGGGAAGAGTTGTGTGTGGATATCCTTGGAGCCCTTAAGGCCAAGAAGACTCGTGAAGAGTGTGGTGCTCGTGAAGAGCTGTTTTTAATCGGGAAGAATGTGTTGTGGCTAACTTGGAGCCCTTAAGGCCAAGATCATTTTCATTCTATTGGAACCTCAGTTAAACGTTTTCTAACAGGAAAGAGGAGACGTAGGCAATTCATCGCCGAACTTCTATAAGAAATTATCTTGTCATTTATCGCTTTATTTAATTTAAGCATTTATTTACTTCTTCATTTTATTTATTTATCGATTGTCTTGAAGTCTTCCGCAGCGCAAACTCGACAAATTTGCAAATTTATTTTAAAACGCTAAAGTAGCCAAGGAACCTCATTCACCCCCTCTTCGGTTCCAACACAGTTTCGTATAGTCATGTGTGAATGATTATTGAGTTGGAGTATGTTCATCCTGTGTGGAGGCTGTTTCTGTTGAAACAGGTAGAACATGTATGATAGGTACTATGGTGTTTTGGGATGGCAAGCTCGAACTCGTTGAACGATGCTGCTCCCCGGAGTGTAGTTTGAGTATGGGTTGAAGGCATACATTATTTATGCGTTTAATTGACACTCATTTATTCGCTGCTCGTTTGTGAGCACCTTACTGCCTGTATATGGTTTGTATGCATGTCTCGAAGTTCTCCTCTCATTTAAGTGTTTTAGATGTTGTTATTTTGAGGAGAATATGATTTATCATTTCTTGGGAGGGGGAATGATTACGATGTCGGTTACTAATTTAGGATTTATTGTTGGGAATTCATATCTTGTTAGTGTGGTGACTTCCCTGGCTGTGAACTTTTATTTTTAGATTATGGTGTTGTTATATATTGAAGGTGTTTATAGTTGGGTATTTTCTGGGATAGTCCAATTTATGGGGAGACTCTGCCCAAATTTTTATAAAATTCACGTGGAATATGTGAATCATGTAATGACTCTTTAAAGAAAAGAAATTTTTACATACACAAATGACGTCATAGTTGTATTATTGACGTGTTGGGACGTTGGGGTCTTACAATATTAATCATATACATTTTAGGTACTAGTTGCACATGAAATTAGTATCAAACCTATATAGTTTAAGTACTAGTTACAATTGAAATTTGTATTAAACTTATATAATTTGGTCCTTATCACACATTATACGAATTAATACAAATTATATAGAAAACTTAGGTGAAGCTATTTGATGATAAACAATATTCTACAAATGTCATCCCTCGAGGCTCAAGTTATATTAATCTATTCCATGAAACATAAATCTTAATGCACAAACATCGTAACATACAAAATTTTATGGGAACTTGGTCTTGTAGTGGATTAAGAGGGATCTTGCAAACTATAATACGGTTATACATTTAGATCAAGATGCATATGATATATTCCCAAGCATCATTAAGAACAGGAACTTTAAGATGGTCTGCATGATGAGATTGTATTCTAAAGTGTAAATTCTCAAAAATATATAAATTTTTTCAAATCAGATATGATGAAGATCAAGAATTGTCATCGTCATTGAATGTCAGAAAGATCCCCCGGTTGGAGAACAAAACTGCCCATAATCTTGCCAAATGGGCTCGAGATAGGAATTGGAAAGAACTCTTAAATCATGTCTTTTTGATTCCTTTTTTGATTCAACTGAATTTTTTAGTGCTTGTGACTGCTTGGTTTGTAATGACCTTAGCTCTTGATTCATAATTAATTAAATCATTATGTCAAAAAAAAAAACCGTAGAGAACGAAGCAAGTGTATTGAGGTCGTGCAACATGGGCCAGGAAAAAACATGGGCCATAAATGGCCATTTACTAGTTAACAAAAAATTCGTCTCTCCAACTAAATCCACACTCAACAAAATTTTATTCAAATAAGTGCAAATTTTTTCTTCACTGTAAGTTTTTTCTTATTCCATATTTACCATCATCTCATCGTTTATATCATTTACGCAAAAAACTTACCCAACAGTTTCTTTTCCAAAGAATGCTGTTTTCTTATGCAATAGACTCGGATTTATATAATTATGACAGCGAATTCAACATTTTCCTTCTTCTTCATTCAACGTTTTTGACGTTTTTTTTGCTGTTTTATGGTATTTGTGTGCTTCAATTAGCATTTGTGTTGTTTTAATTCTGTTGCAACATTAACTGTTTGCCAAAAATGCGCATTAGCTATAGAGATATTGATACTTCTATCAAATGGATATTGTATGCTAATCTTTGTAGCCATTTATTTAACCTTTGGTGTTAGATAAATGTCTGCATATACATAATATTTTAAATTGAAAAAATGAATAATACATCATAAGTCATAGACATATGCACTGGAGCATGCGGATACATGCTCCGATTGAGTCTAGCGGTGCACGTGCATCGCCACCTTATACGCGACTTTCGAAAATATGTATGATAATGTGGGATACGTGCATCGGTGCATGCGGGGCACGTGCACCGGTGTACTGAAGGTATTATTTCTCCTCCCCTTTCAGCTGTTCTCAACCAGAAAGCCATTTTCTTATCCATGGTCCCGTTTTCTCTGTATCTTTTGGGAGGAACTGGTACAAAAATATTTCAAATTCTGAAATTTTAGATGCCGAATGGATCACTTCTACTCTTTAAGTTCTTGCACATTCTGCAATCTTGCATGCAATGGATTTTCCTCCTGTTCGGAGGATGTCACCATAGCAGCTGATATTTAGTGTACCTATAGTCCAATATCTATCAAGCATCCGTTGCATAAGCAACATGTTCTTTTTTTAGGTCAACTTTATCCAAAGTATGGCATTCACTTGTTTTTCTCATAAATCTCTGATGTGTTCCATCTATTTATATGAATGTTTTCCTGCCGAGGTGGTCTGAACACAGATTCGTTGAGCATTTTCTTAAGTTAATCACTTCTGGGTCCACAGATTGTTTGATGTCATGATCAGAACTTGTTTTGTGAGCTTTGTAAAGAGGACATCAACCCGCGATTCTGGTTCTATAACTGTGCACAAGGTGATCGATCTTTCCATGGATTGCGTTCCATTAGCCAGGAGTTTCTGCAAGGTGAAGGTTGGGGGTACAAATACTGTTTTTTGCCATCCTCACCCTGTGGCTTCTGTTAGAGGCTTGCCAGTTGGCATTAGAAACCAGACATGTGGGTCCTGTCATAATGATCTACAAGGCTATGCAGATGGTATTGCTTTTCAAGGCCCAATCTGATTTTTGGATCCACTTCAAGTGCGCAAGGGATTGTACTGAATAAGAGAAACTACTGAAGATTGTCAAGATTTAATGAACATATAACGTAAACTAAATGTATAAAGAATCTGGTTTCCATATGAACAATGGGCAATGAGTTACAGGATCGACAATGGTAGATAAATGAATACCCAATATCAAATTCAGGATGATGTAAAGGTCGAACTAAAACGCAACAAAAAATTTCAAAACCTGCTTATAAAAGATTAGTTATTTCCAAAAATTTCTTGGCACATGAAAAGCCGCAAGCCTTTCTGGAGGCAAAATTGTTTTTGAAAACCACCTGTACTTGTAAATTTCCTATTTACAGCAGGAACTTTCAGCAAAAACGCCCCCTGCCATATCATCTGAACAGCATCTTGATCTTGAGATGGGTACTGAAACTTGAAAAACCTTTCGATTTCCTTTAGCCTTGTCCACATTCTGGTCCACTCCTCCTTGCTGATGTTCTTGATGAGGTTTAAGAGGAAGTTTTCTTTGAGAGCATCTGATGTACGTACAAATATGCATAATTCAGAATAAGGAAGTTTGATTTCATCACTTATAACTATGGGTACACAGTGGCCAGCAATGGCATCAAAAAGCCGGTTTGATGAGGGAGTGTCGCCTGCTATGTTGAGGCAGAATTTGGAGGAGTGCATGCCCTGGGATGCTCATTAACTCCAACCTTTTGGACTGCGAAATGAGAAATGCATGTCTTTCTCTAGTTTTGTAGCATATAAAACAACTCCTGCCGGATCATTCCTCCCTGAGACTGACAAAATTGCAAGAGCATTACACATAAATAGCTAATAGACACTTATCTCGCATCAAATCTATATACCTATAAATGTGTGGATGTTGGGATGGTTTTCCAATTGTGAAATTACATATACACCCTTCATTCATTCATACATATATATAACCATACAAATACATACATAATCTTCTTAAATTATACATCATAATTACTATTTGTTAATAACTATCAATTAGTTAATTAATAATTAATAATAACATTAAAAGTACAAGATAATAATAATCTATATCTATATCTATATCTATCTATATACCTATAAATGTGTGGATGTTGGGATGGTTTTCCAATTGTGAAATTACATATACACCCTTCATTCATTCATACATATATATAACCATACATATACATACATAATCTTCTTAAATTATACATCATAATTACTATTTGTTAATAACTATCAATTAGTTAATTAATAATTAATAATAACATTAAAAGTACAAGATAATAATAAGATTAGAAAACATAATAAAATGTATTAAGTTTCATCAATTAAGTTACAAATTTATTCTATATTACATATACACCCTTCATTCATTCATACATATATATAACCATACATATACATACATAATCTTCTTAAATTATACATCATAATTACTATTTGTTAATAACTATCAATTAGTTAATTAATAATTAATAATAACATTAAAAGTACAAGATAATAATAAGATTAGAAAACATAATAAAATGTATTAAGTTTCATCAATTAAGTTACAAATTTATTCAATATTATTATTATCTTCTTAAATTATACATCTTAATTACTAATTGTTAATAATTATCAATTAGTTAATTAATAACAACATTAAAAATATAATGAAATGTATTAAGTTTCAACCATTAAGTTACAAATTTATAAACGTAAATTCGTACATCTTAATTACTAATTAATATAATTAATAATAGTAGTAAAAAAATATAACAAATTACCAAATATCAAATAATATGCTAATAATAATTATAAAATATACTAAAATTACCAAATGTCAAATAATAATTATAAGCACTAATTAATTTAGGACAATATCACGTAAAAAGATGAGAATAACATAAAAATAAAATATAAAATATAAAAAAGTGGAACAAGTGCAAATTCAATTATGAAATGATACAATATCCTTCAAATCGTTTCCCTTCCTGCAGGTACAAGGGAAATAATTTCATTTTAGCTATAAAATTTTAAACTTTTAAATAATTATCTATCATTTCTATATTTACTTAATTACACATTCTTATTGACATCTCATCATTATCTCACACCTCTTCATTTTCCATATTCAATCACAATTAATGCTTTAAGTTAGAACTTTATAAAATTAAATTTTACATCCTAATTACTAACTACTAATAATTATTAATTAATTAAAAAATAAAAGTTATAAAAAAATATGAGATGGTTAATGCATTTTCTTATTTTCTTACTTTATTGTACTTTATTATACAATGGGTGATTTAATTATAATTTTTTTAGTTTTATTGAAAATAGTTTATTGCTTCATTTTTATTTATCATATATTTCACCTTAAATTGTAAGAATAGTTATTGGACCAAAACAAACTAGAAAATTTCAAAACATGATCATTAATGATTATGATTAAAAGATTAAATAATATGGTAACAAAGAATTATACTCATTTTAGTTTTGCTACCATGGGGAAAAGGGAAAAAAACCTAATAATTTCAAGTATTAATCATTACCATTAATTACTTATTCTTACATACACATAAAAAATAGACAAACTAATATGATATTAAAATTAATATTATATTTTTAATTTTAAAATTTAAAACCGTAGTTAAACTTACTGATATTCACGTGCGATGCACGTGCTTTATACTAGTCTTAAAGAAGTGTTCTGATATATGATAAACTTTGGCTAAGGAATACAAGTGTAAAATAGCTTTCAATTTGATCAAAATACACAACTTTTATGCTGCGCTCAGTGCATTTTCACGTGACTCCCAAAGTTCTGCAGGATCAGCGGCCCAGAGGCTTGGCCTTCCCCATCAAAGAATTCTATTTTCTAAGGAAAAAAAGCCTTTTCATACGTAAGTTTATAACTTCTACAAGAACCCTGGTGCACTAAAATACACAGAGAGGGTATAACTATTTAGGTAAATATTTACAAAATAAACTCAAAACCAAGTCAAAAAAATATTTTCAATCATTATAATGGCTCATAGATAGATTGCTATCCAACCTCAAATGAGCTCTTCTTCGTGTTCTATGTACTTCGAAACACCTAAAATAAGCAAACCAGAAATAAATCTCCACTCAACCTGAAGTTGGCGTATAATGAGATCAGTCATAAAAGTCTAATTAACTTTCAGAATTGGATTTCTAATAAAATAATAAAATAAAAACTTTCCAATGAAATAACAACGAATGATCCATACTTACTAAGGATGTTAAAAAATAAGCTATTCACCATCAGAATCACAAAGAACATACGTATACATTTTTAGAGGGACAGAGTATCTTACACCTTTTGGATATATAGCTCCCTGGAAATATAGCAAAATTGGACGACTATCAAAACCAGATGAGTCGTTCACATAGCTTTTAATTATATGTCTGTGAGGTGCAATCACATCTTTCTCAACATTGGCAATGATCGGAGGGTAACTTCTGAAATCTACAATAAACATTGCAGGCAACAGCTTCATTATTGCATGCAAAAGACTATTCGGATGCTGAGCAACAATTATGTGATCCTTTCCCCCGATATTTTCCACTCCTCCTGAGCAATCAAAAACCGAACCAATTCTCCTGTAAAAACTTATCGATACTTTTCTGGCCAGGCTTCAGCTTCGAGTATCGGTTATAGCTTATGGATGGAAAAAAAGGGAACAAACACTACATCAGCTTGGATAGAATTGTGTACTCTTATGGCACTACGCCGTCCCAAATTGTCGGTAAATTCGAGTTCAAGAGATCTGAAGTCAGCCAATACTCTATAATATGCTGCAAATATCCGGCCACATACTTCAAAAATTTTGACTTAATCAATTCATTTGTTCTTTTCCAACCCAAGAGGCCTAATGAAATTCTGAGGGCAAGTCATACATAAAATCCTTGAGTTCCTGTCAGAATCATTTTTCCTTGAAATATCATTTTGTATCACTTCTTTTTCCCCCATTGAAGCACTAATTAGTGGGGATTTATTAGGACAATCATTCTCTGCCATTACAAGAACCTTTGAGTTTGGTAATATGCTAAAGTAAAAAAAGTGAGGGCAGCCAATCGATCTTAGCACTATAACGAAGATAATATGAACAATGCGGATGTCATCAAGAACAAAAAGAATAGTGATTTATGAGTTGGAAGACCCATTCTTAACATTTAATAGCCCTGAAAAACTACTAATGTACAAGATTTTCATTGAACAAGAAGTATAATTAGGACAAAATACATGCACCAAACACCATTAGTCCAATACCCTTTGAGTTTGTAGGGTAAAGTAAAGAAACAACATAAAGGAACAATGTAAAACAAGATACTGAATAATACTCAATTGATGTATCATCTGAAAGTCTGAGCTTGAGATATTGAACAATTTATCATTTATTCTCTGACACTCAGCAAACTTGTGGGTCACTTTATTCCTTTTTTGGGAGGTCTATCATATGGATATTTCCGAACCTCGGCATTAGGCCGGCTTTTACCATGTTAAATTAAATTATTGTCTCATTTAAAAGACCAAAAGATCGAGCTTGAGCTTGTAGAGAGATTAGACACCAAAAGATCGAGCTTGAGCTTTCCAGCTTTTAGAGAGATTAGACCATTTATTGTCCAGTAAATAACAGATTCAAAAACTCATGTCTTTTTCACCATCTCTGCATCACTAAGCTATGAATAAAGCTTTGCACGCGTTGAGTTAACCCAACAAAATGTTGTATATAATTTCTCTCAAAGTGTATCTCAAGAAAAAATAACAATGGCTTCAAAAATAATTTTTATGTCGAGGCGAGATTTGTAATCTCCGTCCTTAAGACAATATTGCCCCGCTATGGTGCTAACGGTTTGCTATGGCAATTTGTCTCTCAAGATACAACGACTATGACTTGTGATATGAGCACTCCAAATCACAAGTCCTCAAAACACAAAGGTCCAAAGCACTCAATTTGAAGAACAACAAATGCTCTCAAATTTCACTAAAAAGTTGATAATGTTTCGAAAATCTTTTTTAAATCAAGTGGGGTTATGTTGTTTTTATAGTAGACCAAAAACAAAGTCCAAAGGACAACATTTGGCCAAAAATCGCACCCCAAACATGAATGGACATACTATTTCACAAATCTGAAACAGGGCTCGATCGATCGAGCACCCCACTCGATCGATCGAGCTCCTGTAGCAACACAACCAGAAACTTTCTGGTCCGCTCGATCGATCGAGCATTTTGCTCGATCGATTGAGCATGTTTTTTTTTAAAAAAATTTGATTCATTTTCATGCTTTTTCCAACAATTCCCCACATGAATTAAATTTGATGCATGTATGCAATTGAGTGCTTTGACGAACTATTATGGCATCTGGAGAGATAGCTTGCGGCTTTGAATCTTCCGTAGTAGTATTCAATCGGATTTACTTGACATAATAGTGAACTTATAGTCTTGAACTATTTAGTCGTTGGTGTAAACGAAGACAATTGAACCCACACCATAACAATTCTAACCTCCGTATTGGTTTCTTACGGTTGTGTCCGTTTCGGCCATGGACCACGCTTGGTTTCATAAGTGCTTTCCATTCTTTGAACCGGCCACACTTCGCACTTACGTAGGTGATCTCCTAGAAGAGTATCCCGCTATACTCCAACATATTCTAATATGTCTTAGGAATCATTAAAGACCTTTTGCCTATCCTCGTACCCTTTTTGCAGGCTACACCCCTTATCATAGGAATGGGTCGGAGATTAATTCTCCAATGTGTGTATGCAATCTTGTAGTTTGGTTGTCCATTTTGAACCTAGATCTTGGGATCTCCAGTCACATAGGTTGGGTATCCACCACAAGATTTTGATTATAGGGTTTTAATCACATTCCCCTCGATAAACTATATACTTGATCTCTAGGCAAGCCTTTCGTGAGCGGGTCCGCAATATTTTCCTTTGACTTCACGTGGTCAATGGACAAAATGCCATTTGAGATCAATTGTTTAATAGTATTGTGTCTACGACGTATATGTCTAGACTTACCATTATACATGCTACTATGTGCCCTTCCTATAGCAGATTGGCTATCGCAATGTATTTTAATTGCAGGCACAGGTTTTTCCCAACAAGGAATTTTTTCCAAGAAACTTCTAAGTCATTCGGCTTCTTCTCCCGCTTTATCCAAAGCTATGAATTCAGATTCCATAGTGGATCTAGAAATACAAGTTTGCTTGGTAGATTTCCAGGATACTGCAGCCCCTCCAATGGTAAACACATAACCACTTGGCAACTTGGAGTCTTGTGTGTCCGATATCCAATTTCCATCACTGTATCCTTCCAATACATCAGGATATCTTGTATAGTACAATCCATAGTTCAGGGTGTATCTTAAATATTTAAGTACCCTCGTCAATGCCTTCCAATGGTCATTGTTTGGATTGCTTGTGAATCTACTTAGTTTGACAACCACATATGCAATATCAGGACGTGTACAATTCATGAGATACATGAGACTGTCAATTATCCTTGAGTATTCTAATTGCATGACAGGGTCCCCTTTATTTTTAACCAAATGTAGATTCGGATCATAGGGTGTTTTTACAGACGACGTATCATACGCGAGAAATTTCTCGAGTATTTTCTCAACATAATGAGACCGCGACAATACTCGTCCTTCGGATATCTTGGAAATTTTAATTCCAAGTATCACATCAGCTTCATCCATATCTTTCATTTCAAAATGTTTTATTAACATTTTCTTTGTCCCGTTGATGATTTCTAAGTTGCTTCCCACTATGAGCATATCATCAATGTACAAGCATACTATTACATATGCTTTAGGCGTGTTTTTCATATATACACATTTGTCGCACTCATTAATTTTGAAACCATTTGACAACATAGTTTTGTCAAATTTTTCATGCCATTGTTTTGACGCTTGCTTAAGCCCATACAATGACTTAACGAGTCTACACACCTTTTTCTCTTGTCCGGGAACAACAAACCCCCCGGGTTGTTTCATATAAATTTCCTCCTCAAGTTCCCCATTGAGGAATGCCGTTTTTACATCCATTTGATGTATCTCTAAATTGTTTAGAGCAGCGATAGCAATGATCACTCTAATGGACGTAATTCTCGTGACTGGTGAATATGTATCAAAGTAATCAAGGCCTTCTTTTTGTCTATATCCCTTTGCCACGAGTCCCGCCTTGTACTTATCAATTGAACTATCCGACTTATATTTTCTTTTAAGAATCCATTTGCATTCTAATGGTTTACGTCCAGTTGGAAGGTCTACCAATTCCCACGTGTGGTTTTGCATTATGGATTCTATCTCGCCATTAATAGCCTCTTTCCACATAAGAGCATCAGGACTAGATAAGGCGTCATTAATCTATCTTGGTTCATTGTCCAACATATACGTCATGAAGTCAGGACCATAAGTCTAAGCCACTTTGGTTCTCTTGCTACGTCGTGGTTCTACTTCCTCAATAGAGTCACTGTTAGCGTCTTCATACACCCTTTTCTTAGGGCTTATTTCCTTGTTAGTTTTGTAAGGAAATACTTCTTCAAAAAATACCGCATTTCTTGATTTCATGGTTGTACTTTCATGCACATCACTTATTTCAAATTTATATACTAAAAATTGATAAGCACTACTATTGTTAGCATAACCAATAAATACACAATCTATTATTTTAGACCCGATTTTCACTTGCTTTGGTTTTGGTATTTCTACCTTCTCCAAGCACCCCCACACTTTCAAGTATTTGTAGGAAGGCTTGTGACCTTTCCATAACTCATAAGGAGTTTCATCCTTACTTTTTTGTGGTATTTTGTTTAGAATGTAGTTGGCCGACATGATTGCTTCCCCCACAAGTTTTGTGGTAATCCAGAACTTATCAACATAGCATTCATCATCTCTTTTAGAGTACGATTTTTACGTTCGGCAATACCATTTGATTGAGGTGAATAGGGGCAGCGGTTTGGTGAATAATGACATACTCAGTGCAAAATTCTTCAACTGGTGCTCCATATCCTCCTCCTCTATCGCTTCGAACATTCTTTATCTTTTTGCTAAGTTGATTTCAACTTCATTCTTGTATTGCTTAGAACCACCTTCCCCAGTCCAATTACCGGAGATGTTGTGGAGTTTCTCATTTAGAGTTGGCGCCCACTTATTGGAGTGTATGCGGAGAACATGGCCTTGTCCGAACACACATGTCGGGTTGCACCGGAATCGACGAACCATTCCATAGGATTGTCCACCAAATTCGCTTCAAAGATCACAACGGTTAACATTAGATCATTCAAGTCTTCCGAGATCCGATCATGTTCGGTCACGTTGACTTGATCTTTTGCTTTTCCACGAGTGTCTTTGTTACGACAATCATTTGCCATGTGATTGGGCTTTCCACACTTATAGCATTTTCTTTTGAACTTTTTCGCATTGCCATTGTTGGAGGCCTTACCGTCAAACTTACGCTTTGATCCGGTTCTTTGATCAACTAGGTTAGCCCGTGGTTCCATTTGAAACCTACCGCCTTCCTCTCGGAAACTTTGTTGTCCTCCTCGATTCGTATCGAACCACAAGGTCTTCAAGACTCATCTCCTTTCGTTTGTGTTTCAGATAGTTCTTGAAGTCCTTCCACATAGGAGGCAATTTCTCAATCATAGCGGCCACTTGTAATAAATCACTTAGACTCATTCCCTCCGCATGAATGTCATGCAAGATCACTTGTAGATCTTGCACTTGCACCATCACAGGTTTGGTATCAACCATCTTGAAATCCAGGAATAATCCGACTATGAATTTCTTCATGCCGGCATCCTCGGATTTGTACTTCGTTTCCAGCGATGCCTAAAGTTCCTTTGTCGTTTTCACAAGACAATAAACATTATATAATTTATTGTCTAACCCGTTTAGGATGTAGTTCTTGCATAGGAAGTCGCTTTGGTTCCATGCATCCAGAGCCGCCCTCTTTTGGGTGTCAGTCTCTCGTTCTTCAACCGTAGGAGGCTCCTCGGTTAAGAACCTTGCCAAACTTAGTGTGGTCAAGTAAAATAGCATCTTTTGTTGCCACCGCTTGAAGTCGTTCCCATTGAACTTTTCAGGCCTTTCACCATGGTGAACAATAGTCGTTGTTGCACTCGAATAAGCCATTGAATTGCTCGGATATTGTCTTAAGATTGTTGTATATAATTTCTCTCAAAGTGTATCTCAGGAAAAAATAACAATGACTTCAAAAATAATTTTTATGTTGAGGCGAGATTTGTAATCTCCGTCATTAAGACAATATTGTCCCGCTATGGTGCTAACGGTTTGCTATGGCAATTTGTCTCCCAAGATACAACGACTATGACTTGTGATAGGAGCACTCCAAATCACAAGTCATCAAACCACAAAGGTCCAAAGCACTCAATTTGAAGAACAACAAATGCTCTCAAATTTCACTAAAAATTTGATAATGATTTCGAAAATCTGTTTTAAATCAAGTGGGGTTATGTTGTTTTTATAGTAGACCAAAAACAAAGTCCAAAGAACACCATTTGGAGGCACCATTTGGCCAAAAATCGCACCCGAAACATGAATGGGCATACTATTTCACAAATCTGAAACAGGGCTCGATCGATCGAGCTCCTGTAGCAACACAACCAGAAACTTTATGGTCCGCTCGATCGATCGAGCATGTTTTTTTTAAAAAAAATTTGATTCATTTTCATGCTTTTTCCAAAACAAAATGCACAATCTGACACCGCCAAATTGATACAGGACAGAAATACAGAGTCGAAAAAGAGCGGATCCAACATATATTTGGAAAAAAAGGATTGCTTTGACTTAATGGAAACAAAAACAAATAATAATAATAATAATAAGAAGAATATAATAATATCGATATCCAATCAACGACACAACCAAGTTTTCAAGAGAACAACATAGAGATTACAAGTTTTAGAGAGAGTGATGAAGAACCAATGACCATGGAAATGAAAGAACTTACACGAAATACACACTACCTCAGATTTTCCCCCTTCTGCCCGTTTTCACCCTCTTTTTTGTTAAGCGGACTCTTATTACTTTGGTGTCAAAATTTAGTCGGTTCAGTTTATTGCTTCAATAAATATATGTACATATATATAAAGTAATGGTGAGAGAACTAACTAATGGAGATAAATATTTGAACTTGAAATGGCTTTCAGTGTTTTGTAGAAAAAATCAAACACAATAGTTGGTTTTTTAAAAAAATAATTTGGAAATTTTTTTTTTGTCAAAAATACATCGAAATTTGGGGATTTGCAAATATACCTCAAGCCGTGGTTTGAGACAACGGTCGTAAAGAGGTTTAGTAGCCGCTTCATGCTGAAGCGGCTACTCAATAAGTAGCCGCCCTTCTAGAGGGCGGCTAGTTATTTCATAGCGGCCGTTTACTACTCGTTTTGTGATGTAACCACCACCACTACATTGTTTACGCACCAACTATCGCACTTACCAGCCAAAACCAACCATCTACTCCATTAAATTATTATGTCAACCACTCAAATCCATCTATAACTTTATATCCATTCTCGAAATCCTCTATACGTTATAAACTTTTCTTTCTTCCTCTTCTTCTGTAGTTCAGAGCTTTCGTTTCTCTCTCCAATAATCCATTCTTTAACCTACATTCTAAAAGGTGAGTTAATTATTGAAAATCTTATAAATTATTTGTATGTTGTTTTTATTACATAATTTTTTTTAAAATAAATCAAAAAATTTATTATTATGTTTAAATATGTACGTATAATATATTTTTATTAATATTATAAATGTAATATTAATGGTTGATATTTGTTTTAATTTTTTTTATTAATTTTAGGATGGCATTAAATTGAGGTCCCGAAGATTCAACTATGTTATATCTACAATCTACGCATATCTTCAGTGTTGTTTGTTCCAAGAATATTGATAATATTCTAAAAGTGAAGCATACAGATAACCTTATCTGGGGGTTGTATAATGAGAACGTGATTCACGATCGTGTTTGGAGACATATCATTGATATGAGATTTTACGGTGTTTTGCGATCTGGCTATTGTATGTACGATAATCATTTGATTACCGCTCTTGTTGAGCGATGGCGGTCTGAGACCCATACATTTCATTTTAGATTTGGTGAGGCTACCATTACTTTACAAGATATTTCAATAATTTGGGCTCTGAAAGTTGATGGTCAACCAGTAACTGGGGTAGATGATTCATAACGTGTGGAAGAATGGCAAGACACATGTGTTCAGTTACTGGGATTTGAGCCGCCAGAAGCAAAATTTAAAGGCGGTCACCTAAGAATGACCGCTCTAGACAATCACTGCCGAGCTAATCGTATCTCTGATATGAGCTCAGAGATTGATGTAATAAAGTACACTCGGTGTATAGCTTTGATGATTATAGGTGGAATTTTGCTTCCAGATTATAATAGTAGCGCTGTAAAACTCATGTATTTGCAGTTACTTGAAGATTTAGAAGAGGAACACATATAGTTGGGGCAGTGCAGTATTGGCTTACTTATACCGTGAATTTGCAATGCATCAACCATAGGAAAATGCACTATCACTGGCCCTTTGTATATTTTGCAGGTATATGTAATATTTTTCATAATACCTTATATGTTTAATATTTTAAAATATTTTTATGTTTATTGGCAGATTTGGGCATGGAGTAGGATAAAATGTTTGAACCCTGACCGACAATTAAAAACTTTGGTTGTCCCTGAGAATGTTCATGTTGCTCCATACGGTGCACGGTAATAATTAATTATTTTTATTGAATACTAATATTAAAATGATAAAACATTGTAATATTTAACATTTTTTATAATAGGTGGAACACTTTGTTTCGTCACACCTATATAGCAACACATTCGGTCAGAACTATAAGACATTCTCTCGATCAAATGAGTAATGACACGGTAAACCTAAATTATGTAATTGAATTTTGAAAATTTATGATGATTTCAATATATTGATTGACCATTTTTTTTATTAACGATGTGCAGTTTAACTGGATCGTGTATGACACAGAGGCCGCTGATGTTAATTCCATTATTGCTGCCTATAATAATGATATTTGGAGAAGTGTTTGCCCTCTTATCTGCTTCCAAATTGTGGAGATTCATCGTCCTAACCGGGTGCTGCGACAGTTCAATATATGACAGTCAATTCTATCACCTGCACTTGACGATAATGAGCTGCATGACGTCACCCGAACTGGTCATCGTAATATGGATTGGGCCAAATTTCACAAAATACATCTTAGGACGTGGCGTAGAAGGCTAGGAAATGTCGCCACTGGTAAACCATGTGGTAGGTCAAGCTCAACAGACGATGACTACATGCAGTGGTACGAGAGAAGTACTGTAAGTGTCATATCGCCTCACGTACATGGGATTGGTTTTCACCCATCTGTTGGATTTGCGCATGGCACATCATCTGCTGGTTTTGCTCCTGCTGGCCCATCCGGTGGTTTTGACGCTGCTGGCCCATCCAGTGGTTATGACGCTGCTGGCCCATCCAGTGATTTTGATGCTTCTTGTGGTTTTGATGTTATTGGGTCATCCGGTGGATTTGATACTGCTGGTCCTTCTGGTGGTTTTGTGTCATTTGTTGGGCCATCCGGTGGATTTGCATCATTTGCTGGTCCTTCTAGTGGTTTTGCATCATTTGTTGGGCCTTCAGGTGGATTTGATATTGCTGCTGGTCCATCTACTGTTTTCGATAGTGCATGTTATTATACTCCACAATCCCCACAGGCTCACCCACAGGCTCAAAATTACACATCTCTAATGAGTTTTGAATACCAAAGAAATTTGGAGGATGTACAACCACCGAGAAACATTCCAACACCTATCCAGTTTTTGAGTTATTCTGGTGAAAATATATCACAAGTAACTAGGATTGCAACACAGCAAAATGATCCTATTAATACTGGTCCGCGTAGAGGGCAACGAAATCGTAGGCAACGTCATTGTGGAACCAGTGGCCAACTGTAGTTGTATGATTTTATATATTGATATTAAGTTTTTTAACTAGGATATTACTATTTTTCTCACATATAATATATATATATATATATATATATAATTCACATATATATATATAAAATTTTACACCGATTTTTATAGTTGTCACAAATTCATTTTAATTGTAACAAATACATTTTTTGCATAACATAAAAATATAATTATTTTTACCTCTCCACATTTTGTAATTGTCTCTCCCTAATAACAGGTCTATCCATCTTGTTTCTCAAGCGACTCGATCTATTTCTACCGACCCTTCTTCTTTCACGTCTTACAGGATTGTGGTTCAATTCAAATGTGGATGGATCCCAGTATCTTTTCTACCGACTCGTTCTATATATATCTCTAATAACCATTTCCATGAGTCGTATGTTTCTTCATCAACAATCCCGAATGCTAACGGTAATATCTGATTGTTGGCATCCAGAGTGACGGCGATCAACATTTTATTCTTATACTTGGTGTACAAATGAGTACCATCAATACTAATGATTCTGCGACAGTGTTGAAACCCATCTATGCATGGCTTGAAAGCCCAAAATACATAATTCAATGTATTCACAGCTCGATTATTAGATCTTAAATGCCTCCATTCCACAATTGTTCCAGTATTATACTTTGACAACGCACTCATGTATTTTGGAAGTAGACGCACGATGTACCGTATCACCGCACGTTGCAAACTTCTCCATGCCTTCGTATACGAGATATCATAGCCATATCTTTAACATTCTCCCGTACATACTTAATCTCATATGAAGGATCACATCGTACAATCCCCAACAGTGTATTTGCCACCATATTACTGTCCAAGTTGTGGTGGCCTATACCAACATTACTCGAGATACATGTGTGCGGACCACCATACTTTGTTAATTTCCAAAAACCCATTTTGGGCTTCAAAGACGCTCGAAGACCCCATTTACACCTTACGGCAGGAGAAGACACCGTAATTTCCACAGAGTATGTGTGCTGTCCACAACACAATATTCACGCCTGACAACTCTAATAGATTAATCTTTCACAGATGCAATCAGATCTTTCTTATCCTTGAAAATCATGTTCACGGACAGCTCTCCGACCTCAGGGTTGTAATATCGAGTTCGCGATCCAGAGGGTACATCAATCGAATCAGGAACCTGCTCTTCGTTGATCGCATTAAAAATGGTGGCATTTCAATCATGCTTGGCAAAAATGGTGCGTCTTGCATATGTCTCGGACCATAAGGTGGTTCGCGGGATGTTGTCTCTTCAACGGGAAATGCATGGACATTATCGTCGTCTTCATCATGCATCTCATCAGCTTCATTACCGTGTTCTCCAGAATCACTCGATGAATTATCGGGTTCACTATCACTCATGTAAACATCTCGATGACTATCTCCGTGTACGTCATGTGTGGCTGGCCCATCAGTTGCTGCGAACATAATTGTATGCTCCGAACCACCAACATCATGATCAAATACATCATGAATTGGTGTAATTTCTTCTCGTAATCCCCAAACTTCTGCTGTGTTTGGCCAATATATTGGATTTTCTTCAGAAGAGCTGGTTATATATTGATCCCAAAGTCCACTTCCATGCTCGAAATAAGGAGTTGTTGCTCAACATCTCGACCGCTTGAAGTAGAAGGTTGATCATGTACCACCATATTGCTCAATCCTTCAGCGACATATGAAAGATTTGATTCTGGCCCTTCAAGACCAAAATCATGATCACTTGCCTCTATATCGACGTACAAATGCAACATCTGCATATTGGGACATTCCATTATAAATTGTAGAGCATCATCATCTACAATATTGATTGGTATTTCATTCCAAGACGATTTCTCCATGAATGAATATTTGGTTGACAATTTGATATTAAACATCGTTGGGTCGATATTTAACTTTCTATGTGCTAGTTGAATCAAATCAAATAAAATAATAGAACATGAAATTCTAATCGTTCAACTGGTGGAATGCTATATTCGACCGATCCGTTTCCAATAATAGTATCACCACCAAAATATAGCAGTATGGAAATCGAATCCATTTTGAACAAAGTAATAAATATTTTGATTCACATTTTTGACGCACCGAAAAAATTGAAAAGGAAATTTGTTTGAAGGAGTGTGGTGTCGAAAACATTTTATCTTCATGTTATTTATACACGTTTCAGAGTTCACTGGTGTAATATTTACAAACATTTCATATATAATATGATTAATTTTTGTCCGTTAAAATATAATATTATAAATGAAAATTTATGCGTACACAAGCAGACGAAAGTGGGAAGGAGCAGATGCAAGATAGAGGATGTGGGATGGAACATATAAGTTGACTATATACGAGGGGAAGATATATAAAGGAGGGGAAAGGGGAAGATATATAAAGGAATACGCGACAACGAACGAAAAAACACGGGCAGTGGTAACCAGATAGCAGCCGCTCTCAAGGAGGGCGGCTGCTACTTCTATAGAGGGGCTGCTACTCCCTCAAGCGGCCCCTCACCAATATTCGAACCGCTGCCTCATACAACGGTTTGAGGTATTTTTGCACGACCCACAATTCCGATGTATTTTTGAAATTTTTTTTCCAGAATTATTTTTTTTAAAAAAAAACCCACAATAGTTACTTTCATATGTTTTCTATCGGTTTTTCAAAAATCAACCCACATTTGTTGAAGGGTCGGCGTAATTTGGAGAAAAAATTGTGAATAATTTATTATTGCATACTTGAGGGGAAAACTGTAATAACAGGAGTTAGAGGGGGCAAGAGTAATTAATTAGGAATTCTGAAAAGCTGGAAGAAGATATGCTTGCAGAACCTGGAAAATCTTCTCTAACTTCGTACCAGACAAAATATCTCTTATTTTCACAATTATTATCCAAAAAATACGCATATATATGCGCTTTATAGTAACCAATTGAAGACACTCTGATTGAAAATGGGTACTTTAACCAGTTTTAGCTTCCGTTTAACCCTTCTAAATGGCTGTAATTTCAGGCAGAAACTTCAGAACAATGGCGCCGAATGTTTTCTTTGCGGGAAATTTGTTCCAGATAGGCGAATATTATCTTGGAAGGGGAAATTTGGGAGATGGGATTTTGTTAATAGGTCATGTTATAATAGTAAAAACAACAGGAATGATGATATTGATGTTAATAGTGACAAAGAAAAAATAGATAATACGAATTTGGCTACGATGACATCATCTGAGAAGAAGTCTGATGATGATTCCGATGATTCGCCAGCTTCTATACCTTCGCGGGTGAGCTTAATGTCTCATTTTGTTTGCTTTAATGATTTTTCACTTTTCTATGGAAATTTGTAATTTTTCAATATTTTTTTGTCCCCTGATGGTTTTTATTGGCACAAACTGGTTTCATGAAGTGATGTGTGATACAATTACTCTTTCATGCGGAAGCTTAGAAAGGGGATTGCTGCTGGATGGTATGAACACGAGTTCTAATGGCCTAATAGAAGTAATAATGTAGATTCAGAATTAGAGGTTCTTTTTTGATTTTCCACATTGGTACAGTGTATGTAGCAGGGATGTGGAAGTGATGGAAAAGGATTGTTTGGCTTGGAAAAAATGTAACTCTTGAGCATGCAACCGTTTTGAAAAGGGTGGGATCATTTGATCCTACCAAATATGTTTGTTGCAACTTCTAACCAATAACAGTTGTGGTTTGAAAATTTGATACTCGTTTTCGTCGTTGGCTATGGTTAAGCTGAAGGTACGAAATTATGGTAGTTTTGTGAGGAAGTAGCAAAAAACCTGGACATTTACTTAAGGCGAGAACATGGGGTAGTTTAGTATTTTGGTGACAAGAACGTGAGGTAGAAGGTATGATCAGATCTAACAGCTGATTAATTAAGAAACAGATAAGATGAAAAATAAAACTGAGGATGATCCATATGGTGAATGAAACTCATCCCATCTACTCGGTCTTAAAGGGCGTCATTTCAAATATAGTGGAAAACTTGAGTTAGGAAGCGTACAATTTTGCAGGGCAAGCCAACTTGTAGGGTAAGTTTAGGTACCTGATTTACTCTTTGAGACCCTACCTATTAAATAGAGTCAATATGATTTTAGGATTAGTCTCTAGCAACGTCGGATATCACAAGATTTCTTAACTGTATGAATATTAAATAAGTAAGCCCAACAGTACATGGTGTGTCATCGCATGCTTGTCATTTTGTCTTGAGAAAGCTTCTTAATTAATACTAAGTTTTTGTAGTGGTTGTAATGCTGGCGTAGGAATTGTTTGGGGAGCAATTTGCTGTAATAAAAGTAGCCTGGAGTATAAACAGGCTGAAGACCATATAATGTGGAAGATAGATGATTTCTGAAAAAATAAATAATGTTAAATCTTATATAAGTGTGGTCAAGTTCAATTTGCCATTATCTGGCTTTATTAATTTTTTTTTTCCCTTCAGCAGCCACCAACTCTATCACCCATTGGACAATCATACAGTAATTTCCAGGTTGACTCTTTTAAATTAATGGAACTTCTGGGGCCAGAAAAGGTTGATCCCGCTGATGTCAAGATTATTAAGGAGAAGCTTTTCGGCTATTCAACCTTTTGGGTAACTAGAGAAGAACCTTTTGGTGATCTAGAAGAAGGCATTCTTTTTCTCGGCAACCTTAGGGGAAAGAGAGAGGATGTTTTTGCAAAACTTCTGAATCAGCTAGCTGAGGTGATGGGAGATAAATACAACCTCTTCATGGTGGAGGAACCAAATTCTGAAGGACCAGATCCACGTGGTGGACCCCGTGTAAGCTTTGGCATGCTTCGAAAAGAGGTTTCTGATCCCGGCCAAACGACTCTTTGGCAATACGTGATTGCTCTTCTGTTGTTTCTTCTTACTATAGGTTCCTCAGTGGAGCTAGGAATAGCATCTCAGGTATGATAATCAACGTTAAACACCTTTTTCGAATATATTATTTTGTATCTTAATTATTGATTATCAACAGTCTCTGGTTCAAAACAGATAAGTAGACTTCCACCAGAGGTAGTTAAATACTTCACAGATCCAAATGCCGTTGAACCGCCAGATATGCAACTCCTATTTCCGTTTGTGGACTCGGCTTTGCCTTTGGCTTATGGTGTGCTAGGGGTTCAGCTGTTTCATGTAAGTATCATTCTTGTGTCTAGATTATTGAGCTCCTGAAGATAAAAAACAACTTGGATAAGAAAAATTATCATGTTTTGATTAACTTCTCCTGTTGATAAAAAGTGGTGTGCTTTGTCTTGAATTACTGGTTGTGACAGAAATCCTTTTTTTCGCCTCTTTGTATTTCTTTAAGTCTTTTTTTTTTTTTTTTTACGTTGCATATGTTTAGACCCACCTACATTTTTTGAATAAGCACTTTAATATTGGAACTCACCAATGAAATTAAAAATGTAATCCGCGACATGAATTTCTAATCTTTTTCTATATTGAAAATAGATTTTATAATGAATAAATATTTTGTACTGATGTAGTTTCAGTAGTTATGTATAATGCCACTCTGATGATATGGTTTTTTGCTTTTAATTTCTGCGTGGGTTTATTTCCTGCAGGAAGTTGGACATTTTCTTGCAGCATTTCCTAGGAAAGTAAAACTGAGTATTCCTTTCTTTATTCCAAATATTACTCTTGGGAGCTTTGGCGCAATCACTCAGGTGAGCATGCAGCTGCAAAACATTTGATTTTGCAACTGTATGGTATGATCTTCTTGGTTATACACGGTTTGTGCTGCAATCTCTTTTGGTCCGAATTTTTAAAACTCTTTAATTTCTAATTTCTGTTGCTTTGGTTGTAGTTCAAGTCCATTCTTCCTGATCGAAAGGCAAAAGTAGATATTTCATTGGCTGGGCCATTTGCAGGAGCTGCATTGTCTTTCTCTATGTTCACTGTTGGCCTGATGCTTTCATCAAATCCAGCCTTGGCAGGAGATTTGGTGCAGGTTCCCAGCATGCTTTTTCAAGGCTCTTTGCTTCTTGGACTTATCAGCAGAGCCTTTCTAGGTTATACGTGAGTTACTACTTTACCTTTCTACCCTCATCTGTTTGAGTCATTTCCTTGTCATTTTGGATAGAAAAGTATCCGACTTGTAATGTCTTGTTTTTTGTACCAGCTTGACTACCACTGAATTTTCTCATAATTTGTCCTACCATCGGAGTTTGATTCTTTGCTCATTTGAATTGACAGAAGCATGCATGCCGCAACAGTTTCAATACATCCTCTAGTGATTGCTGGCTGGTGATGTATCTACGAGGAACTTTGAAATTGTTATGTTTTGACTTGTATGCTTAATGTTGCGTTATTTGGTTCGTAGGTGCGGGTTGACAACTTCTGCATTTAATTTGCTACCAGTTGGATGTCTTGATGGTGGAAGAGCTATGCAGGTATATGTTTCCTTCATTTCCCATGTATATTTTACTTTTGTTTTAACAGTCAAGGTGCTGTATGAAGATTGGAATCATGGCTCATAGCATTTACTAGACATGAGCTTACACTGGCTAGAAGTAGTTGATTATGGTTTTGTTGGATAAGAATATTTTGGGAATTAGCTAGCAACTCAAAATTACTGTGAGCACTATCGATTTTGTATACTACTTTTGCCTTATGCTTGCTACACTTCACTGTGTAAATGTTCTATGATTTCAAAACTAATTTCTTCGGAAAATGAATTTCAGGTGCATTGGTATTTTTTGGCTTGGATTTGATAATACTGCAATCTACTTAAAGTTCATATCGCATCAGAAGGAAAAATTAGAAACTTATTGATTAGATATTTTCTGCCTTTGAATTTTTTCTTCAAATCCGTTTATCTGCTTGTTGCATTTGCCTGTGAATACACATGTTATTTCATCTAAACCAGGTTCACCACTGGTAGAATTCCTTTTTCAGGGAGCTTTTGGAAAAAGTGCCCTTGTTGCTTCAGGATTGGCAACTTACACTATGCTCGGGTTGGGAGTGGTATGTGCCTTTGCTTGCACAAGTATTAATGAAGTTCATTGTCTTACGATCTATAGTTTCAAATGCACAAGCATCGCATTAAAGATCTCATCTTGTCTTAAAGAAATGGTTTCCGTTTTTCTTCAAATTTCTTTCTCATCTCTAAATTCTGCAAAACGTCACCTAGAAGGGGGGAAACACCAAAATTAAACAAAACTTTAGTCGGATATACAATAAGCAAATTTGTCCACCTCTTTTCTTGTCAAAAATTATCTTGTAGAGCCCTCTGTGATCTCGATTTTGCAGTAACATTCTTAATTTAGATTTCATGTTTCTCCGACTTTTCAGCTTGGCGGACCCTTGTCGCTTCCTTGGGGATTATATGTCCTAATATGTCAGGTAAGGAACTTTTTAGAAGCAGTATAATTAAACATACTAAGCGACTGCAATTCTGTTTTTGCTCTTCTGGAGGGTAGGGAGCACGGAAGTTTGTCTCTTGACTGTTATTCGTGTAAATATGCAGAGGGCTCCAGAGAAACCGTGCTTAAATGACGTAACAGAGGTAGGAACTTGGCGAAAAACGCTTCTTACAGTGGGTATTATACTTGTGGTCATGACACTCCTACCCGTGTGGGACGAGCTAGCAGAAGAGCTGGGTGTAGGTCTTGTAACCACGCTTTGATCATTGTCTGCTTTGTACTCAAAATCCGATTTTTGATTTGGATAAGGCGAGATGTTAGCTATTTTTGTTCCTCTAAATGAGTGGCTTGTTAGTCATACATACCCTTCTGTATGTTACTTTCCATCATTTCTAGGTTCCTCTTACTCTGTGTGTAATCCATTGAGGCCTTTTTGGACCTGTGTCAACTATGCAATTTTTCAAATCTCCTACAATGCAGAACCTGATCAAATATTAAGGCATCACTTTGTACGTGGGATGAGATGATAAAAGATGTATAATGTGGACATAATAAATTGAAGAAGATGGATAACATAATTATTTTTAAGCCAATTATAATAAAATTCGAGCTAAATGCTAGATGAAATAAGGATTTGTACTTTATCCTTTGCATCAAATAGTACCTTAATGATTTACATTAGTTTATTTCACTAATGAAACAATTCAATAGTCCATGAACATGATGCAAATTATTATTTATGGCATAATCTTAATTAACATGATGATCAGTTTTAGCAAACCTTTTTTTCTTAAATTAAAGGACTATTTGTGGACTCGTACGTAGTACTTGCAACTTGTTCGTATTGTTCATTGTTGCTGATCGTGTCTTGTTCTTGTTGACTAAATCTTTCTGTGTGCATGTTGATTCAGAGATTACTGGATTAAATTGTCGATAAGTATCGTTTTTACGTTTATTTAGCTGTGAGTTTCTAATGGTTTTCATATTGATTACTATACGATTTTACGTTTTTTGTTATATATTTGTATGTTTCACGAATCAATGTTAAAATACATAAAAGTGGAGAAAATGAGCCAAAATTGATGAAAAAAGTGATAATTGTTGTGAACTTGATGATGTCCGAGCATCTTAGAGTTATCCTATAACCTATTTGATGATGACACTTTGAGGTGAAATTTTATAGTTACAAACTTGACTAGGAAATGATCTAGGCGATTTTTGACACGTTTGAGCCTTTCAAGCTGACCTTGTATGCATTAATCCCTAGTGTCCACCGCTGAGCTTTATTGAAAAAAAGAATGGTATATGCATTGCTTATAATTAGACACACATTCGGCATTCTTGTCAAATTCATTATACCTACCCTTATATGAGCCTAAATGGAAAAAAAAATTATCCTTACCCTAAGGGAGTTGTGATGACCTGGGATTATAGATGTTAATCCCAGAGTATTAATAACCCCTAAGGTTTTTATGCGTGGCGATTTGGAGTTTAATCGCGGTGTTGGGCCTCCCGAGCTCGTCTATTTGGGTAGTTGGGATCGTTGGATCCCGAGGTTGAGATTGTATTCTCAATTCGGTGAAAAACCTATGAGTTGGGTTTTTGGTGTGACTCGGGATCTAGGGTGCCTTGGGTGGACACCGGTATGGGTTTTTGAGGTTAGGGCGAGAGTTTTTGAAAACAGATGATTTTTAATGAATCATGATGTATTTGTGGGGCTATTGGTATTTCGAGGCAATTTTGCTATTTATACCAGATGAACCCGAGATTTTAAGAATGGATATTATTTTTCACCCCTCGCCCGTCTCTTCCCTTCCTCTGCCTCTTCCCGATTTCCTTCAACCCTCGCCGACAAAAACGTCGCGCCCGCCGCTGTCCGGCCACCATCTGGCGCGTCCGGACCGCCGTTGTTTTCGTCTCTTCCAGGCGCAACTTTCCACACCAAGAACCTGAATTTTCGTTCGGATTTTCCAGAGAAGCGCAGAGGTCCGATTTCTAGGGTTCATCCGATTTCAATCGATTTTCTTCAGATTTTTCGATTGGGTAACCTTCCTTACCCCTTTTTCGTTCTTCTCCTGTAATCCCCTATTATTTTTGTGATGTTTGGTTCGAATTACTCACTGCATGCGTGAAGATAGCGTGCGATTTTTGGGATTTTGGCAGGAGGGGCGGTGGTTCATGATGTTGATCGATTATTCTTGTTTTGGATGAATTTTGGTGCTTGGTTGGGTTCGAATTATGATGTTAAGGGTTCGAAAATGAGGGGTGGTTCCTGTACAATTTTCGTTGATGTCTCATTCGATTTCCCTCCCTGCATGTGCTCTACCCCGGGTCCTTTAAATGGTCAATTGTCACGTGTTGACAATATTTTTGAGGGTCATGGATGTGCTTGGGCATGGGTTACATGTTCGTAAATAATTGTGAATTATTTATCGTATAGCACATCATTCCTCGGGGCATGGAACGCTACGGAGATTTAAGGTACGTGCGACGTACGAGCATTACTTTATATTAGAGCATTTGTGAAATGCATAATGTATTTTGATTGCATCAAACGAACTCCAGATCGCCTCAGGCGTTCGTGCCATCGCCTCGGGCGTTCAGCCCATCGCCTCGGGCGATCTTCCTGCGCGCATGCCCGCGCCATGCCTCGGCGTCGCTTCAGTCGATGTGCGGGGACGAAGTCCTTGTGGCTGCCATCGCCTGGGGCGATCTTCCCCGCATATATGTGTTGAGATAGCTATGGAGCGACCTAATCTTGACATCGCCGCCACAAGCGTGCGTGATACTAGAGTAGTATAACCTTACAAGATATATGGGGTACTAGATTTATATGACCATTGTAGGGCATTGAGATGCCTGAGAATGACTGTGGAATCATGTAATCATTGTGAGACATTTGAGATGTCTGAGTATAATGGAGAATTGGTAAAATAAATGCGAGGCATTTGAGCTATCTGTGATTGGTAGCGAAGTTGGAAAATCAGTATTAGATATTGAGATATCTATATTTGCATGTATAATGAAATTGGAATCATTATTTATTGATATTCGAGAATTAGGCATGCGATGAGTTAATCAATTTGTTGATTTCCTGATTTTTGAGATTTTATGAGTTTGATGATTGTGAGAACAGGGACAGTACATGGAATCCCGGATGAGGACGTTGCCATCCAGGGAGTATCATTTAAATTCATTAGTATTTACATTTTTGTAAATTATGAATTTCATTATTGTGATTATGGGATTTTGTGTATTGGTATGCTCACCCCGTTGGGGGCTGTCTCTGTTGGGACAGGTAGTACAGGTACATCGATGGCTTTGGAGATGAGCTCGAGCTGTTGATTGGAGACACTTCTAGGATCGAGGTACCAGGGCTTGATGGAGCAAGGTATCATATAGAGTACTTATATACACCTGAGGGTTATATACACATTCATGATGCTTGCATGTGAGCACGATTATACTTGTATATGGGTTGTATATAAAGGCATGAGCCTTTCTCTCTTTCATTCTATGTTGCATGCAATTAGTGGTAGAATTGCTAAATGATAATGTGGGTGTTGAAACCCACTGTTGGAATCGAAGAGGGGGGGGGGGGGGGGGGGGGGTGAATGAGATTCCTTGGCTACTTTAGCGTTTTAAAATGAGTTTGAAAAATAAAAGAGTTTTGCGCTTGCGGAAGCCTTTAGTCAATCGATAAATGCAAAGAATAAAATAAATAAATGCGTAAAGGAAATAGCAATAAATAACAAAAGGATTTGTTATAGAAGTTCGGCGATGAATCGCCTACGTCTCCTCTTCCCGGTAGATAACCTCCAACCGAGGTTCCACTAGAATAAACGATCTTGGCCTTGAGGGCTCCAAGTTAGCCACAACCCAACTCTTCCCAAGTTACAACGCTCTTCCCGAGCACACAAGCTCTTCCCGAGCACAATACTCTTCCCGAGTATACAAAGCTCTTCCCGAGCTACCAACACTCTTCACGAGTCTTCTTGGCCTTAAGGGCTCCAAGGATAGCCACACACTTGCACCACCTTCACTTGATGGCGACTTTATAATTTTCCAACTTGCTTTGGTGTTGGAGGACCTTTACAAGAAATCAAACCAAAAAACACCTTCACGGTGTACTCACACGAAGACAACAAGACTTAACAAATGAAAACAATTACTAGCTCCAATACAACAACAATGTATGGAGTTTGTAATGTTATTCAAGAATTTAATAATCAAAGCTTTGGTATAGTTTGTAGACTTGTTTCTTGGCTTCAAAATGCTCCAAAGCATCCATATTTATAGTGTAGAAGGCCCCCTAGGCTCCTACTAGCCGTTGCACCACAAAAGGCTGAAATCACTCCTCGATCGCCTCAGCCATCGCCTCAGGCGATCTCCATCGCCGCGCCCCAACGGTCACCAAAAATCACGCATCGCCTCAGGCGATCGCTGGATCGCCTCAGGCGATCCAAAGCCAAAATCAAGGCCGTAGCCTCAGCTCCTTCAAATCTTGCATCGCCTCAAACGAACTCCAGATCGCCTCAGGCGTTCGTGCCATCGCCTCGGGCGTTCAGCCCATCGCCTCGGGCGATCTTCCTGCGCGCATGCCCGCGCCATGCCTCGGCGTCGCTTCAGTCGATGTGCGGGGGCGAAGTCCTTGTGGCTGCCATCGCCTGGGGCGATCTTCCCCGCATGCTCGCCTAGCCATCGCTTCTGTCGATGTGCGTGGCGATGCCTGGCCTGGCACCCATCGCCTAGGGCGATGATCACCATCGCCTGGGGCGATCCAGGCCAGAATGTGCACACTTGAATTTCTTCATTCCAAACTGTTGGGTTTTGGAAAACCGAATAATCTTAGTTTTGATGTTAACAAAACTTGTTATTGTGTTGCTAATATATTGCATCAAGTGTGCAGTTCATAGATGATATTTTACAGCTTGATGATCTGCTAAGAAATGGCCTTGAGTTTGGTTGCTGAAATGAGAATTCAGCATCCAGTTGACCCCGAGCGCTGCTGACTAAATTGATCATATCTCATAGCTCGCTTATCGGAACGGAACGATTCAGTATGGGTTGGAAAGCTAAGACAAAGATCTACAAGTCATCTTTGGAAGTGAAAGACTGAACCGGACGTTAAGATGGCCAAAAAGCTTCTGCAAGTCATACCATGTGCTGCTGCATCCAGCAAACATACAGCAGGACCATCGCCTCGTATTTTCGAGTATAACTCTCTCATACAAACTCGAAATCGAGCGATTCTTGATTCCGTGGAAAGCTAAGAGAAAGGGCTACAACTTTCATGAAGATCACTTTGCCCAGAAATCAACGAATCAAGAGATATAACCAAGAGAACAGAACAGCAGATGTTGGGCAGCAGGGTACCAGCAGACCTCAGACCAACTGGTACCAGCAGACCTCATACCAGTTGGAGTACCAGCTGAAGGGACCAGCTGGAGTACCAGCTGAAGGACCAGTTGGAGTACCAGTTGGAGTACCAGTTGACCAGACCAGCTGGAGTACCAGCTGAAGGACCAGTTGGAGTACCAGTTGACCAGACCAGCTGGAGTACCAGCTGAAGGACCAGTTGGAGTACCAGCTGGAGAGAACCAGCTGAAGGACCAACTGGAGGACCAGCTGGAGGGAACCAGCTGGAGGACCAGTTGACCAGACCAGCTAGAGGACCAGCGGGACTTCCATAAATAGCCCAGAAAGCAGAATATGACCGTTGCAATGTTTGAAAGCTTACCAAAATTGTCCCAACGGTTATATTCTTGTATCTAACGTATATATCATTACTTGGGGCTATATATACATGATTTGGAAGCTCAATAACAGTTGATTGAAGATCAATCCAAGCCTTCCAAAGCAAACCCACTTGGGATTCAATTGAGGAACTTCAAAGACAAAAGCTGCTAAATAAAGAGCACTCCTCAAACCTTTGGCACCTCTTACCTTGCTGTATCAGATCTGTTAGGAGATCATTTGTGCCTTTGTATTCACTCTATTCATTGTATTTGTGAGCTAAAATAGAAGAGTGAATACCATTGTAACGGTTGATGATTCATCACAACCGATTGAGAGGTCTTTGTATGTGAGACATTAAAGAACATACATAGTTGAGTTGCTAGGAGTTCTAGTTGGATGGGGAATGCCCAACTGGACCGGGTTTGTACAAAGAGTTGTATAAATCAAAGTCTTCTAGTGTATCATTCCATGAGATGGAAGAAGGGGAGACGTAGAAGCGTTGTGCTTCGAACTTCCAGAAACAAATGCTTGTGTTATTTACCTTACTGCTTTTACATACTTTCTTGCATATCTTTAAAATGCCTTTCAAATGAGTAATCGGTTTTAGAGCCGGTTATGTCGAGTGTCTTCCGCTCGGTTTTGTAACCGAACTCGATATAATCTCTCGGTGCAATTATTTCAAGAACACGAGCTATTGAAGCTCAAGTTGGTTGAACTCGGGTGTGGAATGGCAACCCACCCCCGGAATCGATCCTAACAAGTGGCATCAGAGCCTGGTTGTTCTTGGAAAGCATTTTAACCGATTTTAGACGGAAATCTTTTAAGAAAACTTTCTCTTGAGCATGAAATTATTTTCATAGCATAATTTTCTAAAACTTGGTGTATGAAAAATTTTAGCATAAAAATCAATTTCATTGCATTCATTTTGCACGAAAATAATTTTAAAATCTATTTTAAATGTGCAAATTCTCGTTCAATAAGTTTTAAACTCTTTATAAGTTTAAAATTGTTATTTTGAAATTTTTTTCTAACAATTTTCGAAGCATTCAGTTTTTCTGGCAGCTTGCAGCGACTTTGGGAAAATTGGCATAACTTCTTGCTCGGATGTCCAAATGACGAACCGTTTTTTGCGTTGCAAACTAGACTCGTAGAGGATCGCAACGGTATAGGTCTTGCAGCCCAAACTTGCTCGAGGAAAAGCAGTTTATTAGTTCAACTTGGACTAAATGTGCTGCCACCGCAGAAAGATGAAATGGACATTGTTGAGTTTTGTCAAGAAATTCAAATTTGTTGCCAAGTATGCTTCATCCATCATCAAAAGAGGTTAGTTTTTCAAAAATTAATGTGCATTGCATCTTTTTTAAAAATTTGTTTTAGCCTACCCCATTTGCCCCTCACTTGCTCAAAATTTCAAACATTTTAAAATTAAGGGGGAGAGTTTAATCTCAATCCTTGAGGGGGAGTAAATTTTATTTGTCTTTCTTTTTGATTCACACAAAAAGGGGGAGAAATATTCTGTTTAAAAATATGATTTTTCTTGTTATGCAACATTGTGCTTTAATGTTCATATTTTTATTCAAGTTTTGTGATCATCAAAAAGGGGGAGATTGTTGGGTTTTGGAAAACCGAATAATCTTAGTTTTGATGTTAACAAAACTTGTTATTGTGTTGCTAATATATTGCATCAAGTGTGCAGTTCATAGATGATATTTTACTGCTTGATGATCTGCTAAGAAATGGCCTTGAGTTTGGTTGCTGAAATGAGAATTCAGCATCCAGTTGACCCCGAGCGCTGCTGACTAAATTGATCATATCTCATAGCTCGCTTATCGGAACGGAACGATTCAGTATGGGTTGGAAAGCTAAGACAAAGATCTACAAGTCATCTTTGGAAGTGAAAGACTGAACCGGACGTTAAGATGGCCAAAAAGCTTCTGCAAGTCATACCATGTGCTGCTGCATCCAGCAAACATACAGCAGGACCATCGCCTCGTATTTTCGAGTATAACTCTCTCATACAAACTCGAAATCGAGCGATTCTTGATTCCGTGGAAAGCTAAGAGAAAGGGCTACAACTTTCATGAAGATCACTTTGCCCAGAAATCAACGAATCAAGAGATATAACCAAGAGAACAGAACAGCAGATGTTGGGCAGCAGGGTACCAGCAGACCTCAGACCAACTGGTACCAGCAGACCTCATACCAGTTGGAGTACCAGCTGAAGGGACCAGCTGGAGTACCAGCTGAAGGACCAGTTGGAGTACCAGTTGGAGTACCAGTTGGAGTACCAGTTGACCAGACCAGCTGGAGTACCAGCTGAAGGACCAGTTGGAGTACCAGTTGGAGTACCAGTTGACCAGACCAGCTGGAGTACCAGCTGAAGGACCAGTTGGAGTACCAGCTGGAGAGAACCAGCTGAAGGACCAACTGGAGGACCAGCTGGAGGGAACCAGCTGGAGGACCAGTTGACCAGACCAGCTAGAGGACCAGCGGGACTTCCATAAATAGCCCAGAAAGCAGAATATGACCGTTGCAATGTTTGAAAGCTTACCAAAATTGTCCCAACGGTTATATTCTTGTATCTAACGTATATATCATTACTTGGGGCTATATATACATGATTTGGAAGCTCAATAACAGTTGATTGAAGATCAATCCAAGCCTTCCAAAGCAAACCCACTTGGGATTCAATTGAGGAACTTCAAAGACAAAAGCTGCTAAATAAAGAGCACTCCTCAAACCTTTGGCACCTCTTACCTTGCTGTATCAGATCTGTTAGGAGATCATTTGTGCCTTTGTATTCACTCTATCCATTGTATTTGTGAGCTAAAATAGAAGAGTGAATACCATTGTAACGGTTGATGATTCATCACAACCGATTGAGAGGTCTTTGTATGTGAGACATTAAAGAACATACATAGTTGAGTTGCTAGGAGTTCTAGTTGGATGGGGAATGCCCAACTGGACCGGGTTTGTACAAAGAGTTGTATAAATCAAAGTCTTCTAGTGTATCATTCCATGAGATGGAAGAAGGGGAGACGTAGAAGCGTTGTGCTTCGAACTTCCAGAAACAAATGCTTGTGTTATTTACCTTACTGCTTTTACATACTTTGTTGCATATCTTTAAAATGCCTTTCAAATGAGTAATCGGTTTTAGAGCCGGTTATGTCGAGTGTCTTCCGCTCGGTTTTGTAACCGAACTCGATATAATCTCTCGGTGCAATTATTTCAAGAACACGAGCTATTGAAGCTCAAGTTGGTTGAACTCGGGTGTGGAATGGCAACCCACCCCCGGAATCGATCCTAACAAGTGGCATCAGAGCCTGGTTTTTCTTGGAAAGCATTTTAACCGATTTTAGACGGAAATCTTTTAAGAAAACTTTCTCTTGAGCATGAAATTATTTTCATAGCATAATTTTCTAAAACTTGGTGTATGAAAAATTTTAGCATAAAAATCAATTTCATTGCATTCATTTTGCACGAAAATAATTTTAAAATCTATTTTAAATGTGCAAATTCTCGTTCAATAAGTTTTAAACTCTTTATAAGTTTAAAATTGTTATTTTGAAATTTTTTTCTAACAATTTTCGAAGCATTCAGTTTTTCTGGCAGCTTGCAGCGACTTTGGGAAAATTGGCATAACTTCTTGCTCGGATGTCCAAATGACGAACCGTTTTTTGCGTTGCAAACTAGACTCGTAGAGGATCGCAACGGTATAGGTCTTGCAGCCCAAACTTGCTCGAGGAAAAGCAGTTTATTAGTTCAACTTGGACTAAATGTGCTGCCACCCGCAGAAAGATGAAATGGACATTGTTGAGTTTTGTCAAGAAATTCAAATTTGTTGCCAAGTATGCTTCATCCATCATCAAAAGAGGTTATTTTTTCAAAAATTAATGTGCATTGCATCTTTTTTAAAAATTTGTTTTAGCCTACCCCATTTGCCCCTCACTTGCTCAAAATTTCAAACATTTTAAAATTAAGGGGGAGAGTTTAATCTCAATCCTTGAGGGGGAGTAAATTTTATTTGTCTTTCTTTTTGATTCACACAAAAAGGGGGAGAAATATTCTGTTTAAAAATATGATTTTTCTTGTTATGCAACATTGTGCTTTAATGTTCATATTTTTATTCAAGTTTTGTGATCATCAAAAAGGGGGAGATTGTTGGGTTTTGGAAAACCGAATAATCTTAGTTTTGATGTTAACAAAACTTGTTATTGTGTTGCTAATATATTGCATCAAGTGTGCAGTTCATAGATGATATTTTACAGCTTGATGATCTGCTAAGAAATGGCCTTGAGTTTGGTTGCTGAAATGAGAATTCAGCATCCAGTTGACCCCGAGCGCTGCTGACTAAATCGATCATATCTCATAGCTCGCTTATCGGAACGGAACGATTCAGTATGGGTTGGAAAGCTAAGACAAAGATCTACAAGTCATCTTTGGTGAAAGACTGAACCGGACGTTAAGATGGCCAAAAAGCTTCTGCAAGTCATACCATGTGCTGCTGCATCCAGCAAACATACAGCAGGACCATCGCCTCGTATTTTCGAGTATAACTCTCTCATACAAACTCGAAATCGAGCGATTCTTGATTCCGTGGAAAGCTAAGAGAAAGGGCTACAACTTTCATGAAGATCACTTTGCCCAGAAATCAACGAATCAAGAGATATAACCAAGAGAACAGAACAGCAGATGTTGGGCAGCAGGGTACCAGCAGACCTCAGACCAACTGGTACCAGCAGACCTCATACCAGTTGGAGTACCAGCTGAAGGGACCAGCTGGAGTACCAGCTGAAGGACCAGTTGGAGTACCAGTTGGAGTACCAGTTGGAGTACCAGTTGACCAGACCAGCTGGAGTACCAGCTGAAGGACCAGTTGGAGTACCAGTTGGAGTACCAGTTGACCAGACCAGCTGGAGTACCAGCTGAAGGACCAGTTGGAGTACCAGCTGGAGAGAACCAGCTGAAGGACCAACTGGAGGACCAGCTGGAGGGAACCAGCTGGAGGACCAGTTGACCAGACCAGCTAGAGGACCAGCGGGACTTCCATAAATAGCCCAGAAAGCAGAATATGACCGTTGCAATGTTTGAAAGCTTACCAAAATTGTCCCAACGGTTATATTCTTGTATCTAACGTATATATCATTACTTGGGGCTATATATACATGATTTGGAAGCTCAATAACAGTTGATTGAAGATCAATCCAAGCCTTCCAAAGCAAACCCACTTGGGATTCAATTGAGGAACTTCAAAGACAAAAGCTGCTAAATAAAGAGCACTCCTCAAACCTTTGGCACCTCTTACCTTGCTGTATCAGATCTGTTAGGAGATCATTTATGCCTTTGTATTCACTCTATCCATTGTATTTGTGAGCTAAAATAGAAGAGTGAATACCATTGTAACGGTTGATGATTCATCACAACCGATTGAGAGGTCTTTGTATGTGAGACATTAAAGAACATACATAGTTGAGTTGCTAGGAGTTCTAGTTGGATGGGGAATGCCCAACTGGACCGGGTTTGTACAAAGAGTTGTATAAATCAAAGTCTTCTAGTGTATCATTCCATGAGATGGAAGAAGGGGAGACGTAGAAGCGTTGTGCTTCGAACTTCCAGAAACAAATGCTTGTGTTATTTACCTTACTGCTTTTACATACTTTGTTGCATATCTTTAAAATGCCTTTCAAATGAGTAATCGGTTTTAGAGCCGGTTATGTCGAGTGTCTTCCGCTCGGTTTTGTAACCGAACTCGATATAATCTCTCGGTGCAATTATTTCAAGAACACGAGCTATTGAAGCTCAAGTTGGTTGAACTCGGGTGTGGAATGGCAACCCACCCCCGGAATCGATCCTAACACAAACCACTTTACATCACTTAATCTGCACACTAAGTAGATGCATTAGTATAACAAATACAAGTTTTGTTGATCATCAAAACTCAAAGATTGACTGGGGATAATTTAACGCTTTAAACGCAACCATGCGTTTAAGGCTCAACAATCTCCCCCTTTTTGATGATCACAAAACTTGATAAACTTGAATAAGTAATATGCATGTAATGTGAGTAAAAATAACTCCCCCTTAACAATTGCATAACACATACAAGTTATTAAGTAAATCATTAAACAAATAACTCTCCCCCTCAAACCATGCATACATAAGCTCTCCCCCTTAAACTATGCATATATTAAGGTTCAAGTTTATCACAAAATTCTCCCCCTTTTTGTGATAATCAAAAAGCATAAAATTCAAATAAACATGGCATAATTATAACAATTTTCACATGTCCATCATCAAGCATATAATAGGCATAACAAGCCTAAGATTAAATCATAGAGATGAATCACAACCATGTGTTTAAGGCACTCAACAATTAATTCTAAAAGTTGCAATGTGTGCATATGTTCATGCATTCATGCCCAAAACCAAATAATAAAAATATCAAGGCATAATAACAAATCATATACTTGCACATTTTCATATAGCATATTCAAATTTGAATGCAAAGCATATCAAGCACTTACTATAAAAAGATAAGCATACATCATGCACTTAACAATTTTTACTAAGGGGTTATGCATTTTACTCCAATTAATATTGAGCTTCAATATTTATTGATCACAATTAATTTGTGCCAATGAATTTTGAAATTGCTCTTTTAACATGTAAAAAGTAAATTTTACCCTCGATGACAAGAGTTCGTTCTTGTCATTGGTCCAACACCTCGAGCCTCTTCTATAGTTGTGAATAATACAAACTCCTCCTTTGAGTTGCTTGGCCCTTCATCCTCCTTCCCATTGTTGACCCTACAAAACAAGTTGGCAATAGAAGGATCTTTGGTACCCATTTGATTTTTGGGTCCTAGAGGGTTAGCTTCCTTTGGCACCTTTGGAATCCATTTCCACCTTTTATTAGGTTGGTATTGGATTCTAGCACACTTGTTCTTGGAATGACCCTTTTTACAACAATAGTTACAAGTAGGAGAATCATCCTTAGCATTGGCAAACAAGCTTGAAAATGTTTTTGATTTGCTTGAGAAGCCTAAACCGGCTTTATCAAAGCTACAACGTTGCAAGCCAAGCAATTCATTAATTTTAAACTACTTTCACTAAATTTGCAAAAAGATACCTTTAAAGAATTTAATTCATTTTTCAATGAATTATTTTCTTCATCTTTCTTAGCAATCTCAAGTTTGAGTAATTTGTTACTCATCTTGGATTTGCCAAGAGCATCTATAAGTTCATGGTAGGAATCTAATAGTTCATTAAATGAAGGTACCTCATCATCATCCTCTTCATCTTCATCTCCAAGAGCCATTAGACATAGATTTTTGGCTTCTTCTTCATCGGAGTCGCTATCACTTCATGTGGCTATAAACGCCTTCTTCTTGCCTTTGTCCTCATTCTTCTTCCTAGGACATTTGTTAGCATAATGGCCTATTTCTTGACAATTATAACAAGTTACCTCATTTTTGGATTCTTGTTTGGTAGCATTAGAGGTCTTTGACTTGCTATGTTTGTTGAAGAGCTTTTTGAACTTCTTTGTGAACAACCTCATCTCTTCATCATCATCATCTTCTTCATCATCGGAGTGATCTTTTCTTCCAACCAAGGCAATCCCATTTCTTTTGGATCTATCCTCCTCCTTCACTTCTCTCCTTGTGGCAACTTCAAGTTCATGAGTCACCAAGGTGCCATGGAGCTCATCAAGATCATATGAAGCATTTTCTCCTTTGTTTGACTCGATGATAGCCATCCTCTTTGCATCCCATTCCTTTGGTAAGGCTCTTAAAGCTCTCCTCCATATTTGCTTTGGAGGGTACTTCTCTCCAAGTTGAGCAAGCTCGTTGATAATTTGGGTGAGCCTCCTAAACATCGAATCAACTTCTTCTCCGGACTCCATCTCAAAAGTTTCATACTTGAGTTGCAATAGATCAATCTTGGTCTCCTTCACTTGATTAGTGCCCTCATGACAAATTTTCAATTTGTCCCATATTTCCTTAGCGGTTGAGCACATTGAGATCCGGTTGTACTCCTTCATATCTAAAGCACAATGCAAAAATATTAATAGCTTTAGCATTTTGAGAAATTAACATCATATCCGCTTTTGTGAAGTCGTCCATTTCTTTGGGAACACTTATTCCCCCAACATCCTTTAAAGGAGTATGTAGACCTTTCACAATGATTTTCCATAGATCATAATCTACGGATTGGATATATAGAGAAATTCTATTCTTCCAATAACCGTAGTTATCACCCGTGAAAAGCGGAGGGCGATTTGTCGATTGACCTTGAGCAAACTCATTTGCTAGATTAGCAATATAAAATTTTGATTTAAAAACAAAAATCAAATGGCTCTGATACCACTTGTTGGAATCGAAGAGGGGGGGTGAATGAGATTCCTTGGCTACTTTAGCGTTTTAAAATGAGTTTGAAAAATAAAAGAGTTTTGCGCTTGCGGAAGCCTTTAGTCAATCGATAAATGCAAAGAATAAAATAAATAAATGCGTAAAGAAAATAAAGCAATAAATAACAAAAGGATTTGTTATAGAAGTTCGGCGATGAATCGCCTACGTCTCCTCTTCCCGGTTAGATAACCTCCAACCGAGGTTCCACTAGAATAAACGATCTTGGCCTTGAGGGCTCCAAGTTAGCCACAACCCAACTCTTCCCGAGTTACAACGCTCTTCTCGAGCACACTACTCTTCCCGAGTACACAAGCTCTTCCCGAGCACAATACTCTTCCCGAGTATACAAAGCTCTTCCCGAGCTACCAACACTCTTCACGAGTCTTCTTGGCCTTAAGGGCTCCAAGGATAGCCACACACTTGCACCACCTTCACTTGATGGCGACTTTACAATTTTCCAACTTGCTTTGGTGTTGGAGGACCTTTACAAGAAATCAAACCAAAAACACCTTCACGGTGTACTCACACGAAGACAACAAGACTTAACAAATGAAAACAATTACTAGCTCCAATACAACAACAATGTATGGAGTTTGTAATGCTATTCAAGAATTTAATAATCAAAGCTTTGGTATAGTTTGTAGACTTGTTTCTTGGCTTCAAAATGCTCCAAAGCATCCATATTTATAGTGTAGAAGGCCCCCTAGGCTCCTACTAGCCGTTGCACCACAAAAGGCTGAAATCACTCCTCGATCGCCTCAGCCATCGCCTCAGGCGATCTCCATCGCCGCGCCCCAATGGTCACCAAAAATCACGCATCGCCTCAGGCGATCGCTGGATCGCCTCAGGCGATCCAAAGCCAAAATCAAGGCCGTAGCCTCAGCTCCTTCAAATCTTGCATCGCCTCAAACGAACTCCAAATTGCCTCAGGCGTTCGTGCCATCGCCTCGGGCGTTCAGCCCATCGCCTCGGGCGATCTTCCTACGCGCATGCCCGCGCCATGCCTCGGCGTCGCTTCAGTCGATGTGCGGGGGCGAAGTCCTTGTGGCTGCCATCGCCTGGGGCGATCTTCCCCGCATGCTCGCCTAGCCATCGCTTCTGTCGATGTGCGTGGCGATGCCTGGCCTGGCACCCATCGCCTGGGGCGATGATCACCATCGCCTGGGGCGATCCAGGCCAGAATGTGCACACTTGAATTTCTTCATTCCAAACCACTTTACATCACTTAATCTGCACACTAAGTAGATGCATTAGTATAACAAATACAAGTTTTGTTGATCATCAAAACTCAAAGATTGACCGGGGATAATTTAACGCATTAAACGCAACCATGCGTTTAAGGCTCAACACCCACTTTTGTTGTCTTATTGTGTGGTGCCTTCCCTGGCTGGGAATTTACTTAGTGTTTCTGTATTCTGTTAAGTATTGTTCTTTCCCTGGCCAGGAATTATGTTATGTGATGTGCTTTTATTTCGGGATAGCTCAATTTATGGGGAGACTCTGCCCAAATTTTTATAAAAGGCCACAATGTAAAAAGTGGCGTAATGGGGATGGTAATGAGCGAAATCTATGAGTCTGATTGTTGGTAAAGATGATCTTATAACGTCGAACATTAAAGAAATTTTGTAATTGTCATTCAATGGTAAAGTATCATCTGAGTTTCCCGATTGATTTTTTTTTACTGAAAGCATGTGCCACATATAGTGGTTAATACACTAATCAAGAGTTCAGGGCTAGGGGTCCTTACATTAGTGTTATCAGAGCAGTGGTTGCTCATTGGGGCTGTTAAGGGCTGCAAGTGGTTGCATATATGTATTGAATGTTTGATGCATAACATATATAGCTATTGTTGCTAACCATGATGGTTGCAGGTCACAAGAAATGTGGTAAGATGCCACACGGTAAGATGCCCATATGGTAAGATGACATACGATGTTTATGATGTGGTAAGATGCCATATGGTAAGATGCCATACGATGTTTATGATGTGGTAAGATGTCCATATGGTAAGATGACATACGATGTTTATGATGTGGTAAGATGCCACATGGTAAGATGTTCATATGGTAAGAGGACATACGATACTTATGATGTGGTAAAATGCCATAAGACGTTATGATGTTTACGATGTGGTAAGATACCATATGATGCTATGATGTTAATCAATTAAGTTAAGATCTAATGATTACGTGCATGAATATTTGAAACAGGGACAATAAAAGTGGGTTAACGTGTTTAACCAGGAAGTATACTTAACTAAGATTCATACATTTATTAATTGATGTACATCTCTTTGTGATGATTGGCGATGGTTTATACGCCGGACACGGATGATAGCGATGATATATTCCGCTGTGTCGATTGATGAGGATTCATTTCTTTATGATGACACGGATGATAGCGATGATGTATTCCGTTGTGTCGATGATGATGATTCATTTCTTTATGATGACACGGATGATAGCGATGATGTATTCCGCTGTGTCGATGATGATGATTCATTTCTTTATGATGACACGGATGATAACGATGATGTATTCCGCTGTGTCGATGATGATGATTCATTCTTCTATGATGATGGGCGATGATTCATACCGCCAGACACATGTATAGCGATGAGACATTCTGCTGTGTCGGTTGATGATGGTTCACGCCGTTGGGCATATGTATATGATGATTTACGATGACTCATTCTTCTATAAGGATTGGCGATGATTCGTGTCGCCGGATATGTTGATAGCGATGCCTCGTTCCACTATTATGTGGACGATGACTCATGCTCAGGTGTATAGCGAGATTTCATGCCACTTATTATATGACGAGGTATCATGCCGTCGATTCTATAGCAATGGATTGTGCCATTATGCACGCAGCACAGGATTATGCCGCCTTGAGCGATGGGTGCTGATTACACACTATTATCGAGCGACGGAGACAAGTATGCCGCTATCTTGTTAGCGATGAAGTATGGGATATTGCTATTCTATTAGCATAATGGTGGATGGCATACGTTGATGTACATGGACTGTCACGAGTTGACTAGGCTGTTTAGATGTCATTGTTGACATGTATCGTCACTAGTTGACGATGCCTTAGAGTTATGCTATGTTGGATGGTTAAATCTCTGATGAGAGATATGGAACACCTCGAGATTGGGAATCTCCAGGCACGATAAATATGAGGAATAATCGTGAAGTTAGTTGACTCCCTTTGAGGAGTGATTATCTTGTGTGGGTTGAGGTGTTTCATTGTTGGTGTTTCCCTTCGAGTTATTCAATAGCCTTCCCAAGTTTGGATTGTTAAATCCTAGGATTGGCAAGAATTCGGTTTTGTTGGGTGTCGCTGTCGACACAAGCGTTGAGGATGCAAAGGGTTTATTGCATGTCCTTTCAGAATTTACGACTCTGCGGAGTCTCGATGGTTATTTTGATCAGGATGTGATTCTTGGAATATCCGGAGGTGGACATCTTGTGAGATATGTTTGGGTGTGGATCGGTGGCCGTGAGTTGCCCGATCCGAGTTGCAGAGGGCGCAACTGCTCCTTGGATGGAGGTGGTCTGTGTAGCGGGAACCAGGTCTGGTATGAGTATACTGTGGTATACTAGTGTTTTCCTCGTAACGATGTGTGTTAGACATCGTGAGTCATAGTAAAGATGTCATTGAAAGATATCTACGATAGAATCGGGAGCGATTCGAATCCTTGCAGTTTCAGTTGACTGACTGCTATTGGATTGTTAGCGTTGTGCTGTGCCGGCGCTCTTTCGATTTTGGTGTACTAGAAAGTTTATTTCATTCCAGGGTTTGATGCTAGGTCAGTGTCCTCGCGGCTGATGTGTCATCCATGATGCGTTCATGATAGCCATGTCGGGGCTAAGGGTGCTGTTCGATTCACAGTCATGTGTTTTGGTTTGGGTTGTTGCGGCTGTACTTGGAGTACGCCTGTGCTAATTTCGAGGACGAAATTCTTTTAGTGGGGGATATTGTGATGACCTGGGATTATAGATGTTAATCCCGGAGTATTAATAACCCCTAAGGTTTTTATACGTGGCGATTTGGAGTTTAATCGCGGTGTTGGGCCTCCCGAGCTCGTCTATTTGGGTAGTTGGGATCGTTGGATCCCGAGGTTGAGATTGTATTCTCAATTCGGTGAAAAACCTATGAGTTGGGTTTTTGGTGTGACTCGGGATCTGGGGTGCCTTGGGTGGACACCGGTATGGGTTTTTGAGGTTAGAGAGAGAGTTATTGAAAACAGATGATTTTTAATAAATCATGATGTATTTGTGGGGCTATTGGTATTTCGGGGCAATTTTGCTATTTATACCAGATGAACCCGAGATTTTAAGGATGGATATTATTTTTCACCCCTCGCCCGTCTCTTCCCTTCCTCTGCCTCTTCCCGATTCCCCTCAACCCTCACCGACAAAAGCGTCGCGCCCGCCGCTGTCCGGCCACCATCCGGCGCATCCGGACCGCCGTTGTCTTCGTCTCTTCCAGGCGCAACTTTCCACACCAAGAACCTGAATTTTCGTCGAGGTTTTCGTTCGGATTTTCCAGAGAAGCGCAGAGGTCCGATTTCTAGGGTTCATCCGATTTCAATCGATTTTCTTCAGATTTTTCGATTGGGTAACCTTCCTTACCCCTTTTTCGTTCTTCTCCTGTAATCCCCTATTATTTTTGTGATGTTTGGTTCGAATTACTCGCTGCATGTGTGAGGGTAGCGTGCGATTTTTGGGGTTTCGGCAGGAGGGGCGGTGGTTCATGATGTTGATCGATTATTCTTGTTTTGGATGAATTTTTGGTGCTTGGTTGGGTTCGAATTATGATGTTAAGGGTTCGAAAATGAGGGGTGGTTCCTGTACAATTTTCGTTGATGTCTCATTCGATTTCCCTCCCTGCATGTGCTCTACCCCGGGTCCTTTAAATGGTCAATTGTCACGTGTTGACAATATTTTTGAGGGTCATGGATGTGCTTGGGCATGGGTTACATGTTCGTAAATAATTGTGAATTATTTATCGTGTTAGCACATCATTCCTCGGGGCATGGAACACGAGCAAAGTTTGGCTCGGACTACGGAGATTTAAGGTACGTGCGACGTACGCGCATTACTTTATATTAGAGCATTTGTGAAATGCATAATGTATTTTGATTGCATTAAATAGTTGTGCGTGTGGTTATATATATGTGTTGAGAAGCTATGGAGCGACATAATCTTGACATCGCCGCCACAAGCTTGCGTGATACTAGAGTAGTATAACCTTACAAGATATATGGGGGTACTAGATTTATATGACCATTGTAGGGCATTGAGATGCCTGAGAATGACTGTGGAATCATGTAATCATTGTGAGACATTTGAGATGTCTGAGTATAATGGAGAATTGGTAAAATAAATGCGAGGCATTTGAGCTATCTGTGATTGGTAGCGAAGTTGGGAAATCAGTATTAGATATTGAGATATCTATATTTGCATGTATAATGAAATTGGAATCATTATTTATTGATATTCGAGAATTAGGCATGCGATGAGTTAATCAATTTGTTGATTTCCTGATTTTTGAGATTTGATGAGTTTGATGATTGTGAGAACAGGGACAGTACATGTGTAATACCCCCGAAATGTTATATGATTATGTGCTACGACGATTATTTACGTTGTGTTTAAGAGGGTTGTGATACTTTAATTGGGGGTTATAATTATGATACGATGATATGGTTTAGGGGGCATGTTAAGTGTTTTTAATTGTTGTATTGATGTAGTAAAATTATAAAATATCAAGGGAAGATATATTTATACATCATATGAAATACCGGGACACAATTAAACACCACAAAACCACCCTACATGCAACCACCCCCCCCCCCCCCCCCAAACCCATGCCAATCAAACTGTTCATAGGCTGATTGCCCACCCCACTTGGCTCAATCATTCAGCCTCATTCTTCCATCCCAAATCTCGACCCTTCTTTCCCAAACAAACACCAGCACCTGCTGAGCAAAAAGGTGAGGAGCCTTGCCATTTCCATCCCTTGGAAGCCTCTCAAAAATCGGAGCAAAGTAGGAGCCATCCCAGGTACCAGCACAATCAAGGAGATAAGTCTGTTGACTCCTCCTCCTTTTGAAAAGGTACGTAAGAGACGTACGGGCATCGGACGGTAAAACACATCTTTACACTACGACTATGCTTTTATTGCATGAGTATTCATGATGAAATGATGATGTTTATAAGATGTTTACGATTTTATAAGATGTCTACGATGTTGATGAGATGTTATATATATTTATGCGATGTTAATTGTGGTAAGATGCCACGGGGTAAGATGCCCCACATGGTAAGAGGCCATGCGATGTTATTTGTGGTAAGATGCCCCACATGGTAAGAGGCCATGCAATGTTATTGTGGTAAGATGCCACGGGGTAAGATGCCCCACATGGTAAGAGGCCATGCAATGTTATTGTGGTAAGATGTCACGGGGTAAGATGCCTCACATGGTAAGAGGCCATGCGATGTTATTTGTGGTAAGATGCCACGGGGTAAGATGCCCCACATGGTAAGAGGCCATGCAATGTTATTGTGGTAAGATGCCACGCATGGTAAGAGGCCATGCGATGTTATTTGTGGTAAGATGCCCCATATGGTAAGAGGTCATACGATGATATTTGTGGTAAGATACCACGGGGTAAGATGCCCCATATGCATGATTATGAATCAGGGACAACAATAAGAAGTTAATGAATAACCAGCATATTTACTTAACCAAGATTTCATGCATTTACTATAATGTTTTTATGATGTTAAGTGCAATTGTATATGCTCATGCTGTGTTGTCCCTATAGGTACGCTTTTGGGCTAGAGGACTAAGGGGGCGGGTTGAGGCAGTGAGCTACGAGGAACACAAGAATGTATAGGATTCAAGTCACGATTAGTATCTACTCTAGGAGTAGTATAAATCTAAATGTTAACATTCTTTTGGGAATGTAATGAATTATTTTTGAAGTCTTTTATTTTTGGCCTGTAATCCTGTTAGCTCATGTAACAACCAGAACCTTAAGACGTTATTAATGCATGATTAGTCCTTCTTATGTCTATTAATCACTGTTAAGGTGGGAAGACCCCACATTAGTGGTATCAGAGCCAGGTTAGATAACTCGGGAATGAGTGAATGGTAGCCTTAGCAATAAGTTGGCTAGGTGCTTACTTTTGAACATGTTTTATATGTATGTTGCATATGAAGTTTCTATGTTATGCTAACATGTTTAATTATCTAACGATGTGCTTTATGAACTGCTTTTGGTGTTGTTATTAACCCTTGTGTTGCAGCATGGCAGCAAATATAGAAGTGGGTGACGACATTAGTGTAAATGCAAGTGCTGGGCGTACGAATCCATTGCCACCACCAGCCTTGGGCGAAGAACCCTCTGAACAGCAGTTGCTACCTGGGGAGTTGAGCTTGGCTCAATTTATGATGTATCGACCCCCGATGTTCGAGGGAACTGAATCAGGGGAAAAAGCTGAGGAATGGTTGGAGAGGATTGAACAGATATTTGTGGCAGCGCCTTGTGCAAAGACGGCCTGGATCAGATTGGCAGAATTTCAGCTGGCCAAGAAGGCACTGATGTGGTGGAAGACCACAGTGATTGAGCAAGAGGCTCTGGAACAGGAAGTAAATTGGAAGATGTTCCGAACGCGGTTTCTGACCCGCTACTTCTCAGCCGCTGCAAGACATGCCAAGGAGGATGAGTTTACCAATTTAAGGCAAGGTACCATGCCTGTATCTGACTATGCTCTACATTACTGTTCCTTACTGCGATATGTGCCACACATTGCTGCAAGCACTCAAGCGAAGATGAGGAACTTCATGAAGGGCTTGAGGCCGGAACTGTATGACAGGGTAATTACCTACGGCCCTGCCTGTTTTGATGATGCACTTTCACGGGCCGAGCTGGCCGAACTGGGAGTTGGCGCATATCCTGATGCAGTGCCACCTCCAGCACCCCCTCAGAAATCCACTTCTGACAATTTGAAGCCCATGGGTGATCAGTTTAAGCCTAGGGGAAACACTTCAGTGTCGAGATTCAGTGGCAAGAGGCCCGAGAATCAATGGAAAGGGAACCGTAGGAATGATGCTCCATCTGGGAGAGAACAGCCTCAGGGAGACAGATCTGGTAGAGTTCAGTGCACTCTATGTGGACTACCACATTTGGCAAAGGATTGCGTAGGCTGCTATGTCTGTGGCGACAAAGACCACTTTGCTCGGCAGTGTCCCAACAGGGGAAGACAGCAGAACTCTGCGGGGAGGCCTACGGACAGAGCGGCACCGCACAGACCACCTTTCGCACCAAGGCAGTATGGAGGTCAGCCCACGGGGCCACCTCAGGGTCAGGTGTATGCTTTGACGAGGGAGCAGGCTACAGCGGCTCCGGAGGAGGTGATAGCGGGTACGTGTCTTTTATTTACGCACCCTGCTCTTATATTGATAGACACAGGTGCGTCCCACTCTTTTGTGTCGACGAGTTTTGTTGAAAGGCACCACATATGCACTTCTCCGTCGCCCATGCCTCTTATAGTCTCGACCCCCGCAGGAAGAAGTTTGACTACGGATCAGATTGTCTATGATGGCCTCATTTATTTTGAGGATAATGAGTTAAGATCAGATTTGATTGTGCTGGGAATGACAGACTTCGATTGCATTGTGGGCATCGATGTTCTGAACAAGTATCAGCGGTCGTTAACTGCAGGCAAAGGACTGTCCGATTCAGGTCTGATATGGGAGTCTAGTGGACATTCTTTGGGGATGGTTCTCGCCCAAAGATTCCGTTGATATCTGCTGTCAAGATGGCACAGTTATTGGAACGAGGTCATACAGGATATCTTATCTATGCTGTTGATATGACGGAAAAGAGGAAGGAGTTAAAGGTTGAGGATGTGCCCGTAGTGGCAGAGTTTGCTGATGTCTTTCCGGAGGAAATTCCCGGATTCCCACCGACGAGAGAGGTCAAGTTTGGGATTGAGCTGCTACCAGGGACGTCTGCAATTTCTCATGCCCCATATAGGATGGCACCAGCAGAGTTAAGGGAGTTAAAGATACAGTTGCAAGAGCTCCTTGACAAGGGCTACATACGCCCTAGCGTATCGCCATGGGGTGCGCCTGTCTTATTTGTTAAGAAGAAAGATGGATCGATGCGTTTATGCATTGACTACAGACAACTGAACAAAGCTACAGTAAAGAACAAGTATCCACTTCCGAGGATCGATGACTTGTTCGATCAGTTGCAGGGTACGAGGCTCTACAGTAAGATCGATCTGAGGTCGGGGTACCATCAGATACGAGTAAGAGAAGATGATGTTCAGAAGACGGCTTTCAGGACTCGATATGGGCACTATGAATTCCTGGTCATGCCTTTTGGGGTGACGAATGCCCCAGCTGTCTTCATGAGTTTGATGAACAGGGTGTTCCAGCCGTATTTGGATCAGTTGTGGTAAGATGCCACGGGGTAAGATGCCCCATATGCATGATTATGAATCAGGGACAACAATAAGAAGTTAATGAATAACCAGCATATTTACTTAACCAAGATTTCATGCATTTACTATAATGTTTTTATGATGTTAAGTGCAATTGTATATGCTCATGATGTGTTGTCCCTGTAGGTACGCTTTTGGGCTAGAGGACTAAGGGGCGGGTTGAGGCAGTGAGCTACGAGGAACACAGGAATGTATAGGATTCAAGTCACGATTAGTATCTACTCTAGGAGTAGTATAAATCTAAATGTTAACATTATTTTGGGAATGTAATGAATTATTTTTGAAGTCTTTTATTTTTGGCCTGTAATCCTGTTAGCTCATGTAACAACCAGAACCTTAAGACGTTATTAATGCATGATTAGTCCTTCTTATGTCTATTAATCACTGTTAAGGTGGGAAGACCCCACAACATGGAATCCCGGATGAGGACGTTGCCATCCAGGGAGTATCATTTAAATTCATTAGTATTTACATTTTTGTAAATTATGAATTTCATTATTGTGATTATGGGATTTTGTATATTGGTATGCTCACCACGTTGGGGGCTGCCTCTGTTGGGACAGGTAGAACAGGTACATCGATGGCTTTGGAGATGAGCTCGAGTTGTTGATTGGAGACACTTCTAGGATCGAGGTACCAGGGCTTGATGGAGCAAGGTATCATATAGAGTACTTATATACACCTGAGGGTTATATACACATTCATGATGCTCGCATGTGAGCACGATTATACTTGTATATGGGTTGTATATAAAGGCATGAGCCTTTCTCTCTTTCATTCTATGTTGCATGCAATAAGTGGTAGAATTGCTAAATGATATGAGAGTCATTGGTGTATTATGTGGGTGTTGAAACCCACTTTTGTTGTCTTATTGTGTGGTGCCTTCCCTGGCTAGGAATTTACTTAGTGTTTCTGTATTCTGTTAAGTATTGTGCTTTCCCTGGCCGGGAATTATGTTATGTGATGTGCTTTTATTTCGGGATAGTCAATTTATGGGGAGACTCTGCCCAAATTTTTATAAAAGGCCACAATGTAAAAAGTGGCGTAATGGGGATGGTAATGGGCGAAATCTATGAGTCTGATTGTTGGTAGAGATGATCTTATAACGTCGAACATTAAAGAAATTTTGTAATTGCCATTCAATGGTAAAGTATCATCCGAGTTTACCGATTGATTTTTTTTACTTAAAGCATGTGCCACATATAGTGGTTAATACACTAATCAATGGTTCAGGGCTAGGGGTCCTTACAGGAGTATAATGAATCTCGTTCGATCTTAATGAGCTTATTGAAAAATATTGATGAATGAGAAAAAGAGAAAAAGAATAGATGTAAAGAAAGAGCTTTGAGAAAAAAGTATTTAAATAAGACCCAAAGTGGTCAAGGCTAGAAAAAAGGAAGAGAATCTCATATGTGCTACGAAAAAGTGAACTTCACATGATATACTCTTTTCTTTGTGATATCATATCTTGTTGGAATCGAAGAGGGGGGTGAATGAGATTCCTTGGCTACTTTAGCTTTTTAAAATGAGTTTGTAAAATAAAAATATTTTGCGCTTGCGGAAGCCTTTAGTCAATCGATAAATGCAAAGAATAAAATAAATAAACGCGTAAAGAAATTAAAGCAATAAAAGACAAGAGATTTGTTATAGAAGTTCGGCGATGAATCGCCTACGTCTCCTCTTCCCGGTTAGATAACCTCCAACCGAGGTTCCACTAGAACAATTGACCTTGGCCTTGAGGGCTCCAAGTTAGCCACAACACAACTCTTCCCGAGTTACAACGCTCTTCCCGAGCACACTACTCTTCCCGAGTACACAAGCTCTTCCCGAGCACAATACTCTTCCCGAGTATACAAAGCTCTTCCCGAGCTACCAACACTCTTCACGAGTCTTCTTGGCCTTAAGGGCTCCAAGGATAGCCACACACTTGCACCACCTTCACTTAATGGCGACTTTACAATTTTCCAACTTGCTTTGGTGTTGGAGGACCTTTACAAGAAATCAAATCAAAAACACCTTCACGGTGTACTCACACGAAGACAACAAGACTCAACAAAAGAAAACAATTACTAGCTCCAATACAACAATAATGTATGGAGTTTGTAATGATAATCAAGAATTTAATACTCAAGACTTTGGTATAGTTCGTAGACTTGTTTCTTGGCTTCAAAATGCTCCAAAGCATCAATATTTATAGTGTAGAAGGCCTCCAAGGCTCCTACTAGCCGTTGCTTCAAATAAGGCTTGAATCACTCCTGGATCGCCTCAGCAATCGCCGCGCCCCAACGGTCAGCAAAATTCACGGATCGCCTCAGGCGATCCAAGTCAAATCCCAATGCCGTAGCTTCAGCAGCCTGAAATCATGCATCACCTCAAACGATCTCCACATCGCCTCAGGCGTTCCAGCCCATCGCCTCAGGCGTTCGTGCCATCGCCTCGGGCGATCTCCCTGCGCGCATGCCCGCGCCAAGCCTCGGCGTCGCTTCAGTCGATGTGCGGGGCGAAGTGTCTTGTGGCTGCCATCGCCTCAGGCGTTGATCACCATCGCCTGGGGCGATCTTCCTCGCATGCTCGCCTAGCCATCGCCTCTGTCGATGTGCGTGGCGATGCCCCTCCTGGCACCCATCGCCTGGGGTGATGATCCCCATCGCCTGGGGCGATCCTGACCAGATTGCACACACTTGAAAATCATCATTCCAATCCACTTTTCATCACTTAATCTGCACACTAAGTAGATGCATTAGTATAACAAACACAAGTTTTGTTGATCATCAAAACTCAAAGATTAACCGGGGATAATTTAACGCATTAAACGCAACCATGTGTTTAAGGCTCAACAATCTCCCCCTTTTTGATGATCACAAAACTTGATAAACTTGAATAAGTACTATGCATTAAATGTGAGTAAAAATAACTCCCCCTTAACAATTGCATAACACATACAAGTTAATCAAGTAAAACATTAAACAAATAACTCTCCCCCTCAAACCATGCATACATAAGCTCTCCCCCTTAAACTATGCATATATTAAGGTTCAAGTTTATCACAAAATTCTCCCCCTTTTTGTGATAATCAAAAAGCATAAAATTCAAATAAACATTGCATAATTTATAACAATTTTCACATGTCCATCATCAAGCATATAATAGGCATAACAAGCCTAAGATTAAATCATAGAGATGAATCATAACCATGTGTTTAAGGCCCACAACAATTAATTCTAAAAGTTGCAAAGTGTGCATATGTTCATGCATTCATGCCCAAACCAAAATAATAAAAGTATCAAGGCATTAAAACAAATCATATATTTGCACATTTTCATATAGCATATTCAAATTTGAATACAAAGCATATCAAGCTACTTACTATAAAAAGATAAGCATACATCATGCATTTAACAATTTTGCTAAAGGGTTTATGCATTTTACTCAAATGAATATTGAGCTTCATAATTTATTGGTCACAATTAATTTGTGCCAATTAAATTTTGAATTGCTCTTTTAAAATGAATAAAATAAATTTTACCCTTAATGACAAAAGTTCGTTTTTGTCATTGGTCCAACGCCTCTAGCCTCTTCTATAGTTGTGAATAATACAAACTCCTCCTTTGAGTTGCTTGGCCCTTCATCCTCCAATCCATGGTTGTCCCTACAAGACAAATTAACAATAGAGGGATCTTTGGTACCCATTTGATTTTTGGGTCCTAGAGGGTTAGCTTCCTTTGGCACCTTTGGAATCCATTTCCACCTTTTATTAGGTTGGTATTGGATTCTAGCAAACCTACATTTGTTCTTGGTATGACCATTTTTGCAACAATAATTACAAGTAGTAGAGTCATGCTTTGCTTTGGCCAACAAGCTAGAAAAGGATTTTGATTTGCTTGAGTAGCCTAACCCGGCTTTGTCAAAGCTACAACGTTGTAAGCCAAGCAATTCATTCATCTTTAAACTACTATCACTAAACTTGGCAAGAGAAGTCTTTAAATCAAGCACTTGGTTTTTCAAAATAGTATTTTCTTCTTCTTTCTTAGCCAAGTCTAGCTTAAGTACTTTGTTGCTTTTCTTGGTTTTACCAAGACACTCAATAAGTTCATTATAAGCATCTAATAATTCATCATAAGAGGGTACCTCATCATCATCCTCTTCATCTTCATTTCCAAGAGCCATTAGACAAAGATTTTTGGCTTCTTCTTCATCGGAGTCGCTATCACTCCATGTGGCTATAAACGCCTTCTTCTTGCCTTTGTCCTCATTCTTCTTTCTAGGACATTTATTAGCATAATGGCCTATTTCTTGACAATTATAACAAGTTACCTCATTTTTGGATTCTTGTTTGGTAGCATTGGAGGTCTTTGACTTGCCATGTTTGGTGAAGAGCTTCTTGAACTTCTTTGTGAATAACTTCATCTCTTCATCATCATCATCATCTTCTTCATCGGAGTGGTCTTTTCTTCCAACCAAGGCGATCCCATTTCTTTTGGATCTATCCTCCTCCTTCACTTCTCTTCTTGTTGCAACTTCAAGCTCGTGGGTCACCAAGGTGCCATGGAGCTCATCAAGATCATATGAAGCTTTCTCCCCTTTGTTGGATTCTATGATGGTCGTCCTCTTGGCATCCCATTCCTTAGGCAAGGCTCTTAGGGATCTCCTCCATATTTGCTTTGGAGGGTACTTCTCTCCAAGTTGGGCAAGCTCATTTATGATAAGGGTGAGCCTCCTAAACATAGAGTCAACTTCTTCCCCGGACTCCATCTCAAAAGTTTCATACTTGAGTTGTAGAAGATCAATCTTGGTCTCATACACTTGATTAGTGCCTTCATGACAAATTTGTAATTTGTCCCATATCTCCTTTGCCGTTGAGCACATCGATATCCGGTTGTACTCCTTCATATCTAAAGCACAATGCAAAATATTAATCGCTTTAGCATTTTGAGATATTAATATCATATCCGCTCTAGTGAAATCGTCCATATCTTTGGGAACACTTATTCCCCCAACTTCCTTTAAAGGAATGTGTGGACCTTTCACAATAATTTTCCATAGATCATAATCTACGGATTGGATATATAGATAAATTCTATTCTTCCAATAACCGTAGTTATCACCCGTGAAAAGCGGAGGGCGATTCGTCGATTGACCTTGAGCAAACTCATTTGCTAGATTAGCCATAAAAAGATTTGATTTAAAAACAAAAATCAAATGGCTCTGATACCACTTGTTGGAATCGAAGAGGGGGGGTGAATGAGATTCCTTGGCTACTTTAGCTTTTTAAAATGAGTTTGTAAAATAAAAATATTTTGCGCTTGCGGAAGCCTTTAGTCAATCGATAAATGCAAAGAATAAAATAAATAAATGTGTAAAGAAATTAAAGCAATAAAAGACAAGAGATTTGTTATAGAAGTTCGGCGATGAATCGCCTACGTCTCCTCTTCCCGGTTAGATAACCTCCAACCGAGGTTCCACTAGAACAATTGATCTTGGCCTTGAGGGCTCCAAGTTAGCCACAACACAACTCTTCCCGAGTTACAACGCTCTTCCCGAGCACACTACTCTTCCCGAGTACACAAGCTCTTCCCGAGCACAATACTCTTCCCGAGTATACAAAGCTCTTCCCGAGCTACCAACACTCTTCACGAGTCTTCTTGGCCTTAAGGGCTCCAAGGATAGCCACACACTTGCACCACCTTCACTTAATGGCGACTTTACAATTTTCCAACTTGCTTTGGTGTTGGAGGACCTTTACAAGAAATCAAATCAAAAACACCTTCACGGTGTACTCACACGAAGACAACAAGACTCAACAAAAGAAAACAATTACTAGCTCCAATACAACAACAATGTATGGAGTTTGTAATGCTAATCAAGAATTTAATACTCAAGACTTTGGTATAGTTTGTAGACTTGTTTCTTGGCTTCAAAATGCTCCAAAGCATCAATATTTATAGTGTAGAAGGCCTCCAAGGCTCCTACTAGCCGTTGCTTCAAATAAGGCTTGAATCACTCCTGGATCGCCTCAGCAATCGCCTCAGGCGATCTCCATCGCCGCGCCCCAACGGTCAGCAAAAATCACGGATCGCCTCAGGCGATCCAAGTCAAATCCCAATGCCGTAGCTTCAGCAGCCTGAAATCATGCATCGCCTCAAACGATCTCCACATCGCCTCAGGCGTTCCAGCCCATCGCCTCAGGCGTTCGTGCCATCGCCTCGGGCGATCTCCCTGCGCGCATGCCCGCGCCAAGCCTCGGCGTCGCTTCAGTCGATGTGCGGGGCGAAGTGTCTTGTGGCTGCCATCGCCTCAGGCGTTGATCACCATCGCCTGGGGCGATCTTCCTCGCATGCTCGCCTAGCCATCGCCTCTGTCGATGTGCGTGGCGATGCCCCTCCTGGCACCCATCGCCTGGGGCAATGATCCCCATCGCCTGGGGCGATCCTGACCAGATTGCACACACTTGAAAATCATCATTCCAATCCACTTTTCATCACTTAATCTGCACACTAAGTAGATGCATTAGTATAACAAACACAAGTTTTGTTGATCATCAAAACTCAAAGATTAACCGGGGATAATTTAACGCATAAACGCAACCATGCGTTTAAGGCTCAACATATCTTTTCTTTGAAACCGACACCAAAGGCCAAACATTACAAACTTAAAAAGACATTTTTGATCCAAGTTTAGGGAGTAACTATCATTAGTGGAGAAGTTGTTTGAAAATAGACCTATGGGATGCTTGATGATAATCTCGACTTTGAGTTGATTAACATGATTTGATCTTGAATATGTGCATGAAACTTGAGATTGACAATAGCACACACGCACGTTCCGATTTTGAGATGTGTTGCTTGACTTAGGAGAAATAATGTCTTGTTCAACTTTTGTATATGTGTATGAGATTTTTTAGAATAATGAAAATCATGAAATAGTTTGTTTCAAGTATCGAGAATGAACTCTACCTTGTGATTTTAATGCTTAATCGAGGACGATCAAATGATAAGTTTGGGGAGTTGATAAGTGCCATTTTTATACTTATTTAGATGTGATTTTCTAATGATTTTAGTATTTGATTCCTGGATGATTGTATGCTCTTTTTTGTATAGATTTGTATGTTTCAGGAATCAATATTGAAATGCATAAAGTAGAGGAAATGAGCCAAAAGTGATGAAAAATGACAAAGCCGAGTGACACGTTGAAGACAGGAAGAAAAGAAAAAATAATAAAAAATCAGATGGCCTGATCGATCGACCTCAAGACTCGATCGATCGGCTCGACCAGAAATTTGTCTCAATCGGTCAGCCACACTGCTCGATCGATCGCCTAAAAGAGTTTTCTGAAAAATAAATTCCTTGTAGCGTTTGTGTCCAACAAAGAAGCTTAATATTCCATTTCTTCTATAAATTGGGCAAGAAAATCAGACGTGGGGGGAGACTTTGAGACGTAGGCTTAGCCTCCATCATACCATCCTCCATATCACCATCATCCACCTTCACCACAAAATCTATCATAGGAATTGGAACAAGTCAACAAGATAATGGAGGAGCACGATCGAGAAAGAAGCGAGGGAAGGAACAAGAATCCACGAACAAAGTCGACTTGAGAGTTTGCTCTTGCTTTTCTATTTAGTTTTGAATGAATATTGGATTTGTTGTTTTTTTTTATGATTGAGATATATCTTAAACATAGTTTTTGTTTGATATTGAATTCCTATTATGTGCATATTTTATTGTACTTAATTCTTTTGAAGTTTTGGCAACTTATGGATGATTTTAGTTATTATAATTGAGATCGAAAGATAAAATTAATACGACATAGTAATTCATGACGTGTGTTTAAGATTAGATCGAAAGATATCACATACGAGTGATAGTTTTAGTTTATTTAATCTAAAGTTAGTTGTTTTCATAAAGTTTCATTCAATATCGAATTGTTAATTAAGTGAACGAAAGTGATCATCGATTGTTTTGGTTGGATTAGAGTGGTTTAATTTAGTTATTAGTTAACTTATCAATTAACTATCGTAGGTTAAATATAGTTTAAAGAAATCTTATTTGGTACTTGTTATTAGTACATGTGGGTTCGACAATCCGTATTCTTCATATTTCTACTAAGACTTGACACCGTACACTTGCGATATAATCGCGATGCTTTGAAAATTTATTGTTCAAATAAATCGCGATCAACACGCACGGCGAGGCAAGCCGAGAGAACGGACGGCGCGCGAGGGACACCCATCTTCTCCACTTGACAACATTCTATTGATTATAAACAAATCTCAATTGTTTCACAATCCCAATGTGGAATTTCTAGCCAAAATTCAATTTAATATTCACTTCCCAATTTTGTTGAGGAAATTACACATATGTATCACTTTTTAAAACTTGTTTCAATTAAATCTAGCAAAATATTTTCTTTTCAACTAAATACATCTTGTAAGAATCTTCTTTCAACTAAGTCCATTTTTATGAAACCCTAATCCAATTAGTCATTTGCTATTCCTAAAACACCCTTGTTCTAAAAAATCAATTTATAACAGTTGAATTATATGTTCCTCGTCGTGAGAGTTGGTGATGGTCGCGTATTCTGGGAAATCAGCAATGGTGGCTAGGCGATGAGTATGGAGCGGTGGCGCTGTTGTGGTCGAGGCGGAGGCGACTCCTTTTCATTTTGCCAAATGTCATTCTTCTCCAACCACGGAAAACCGATGTTTTGTGTCAATTTTATTTGCTGTTTTATGGTATTTTTGGATTTACATAACATTGAACTTTTATTTCAATTTTGGTGCAGATTATGTGTTTGCTAAAATGTCTCTTTAGGTAAACAATTTTTTTATAGCAAATTTGGAAAAGATAAACAACATATCATCTATAAACAACATATCATCTCATTCCAAAAGTTTTGATTTATTTTTTTTCCACTTTCATTTGTTTATGTATAATATACCAAGTAAAAAATAGACTCCAAAATTCCTTTTTCATTTGTTACATATTGTTTTCATTTCTAAAGACATCATATCACTACATTAGTGGAATGATATATAATAACATAAACGATGCGTATATTAAATTCCTGACAATATATCAGTGGGGTAACACAATCTTATTTTCTCAAATCAAAGTTGAAGAACTAACAATTTTAAACATGCAAGCAACACATTGAGATGCATGTAAATTACATGCACCACTAGTCTACCGGTGCATGTAATTTACATGCACCGATAGTCTACCTGTGCATGTAATTTACATGCACCTATAGTCTGCCGGTGCATGTAAATTACATGCACCGGTAGACTCAAAATTTGCATTGTTTCTCAAATTAGTATCATTTACTCTTTTGTACAAGCGCAGAGAGAGTATAAGGTCCTTTCAGGTCTTCATCACCAGTATATTGTATCTTTAATTTGTTATAAGATCAACAAGCAATCAACATGTAACGGTGCATGAAAATTACATGCGCCCCTAGTTTACCGGTGCATGTAATTACATGCACCGCTAGTCTATTGGTGCATGTAATTTACATGCACCGATAGTCTATCGGTGCATGTAAATTACATGCATCGGTAGACTCAACATTTGTATTGATTCTCAAATTACATAATAAATAAGTATCATATAGTAAGTGTTAAAGACGATCACAAATGACACTTAAAAAATTAAGACATGTTTGTATAATATATTATCATTTGAAAAATAATGGAATTTTGTTATGAGATTATGCAATAATTTATCATATAGTCTATAGTCATCCATAATAAAAAATTAATTTCTAAAGTAATATATTGTATCTTTAATTTGTTATAAGATCAATTGTAAAAATTATAGAATGAAAAATTAATTCACATTTTTTTGATTTGATCATTGTTATTTAGTAATTAGATAAAAAAATCGTATATTAGTGCATCTCCGCCTATCGGTGCATGTAAATTACATGCATCGATAGATTTTAGCAAGTCGGTGCATGTGAATTACATGCATCGCTGAGTCTATTTTGGTTCATGTAAATTACATGCACCTATAGACTTATACTATATTTAACCAAAAACATAGCATTTTTATATATAATTTTGAATATGTAACATTTTTCCTCATTAATTTTTTTTAATTAATAGCAAACTGAAATAGAAGACTTGAGATGTGAAATAACAAACTGAATAAGAAAGCAACACATAAGTCTAAAGATGCATGAAAGTTACATGCATCAATGAGTCTATCGGTGCATGTGAATTACATGCACCGATAGACTCATAAACTACCGGTGCATGTAAATTACATGCACCACTGAGTCTATCGGTGCATGTAAATTACATGCACCGATAGACTAATGAACTGCCGTTGCATGTAAATTACATGCACCAATGATTTCAATATCATTACATTCTCAAAATTTTCATTCAAACAATTGATCGAACATCTCAAATACATTATAATTTTGAGTTTTACATTAAAAATCTACAAACAATCATTACAATAAAATTGAAACTCATAATAAATATAAAATTTTCATTCAAATGTTTGATCGAACAATTCAAATATGTTATACTTTTACGTTTCACATTAAAAATCTACGTACAGACATTACAAAAAAATTGAAATTCATAAGAAATATAAAACAAAATCAACACAATCGGTAAATAGATGATAAATAGAAGAATGCGATGATTTTGTCTTCTTGCACAACCTTTTTGTTTTCGTTTGACCAGTGCGCGCAGCTCCGACGCCATGGGATGAGCGACAACTTCCGACGACGTCGTTGGTGGTTGGGACATGTGGCTGATGTGAGGGTTGGAAACTAGGGTTTTGATGTTGAAGGATTTGATCCAAGGAAGATAGAAGACTATTTTGGTCATTTTGACCAAAATTGGACCTAGTTGAAAGAATATTTTTTGGGGTGACTGGGCCGAAAAATCTTTTACCAAATAATACCGACCCGAAATTTTCCCAACTTTGTTCTCAATAATTTTGGGCTTTATGTCGCTTGGGCTTCTCATTACTGCTGCATATAAAACCTATGACCTGTTTGTCATGTCCTAAATGGCGGATGGTGCCCAGAAATGGCCAGAAGAACATTGGGGCCGCTCAAATCAAGTAGTTGGCATTGTATCGTTCCTTTCCCGTTTCGGATCTGAAAGTGTGGCAATTCAATTTTATAATCCATTAAAAATAATCGATATGAATGGTTCCATTCTATATAATTCAAATCTAATTAATAGATTTTTAAAAGTCTCCCATTATATCTTTGCATGATATCCTTATTACATTAACTCTGTTTTTGTACTAAAAAAACAAAACAAAATGGGAAATCATTAATAAAAAAAAGATAAATAAACAATTAAAGACAGGCTATCATAATTGATACACTTTTTCTTATATTCCTTCAGATATCTGTTTCCTAATTTTTTTGCAATGCTCCTCCCAAAAAGATGCCATTAATTATCAGTGCCTTTCTTGTAAAGTGAAATCTATCGCTTCCAATTATTTCAATAAATAAGATAATTGAAACATTCGAATTATAAAGCAAACGATATAAAACGTAAAAAACACATCGTGACCACTATCATCTCGTTAAAGTATTAAATGTTTTATACAGATCCAAATATATATATTGGATGTTTTATCATCATCAAAATGGAAGAACCCATCGGGCTTACTTGATGAATAACATAAAAAATAGGCTACATGGAATATTACAATCTTGCAAAGTTGAACCAAAGTAAAATGCTCAAATATATGCATATTACAGAAGATGCTTCTACGAAATTCAAGGCTAAAAAAAGTTTCTTATTTTTTTTCCTTTCTAGATTCTTTCCAAATTATAGACGGTGTATTATAAACAGGACATAACTTAGGACTTCAAAGTTGTGGAGAGTTTCAACTTTTTACTTGTGATTCTACACTCGCCTGATTTGTAACTAGCAGCTTCAAAATCCTGTAACGGGTGATATTTTACTGAAGCCAACTTTTCCTCGGCTTCATATAGCCTTCTCTTTTCAATAATCTGTAAAAAGTAACAGAAGATAGCAGTAATAGGGTGACCGATTTGGTATGACACACTATGTCAGTAGAAAATACATGGCTTACAAGGCTCTTCTCAAGACATGCAGCAATCAGATGTTTGCAAGAGCTAAGCTCCATTTCAAGTATCTTGATTCGAGATTTAACAGGCACGCTGCATTGCCGAATCATCTGCTCATGCCTGGCCCGAATGGCCTCGGGCTGCCAAACGTTCAATGCAACAGAAGCATGCCTAATAGTGACAAATTCAATGTCATTAGAAAGCCACATAACTGGGAAGGATGATACATTATTACCATTTAGTTGAAAGGACAAAGATGCATTATCTAATGTGAGTGAGTCAAACCGAATGAAAGACACGAACAAAAAGGCTAAAAGAAATCATATCCAAGACTCCAAATTTCATAGTTATTATATATATCCACATGTAAATATATAATTCTCAAATCAAATTTAAACATAACCAACAATTCAAAAATGAGAAAAGCTAAAAAGTCAAATATTTATCAATATTTTTAATCAAATAACCACAGGAGGACCCCTCCATTGAAACTAATCTACACAGTTTTACAAACAAACAAAACGGTTAAAGACATTTAGTTTATACTTCAAGTTCACCAAACTAAAAAATTTAATCCACTACTATAAACGGCATAAACAGTAAACTAACAAATTAATAGTTAATTATAACTTATGTGGTATTGATTATACATCTTGAATTAAGATTAGTTGAGATAAATTATTCTTTAAAACTTTAGTGATGAGAATTTATCCCCAAAATTAAAATAATAAATTTCAACGACTAGAACTAATAGATATTTAAATTTAAAAGTTTACTAAAAATTATAAATTAAATCATGTATAAGAGTAAAAGTCACCCTAATATGGCAGAAGAATTAAAAACTACAAATTGCATGAGATGCTGTCGCCATCCACCGCCGTCATCATGGGTTTTGGTTGTAGCCTGAAGGCTGTAGGTTGGGCGGCTGTGGTAACTTGACAATGAAAACCCTACCTAAATTTTATATAAAAATAAAAACCATAAAAAAGGAAGAAACCAATAGCAGATCCAGGCGCGCACGGGCCTCAATGTCAGCGCACCTGGGATGTCTCAAGAAGAAATGACCTGCACCAGGTGCGCCTTTGACAAGTACGCCAAATTCAACATTTGACATTTAAATTGCAGCCTCCATGTCCATGAGGACATAAGTATCAAAATCAATTTTGATGGTACAAATAACGTCACCTCCATGATTGAAACTTATCTGAATTGAAACTCACAGACCAATTTGAAGACAAGCTACAAAGCAGTTACCGAATTTTCCAGGTACTAAACATTAACCTAAACAATCATCCCACTAATGGTATATTCAATTTTAACAACGGATGAATATCAATGCCTCGTCCAAATTGGGGCTGAAAACTGGAATTTAAACTCTCTACCAAATATTAACATAAACATCACCAATCAAGCCCTAGTAAAAGGCCAGTTGGGGAATGTTTCCAAAAAATTACAAGAAAACAAGAATACTTGCATTATAGGTTCAGGAGTTTCCAGGATTGAAATTGTTTGTTACCTGACTTGGCATAAATATTTTCGTTCAGCATCTGCTTTATTCAATTTATCTTTCTCCTCTAAGATCTGAAGCTCAATCTTCCGGATTTTACCCAAATGCTCAGATATTTTCCCCTCTATTTTCAAAACAACACAAATCTGTTGGTGGCGCTTCCGGTCTGTGTCAGCCTCATATCTAACAAATTAGTATAAACTAATCAGTCAATGCCACACACCTCCACTCACACGTTTTACCAATCAAAGGCAGAACCTTTTTTTTGAAAAATAAAATTAAACAAGAAAAAGGGCGAGTAGCTAGTACAAAATTGATAAGTTCTATTTCTTTGCTAGCATAAACGTGACGATAAGACAAAGTTGTATCTTAAAAAACTCTTCCGTACAAATATACAGTTAAAAACTTCGAGTTAATATCTAAGGAGGGTGTATTCAATCTGGACTTTTATTGACTTTTAATGACTTTTTTAAATGATTGACTTTTATGGAGTTGATAGATTTCTATTGACTTTTATAGAATTCCATGGAGTTATAAAAAGATTTGTATAGAGTCTCGTAGACTTTTTCAATAGATTTCTATGGACTTTATAGACTTTTAATGACTATTTTAAATTATGGACTTTTATGCAATTGATAGATTTCTAATAACTTTTATAGAATTAAACGGAATTATCAAAAGAATTGTATAGACTCTATAGATTTTATAACTTATAATTGTTTTCTTTGAACTAACAATTGAACATAAATAACTTCTTCAACATATAATTTCTTTTTACTATTAATGTGAACACATTTTACTTATTTAACAGTCAAAAATGTGAAAAATACATATTCAATTCTTTTGCATGGCAAATATTGAACAACATTTTTGCATCTTCACGATGAAGACCTTGAAGATTCAGTTAATGTTGCTATATAATTGTAATCTATAATTTTGTGTAATAAAACAAAAGTTTTCTATTAAATAACATTTTATAAACTTAAAATATTTTTTGATGATAGTTGACTACTACAAAAATTCTTAAAACATACTTTTTAAATAAACATGATAATTTATATCGTTATAAATATCTTTTGTTTTAGAAAAATATTTATTATAATTGTTTATAGTTATAGACGCATACAATCGTTTTAAAAATCTATCATCTAATATAGAATTGAGCACATTAACTTGCTATTTTATCAAAATACTTGTGTAAATATTAGTATTATAATGGATAAAAAATAAGATGTGAAAAAAAATAATAATTGAAGAATAAGCCGCACATTAGGAATTAAAGAAAGGGTACATGTAGAAAACAGGGGAGGAAAAGCCAATGGGGAGGTGGCCGTGTCGGAAATGAAAATATCAAAGAGTAAAGAGAGGTATGGGTAATTAGGAATTAAAAGTCATTCCAAATCTTTACTAGGAGTGGTAGAGAATTTTTAACTTTTTTGGGATGTACATGGAGCATCAAAGTTTGTACCTAAAGATTTCAACAGAAGTCATTAAAAGTCTATGAGATTTTGGATACCTATAGACTTTTATAGAGTTTTAAAAATTCAAGTTTGAATACCACCTGACTTTCTAAAACTCTACGAAAGTCTGTCTTGAATACCATTAGACTTTTGCAGAGTATATAAAAGTCTGGATTGAATACCTCTAGACTTTTAAACTCCATAAAAGTCATTAAAAGTCAATAAAAGTCTATAACCAATACACCCCCCTAACACGTTGGAAAGATGATATGAATAAACTTGCACCCTACGAAATTACAAGGATTATCCAATAGGTTTTTTCTTACAGTTAAAAGTAGTTTACCAGTATTTCAACTCTCAAAAGACAATTCCCATTAAACGACGCCTACATTTCTACCAAACCTAATTCGATTTATGAAACAGTTAAATAATTTATAATCAAGCAAAAAGTAACAAACATACCTCGCTTTATAGATTCTCTTGAATTTGGTAACGGCTGGGGAAGATGAAACGTCGTCGCGAACACCATGATTGAAAGCACTGTTTTGGTGGCTAATATTCAAATTAAAATCGGTTCGAGAGGAAGGAAAGTCGGAAAATAGAAGATGCGACCATAGAGACTCGTCGGCGGCTAGCAGGCGGAAGCGCCGGCAGGTAATGGAAAAGCGACAGAGATCACAGCAACCAATGGTTCCCGATTCGATTCCGATTTCCATTATTCTTCTCCACAGATCGTCTGGAAGCGCCGGCATACTGTTCTATCTCCGGCTATTGACTCTTCTCTCTCTCTCTCTCTCTCTCTCGACATGAGTTTTTATAATGCTTCTTCTTTTTCATATTTTCATCAGTTTTTTTAATATATTATTCATTATTGTGCAGTTGCAAGTTTCATCTGGAATTTTCAGCAATTTAAAAACTGGGCCATGGGCTAAAAGGACTCGTGTGCCGTATCGCAGCCCAAAATAAACTTCAAACTTGGGCCTGCTGTTGGAGCCAGCTTAACCCTGGGCTTTTTTCATTACAAATCAATTTCCTGTTTCTCAATACATAAAACGTATATTTCCAGTATTATTTTTAGCACTTATTTTGTATATATATATATGTATGATCTTATGACACTTTAAATCCGATAATGCCTTTTAAGATATATTATAAGTGCTTGGATTTAAACCCATTGGAGTATTTGTTATATGACTGTTTGAACTTACATTATATTTCCAGTATTGTTTTATTGTATATATATATATGTATGATCTTATAACACTTTAATGACTTTTAAGATATATTGAATTTAAAGCCATTGGAGTATTTGTTATACTTACAGTTTGAACTTACATTATACATAAAGAGGTAAGTTCTATGTCTCCAAAACAGAAAATTCTGATGCAAATTATTTTATATTGTGCCATCAATAGTATATTAAGTATTTCCACAAATGAATTTACTCAAATTATCTCTTGTTATTGGAAGTTAATTTCACCTATCCATTATTAAATTGATCTTATAATACGATATTAAATAAATTTACATAGATATATTATATGGCGTCCGTTGGGATCCTTAAATCAATGTGTTGAAAATAATATAATGACATTGTGTAACCAATGAAGAAAATACAATTTATTTTTATTATTATTATTATATATATATAAGGGATAATGTATTAGATACCTTTCTTCACACCTCATCTGCTTCGTGCTTACAATGACTCTCATGTGATTGCCCTCACGGGGTTGTTCGAGTGGTAGAGGAGGGTGACCTTCATCTAGGGATGGCAATGGGACGGGTCCAGACCCGGACCCGCAATGAACCCGCCCCGCCGGGGCGGGTCTGGACCCGCTTCAAGCGGGTTTGGAAGCGGGGCGGGGCGGGTCCTGGGATTGGGCGAACCCGCCCCGGACCCGCCCCGCTATACATTTTTAATTTATTGAATATACATTTTACTTCTTTGATTGAATAATAAAGTGACATTATTTAATTTTATATCAGAATTCATGTGTTCATGTGAAAGAAGTTGGACATTTCGAAGGAAATGAGAGCAAATTAATAAAAATTTAGTAGCTTAAAAATAGTTTTACAATGATTATTATAAATATTTACTAGAGAGAACATATAATTTAATCACAAAACTCAACTTTTGTGTTTCAAAATTGATTTCTAGCTAAATAGTTTTTTAAATAAAAGTAAAAAATAAAAAAAAAATGGAGCCGGGGCGGGGCGGGTCTAACCCGCCGGGTTCGCGGGTCTAAGCGGGGCGGGGCGGGTCCGGGTTTTATGTTTGGCGGGGCGGGTCCTGGGATTGGCCAAACCCGTCCCAAACCCGCCCCGTTGCCATCCCTACGGCTTCATCCCATATGACAAAGGTAATTTGAATAATAATGGTATTCCCGTGTGGCATAATCATGGTTCGCCGTCGCGGTCACGTGTCCATAACTGAGGCATGTGTTCCAGTTCCAAAGATATTTTACGCAACGGTCGCGATTATTGTCGCGGTATTTTTTAAAATTAAAAATAAAATTAATTAAATAAAAGTATTTAAAAAATTATTGAAAAAAATTAAAAAAAATTCGTTCCATCCATGAAATCGCTATGTCATTCCGGAAATCTCCGTTCCGTTTCGCGAAGGCGTAAAATCGCCGATATAGATATTGGCGGATTCAAGAAAGGTCCACTTGCCCCCACAAAAAAAAAAAAATACCTTATATTTATAAAAAAAAAAAAAAACTGAAATTTCACCTCAAAAAATCTATAGTTTGCCACTTAAAAATCATATTTTGACTCCCTTAAATATATCTCGAAATTTGAAGATGCATTTGAGGAGGGTTACTCAATTGCTTTACGTGGTATGGAGTTTCGTTTTCAAACTTTTGCTTCTATTGCAGATGGGTTAGCTTCTCTCTTTGGCCAGCCTTCAGCTGGTGTAAATATGTACTTGACACTACTAATTCCCAAGGTTTGGTTCGTCACAGTGACGACCACTGTGTATTTCTATGTCAACTTATATGGTTTGTACATCAGAAACCATATACACAACGCCTATTTCTTTCATATTAATGTCGTGCAAAATACGATTATGACTTCATGACAGGTGGGAAGGTTTTATGCACATTATGGTCTTTCCTTGGTACGAGAAACATAAAAAGTTACTATGCATGTCACCAGATTCCATGCCACAAAATCTTCTCACTGTATCTGTGAAGCTCCTGCATGTTTCTATCAATCTCATTGACAACAGTGATCCATTGTTTCAAAAGGCTTGTTTAGTCGGTGCAACAACAATTTTCGGTTTCTTGGTCAATAGGATCTTGACTGAATCAAAATTTTCGGACATCCTAAAACTTATAGAAGCAGCTTTAAAGGAAAATGAAGATCCTCTCGGACACCTGCGATGGATGAGACATCTTGCAGTGGAAGAAGAAATAGAAAACTCGAGCAGTTTGAGTATTTTATTTATGGATAGCACCTGCGATGGATGAGACATCTTGCAGTGGAAGAAGAAATAAAAAACTCGAGCAGTATGAGTTATTTATCAATGGATAGCAGGTGCCTGTTGGATTTGTATGGTCGGCACTGGGGTGTAGCAGAAGAAGTTTTCATGCAAGTCATGTCGAAGTTTTGCAAGGAAGTCGAGTTTAACCACATTGAAGTACGGTACAAAACGCTGCTTGAGAAGTACAGAGAGGTGAGAAAGCAATACACCCATGGGATGCTTTCTTTAATTTGTAGTAGAGATGTCAACCTGTGCGCCACGAGGCCCGACCTGGGCCTGGCACGACTCGTGGAGCTATGGTAACGGGTCGTGTTGGGTCAAAGATACTAGTCATGGACTGTGCCAGCACGGCACGACCCGTTAGCCCGTTTAATTTTTTTTTAAAAAAATTAGTGATCAATCGGCAAATGGGTGCCGATCGATCGTCAGGTGCCGTAGCTTTCCCTTAAAAATCATTTTTTACTGATCGATCGGCACTACCGATCGATCGGTGTTTGCTTGCCGATCGATCACTAAAAAATGTAACGGTCATATGACTGATACATTCGTTACCACCGATCAATCGGTAATAGCAAACGGTAAAAAAATGACCGTTTGCAATGTGTTTTTTTTTTAAACTGATTTTGATGGTTATAAGTAGAGGGTATGATAATCATTTTATCCTCACATTTGTTGGATCCTTTCTGTATTCTCTAAGCTATCAATTCTCTTATATCTCAATTCTCAATTTGTAAGCAAGAAGAAAGAAGTTCTGCTCTCAATATTTGGCAATACAAGGCACAATGCAAAATATTTGGTAACATTTATTTTTGTTGTTTTATTAGATAATAATGGTCGATTCATCTTATATCAATGTAGGTTATGAGGACGAAATTGATCGATATCAAAAAGAAGAAGAAAACACACAAAATGGGAGGGGTGCTTAACGGATCGGTCCGGTCAGGTCCGGTCCGGAAACTTCCGATTCCGGATCCGATAATCCCCGGAACTGGTCCGATCCGTTATGGAACCGGATTGGATCCGGTTCCGGTCCAACCGGTTTTGAGTTGGACCGGTTCCAACCCAGAACCGGATTTCTTCTTTTTTTAAAAAAAAGTAAAAAACGAAGGGATTTTATCGCAAATTTTTTTATTTTTAAAAACGGATCCGGAACCGGTAAGATATCGGATCCGGAACGGTAGAACCGATCCGGTCCGGTATCAAACCGGTTCCAGACCTGTTCGGAACCGGTTAGTCCTGTTCCGGACTTGACTAACCGGTCCAGTTATGGTGACTCGTCTGCTAGAAAAGCTTATAGAAAAATAGCTAGTAACGTTTGGCAATTATCTGATGTTGAAGATGTCGAAGGAAAGAGCACAATAGCAGTTGTAAAAAAATGCAAAAAAAGATTATGCATATGCTTCTCCGATAGGACGAGTCATTTACTTAGGCATATCGCTAAATGTGATAGAGAACCTAATAATGGTAGCCAAACTACTCTTTCACGATTTCATAGTGGTGGTAGTAGTTCTAATCTGGGATTTTTCACTTATTCGGTTGAAAATGAGAGAATAACTAAATACATAGTATGAGTGGGAAACCTTTTCAATGGGGGCAGATACGAAATTCACTAATTGTATTAATTTAGATTTGCAACCTCAACATAAAAGATTTTCAAGTAATACTATTAAATCAGATGCATTTAAAAAATTTAATGAATATAAAGCAATTTTAATTTCATATTTAGGGACTCTTTCTTCAAAAGTAGCACAAACAACTGATATTTGGACAACTTATATTGACAATGCATCATATATATGTGTTACAGGATATTGGATTGATGATAATTGGATGTTACATAAAAAAGAAATAGGTTTTGCAAAATTTGATTGGCCTCATACGGGTGGATTCATTTCTAATGTCATTACGCAAATAATAAATGAATATAATATTAGTAATAAAATATTCTCTATTTCTTTTGATAATGCATCTAATAACATCTCTGCAATTACTCATTTAAAAGTTTATTTGAAACCAATTTTAAATGGTGATCTTTTTCATATTCGTTGTGCATGTCAAATTTAAATTTATGTGCGCAACATGGGTTGAAACCACTAGAAACTCATTTATAATAATAAAAACGACTCATAGATTTCTTAATATTCAGTTGCTAGAAAACAAGAGTTTAAAAGTTTGTGTCTTTCTCATGGTAAAAATTATAAAGATTTTCCTTATGATGTTTCTACTAGGTGGAATTCGGTATATTTAATGTTGTAAGTATGTTTACCTTATAAATATGTCATTACTTTGTTTTTTAATGAAATGATGTCTGAACAATTTCATATTTATGATGATGATTGAGAAATTGCTTCTAGTATTATAAATTTGTTGGAACCTTTTTATGATGCTAATAAATTATTTTTTGGGTGTTATTATCCAACTTCGTCAATTTTCTTAAACAAAATTTATAATTAGTGAATGTTTTGCATTATATAGGGGAAATTATATATTTAGAAACATTGTTGAACCTATGGAGTGAAAATTTTAAAAAAATATTGGAAAATTATTCCTCTTCTAAATTGTTTGACCACAATTCTGGATCCTAGATTAAAAATTATACTTGAATCTTATTACGCTAACATGAATTATGATAATGTTAATGTTAATCAACAAAAAAAAACGCATTAATAATAGTTTATTTTCTTTGTTTTCTTTATATGATTCATTATATAATTCTATATTACTTCCAATAAGAGAATGTGGTGGTAGTAGTAGTGGTAGTAGTGGTACTAGCAAATGTTCTGTATGGACAATGTTAAGAAGAAAACAAGATAATATTTCGACTTCTTCTACTTCATCTTCAATTACGGAGCTTCAAATATATTTAAACCAAATAATTAATTTTATTGAACAAGAATTGGAAACATTTGATGTTTTGGCATGGTGGAAAGATAATTCTAAACTTTGGTAGGTGTTTTCTATCATGGTACATGATCTACAAACCCCTCCGATATCCAACAATTCTATCGGAGTCATGTTTTAGTGCATGCGGTAGAGTAATTGATGAAAAACGAAACAGAATGAAAACAAATACCATAGAAATGTGTATTATATTAAAAGATTGGTTAGATGCCGACAACAGATTACAAAATGTAGGACGCGTGATGTATCTTCTGATGAAACTGAAGAAAGTTGAATTTTATATTTATATTTTATAACTTTGTAAGTTTAGTTTAATATTTGCTAGTTTGTGATGTGAGTGAACTGCGACACAATGAATGTAATATTGTAATTTATGTACTTAGTTATTCTATTCATAGTCAATAAATTTGAATTTTTTAAGTCCTTTATGTCAAGCTTACAAGATATTTCTTATTCTACTATACTATTCTTATCTTTAAATAATAAAATAAATATACATTATTTATTAAAAAAAAAGGATTTGGGTTGCTGACATGGCCCATGGGCCCAAGGACCATGCTGGGTCAATAGAAAATGGGTAACGGGCTGTGCTTACCCAAACACATCGGATAACGGCCGTTTGCATCTATATATTATAATATCAATGATGACAATGAAATTATTCCATCATAAAATGATGTAGGACAACGTCTAAGATTTCTGGCCTGGACGTCTAAGATTTCTGGCCTCGACATTTCCCTTCAAAAATGTCGTGGATTTCCGTTCTTGTAGATTTTATTCAAACTTGATCTGGAATCCAATGCAGATTTTATGAGGGATCAAATGCATGTTCTTTAATTATTTTACTTTTTCATTTAAACAATAAATGTAGATTCTGGCAAATATTGTTTCATTTCAATTCCCTCAAGTTGCACTAAAGTAAATGAAATATACAGTGGAATTAGCTACTTTCTAACATTAGGACTCTGTAGTGAAGGCCAAACAATTTTATACCAAATGTTGGATTAATAATGAAGAAACCACATACAATAAAGGTATGAAAACATAGCACTTGGTTGAAACATTCTGAATGGAGGTTGCAAGTTGCAACTCTAGAGGGAGTTCGTTCTGCCACATGTGAACATGGTAATAGCATACAATACAACGTTATAGCCCATGTATTATTAAAACTGATACATTACTTAGTAATAGTAGTGCATAAGAAGAAAAAAGCCCCCCACCTTCCCACTCACCCCCACCCCGGCGATTTCCAGTTAAAATGTAGACGGGGGATATCCAAAGAGAGTTTCTGTATGCATTTTCCTCCATTCATCTGAACCTGAAAACTTATTGAGTAAAAGGTTTGCCAAATTCCAAAAGGCAAATGAGAAGATAAAAAGACAGCTGAACTTTCTTACCCACTCACATGGATTTTTATGCATTCTCTAATTTGCCAGGTTTAGCCTGTGTTTTCGCCTCTGTCTGATTCTGCAGTCAAGACATTCACATACATTAAATCAATCTATTACGTGGATGATCAGGTGCAACTGATCATTTCCCAAGCGAATATCAGAACACTGTAATGTTTAAATCTAAAGTCGAAATTCCGTATTACAACATATTCCCTATTACAACAACAAACTCTCATTAAACCTTTAGAGAGAACCATGAACATAAACTCTGACCAGACTTAACCTCCAAAACAGGCCACAAATCTGGAAATTATTCTTCTTCCTATGTCTAGAATATTTCAACATAAACTGATCCCAGTGGACTCTTTAAGAAGAATATTTTGGTTGTGAAAACATTATTTATTTCACTAAGTAATCCTCATTTAAATACAATTACAAGATATAATGAATAAGGAAAAGACACAAGATCTACTGGAAAGAATATCCTATAACTAAGGAAAGATTGAGTGTAATCTTTTATCAACTAGAAGAATATTGAGAGCAATCTTCACTGGGGTTAATATGCCCTCGCAAAATTGTCGTACCATCAGCAACGGAAATTTTGGAACCCACCAGTTGAAGCGATTGCAGTGAAGCGGTTTGGTGAGAATATCAGTAAATTGATCAGTAGTGTTCACATAATGGACAATGAGGAATCTTTTAGAAACCAAGTCATGAACAAAGTGATGATCGACTGAAATAAACTTCATGCGAGAATGTTGAACTGGATGAAAGGAGAGACGAATTGCATCAGCATTGTCACAGTTAATGCGAGGAACGTTTTTTAGTGGAAAGAAAATTTCTTGAAATAGATTTTGAAGCCAACGAACTTCCGCTGAAGCACAAGCTAAGGCCCTGTACTCTGATTCTGTACTCTGATTCTGTAGAGGACCGAGACACACCCTTTTGGCGGCGAGAACTCCATGAGATGGGGTTGTCACCAAGAAAGATAATATAGACCGACGTGGATGCACCAGTTAAGGAATCACCGGCATAATCGGCGTCGGAGAATGCGCGGAGATTAAAGGAGGTTGTATGACGGAGTAATAAACCATGAGACATGGTCCCTTTAAGATACTGTAGAACACGCTTAAGGGCTACCCAATGGGCGTCATCAGGAGATGACATTCGTTGGGCCAAGCGATTAACAAAAAATGCTATCTCCGGCCGTGTGAGAGTTAGGTATTGTAGAGCACCAATAATACGACGAAACTCAGTAGCATTAACTGGAGTGGAGGAGGATGGATTAGAGGGGTTAGCAGTCATAGGAGTGGCTAGCGGCTTGGCACCATCCATGCGGTGACGTTTGAGAATGTCTAATATGTACTTTTGTTGAGATAAGAAGAGACCTTCACAGCATCGAATTACTTCAATTCCGAGAAAATATGTCAGAGGGCCAAGATCTTTGACAACAAATTTGTCACTGAGATGACGAATAACTTTAGAAACCGTAGGCAAGTCACTTCCTGTAATAACAATGTCATCAACGTAGACCAAGACATATAGGACTGTAGAGGCACGACAATAAACAAATAAGGAGGTGATCGACTTGGTCTGAGTAAAGCCGAAGGATAATAACGTGGCACGGAGAGCATGATACCAGGCACGGGGAGCCTGCTTAAGTCCATAGAGGGACTTGCGAAGATGACACACATGATTCGGACGGGTAGTGTCAATGAAGCGAGCAGGTTGAACCATATAGACATTTTCTGAAAGATGCACGTGAAGAAAGGCATTACTGACATCAAGTTGACGAAGAGGCCACACATAAAAGATTTCTATGAGCAGAGGGCACACATAAAACATTTGATAAGGTGAATGTGCGGGAATTGGTCGGAATAATAAAGGAACCAATATGAGAAATACGCAAACCTGAACCATCAGCAAGCTGTACTTCATCAGTGCCATCATATTCAGAGTGCATGGACAGGTTTTGCAGGTCAGATGTCAAGTTGTTTGAGGCACCCGAATCAACAAGCCAAGGACTATGAGGAGCATGTAGAGGGGGTGCCGGTGGTGACATGGCAGAGTATGCGGTTGGGAATTTTCAACAAGTACGTGCACCATGACCTGGGGTTCCACAGAGTTGGCAAACAATATTCGCAGGTGACTGGTTATTGGATGAACCAGAATTGCGATTGATATTGCGCTGGTGATTGCCGCTATTAGGATTCTAAGAGTTTCGATTATTGGAGTTGTGATTCTGAGGGCCCGAATTGTTGGCAGAGGACTGATTCGAACAATGTGGGGAGCTATAAGGCGCCTGATTCGCAGTGACAAGCAGCGATGATTGTGCGGTTTCAAGGCGACGAAGATAGGTCTCGTGGACAACCAACATGTCATGCGATTCTTCAAAGCGGAGAGAAGTCTCCCGAGCCCGAAGTGGGCAGCTATGTCATGAAAAGTGACACCAAGATCATTCAGCACATATAAGGTAATGTCGTCATCCGACAACGGATGACCAATCAGGGCTAGCTCGTTTGTTTTGGCCTTCAAGGACCGAAGAAACACGGTAATGGACTGAGAGCCCAACGTCATGGAGGAGAGATCATCCTTCAATTGCATTACGCATGTACGAGAACGACTGGCAAGCAATCGAGAAAGGATCGTCCAAGCATCGGCGGAAGAGCTGGCCGAAGAAATAAGCGGAACAAGATCCTTGACAGACCCAAAAAGCGCGGACAGAAGCAGCGCGTCCTGGCGGAGCCAGTGTATGCGAACGGCAGCGGAATCAGCGGGAGGACATGGATAAGAACCATCAAGAAATCCCAGAAGATCATAACAGAACAAAAGAGTTCAAACTTGGGCACGCCAGGAAGGGAAATTTGAAGCCGTGAGTTGGAGTGGGAGTTGCTGATGAGCGTTGATTGGAACAAGTGGCTCACCAGCAGGGCCAACAAGGACTGCCCAACGCTAATGCGAGGAGGCGCAGACGATGAGTCTGTGGTTGGCGAGGATGATGCGTTGGAGGCCATTGGATCGAAGGGCTGCTCGTGAGAGGCTTAGGCGGAAGCTGGTCTATAAGAAGAATATTTTGGTTGTGAAAACCTTATTTATTTCACTAAGTAATCCTCCTTTAAATACAATTACAAGATATAATGAATGGAAAAGATACAAGATTTACTGGAAAGAATATCCTATAACTAAGGAAAGATTGAGTGTAATCTTTTATCAACTAGGAGAAGACTGAGCAATCTTCTCTAGGGTTAATAGACTCAACGTCCTTAGCCAGCTCATTAATAATCGCTTCATAAATAAGGCATTTATTAAACAAGACTCAACAAGGCATTAAAATAATAAAATAAAATAAAATGGAACGTTGGCAACGGCTTTAAAGCCGTTGCCAAGGTTTCAGCATGGCAACGGCTTTATAGCCGTTGCCATGCTGAATATCTAACATTTTTTATTTTTTTATTTTTTTTATTTTTTTTAAATCTAACCGGTTCCGGTTCCGGAACCGGTGATGCTACCGGTTTGGTTTAAAGAAACCGCCCCGGACCGGTTTGATACCGGTTCCGGGGCAGACCGGAACCGGTTAGCCCGGTTCCGGTTTCGGTTTCGGACCGGGTCCGGATCGACCCGGTCCGATAAGCACCCCTACATCAAATGTCTAGCCTATGAGGAGCAACTAGTCCCTACCTACTTGTCCAAACTCGAACCACCAAGAAATCTGATAAGTTGTATTCTGGAAATAGCATTGCAATGATTTTGTCCAAAATGTCCACCACTAGTAAGATACTGCAATCATCATCAAGCACAACAGCTTATCCAAGATTCAAATCAGTACAGTACTTTCCAGTTCATCACCCTGATGCCACTTCTCCCTCACCAAGTCAACTCTATATTAGCAGCATGAGATATCCCCACTTCCCATTCTAAAGTGTTTTCAGCCTTGGTAACATCCTCAAAACAAGAAAAATCTACCATTTTATTCAATTTTTTTGAAGGACCAGAGAGAGTGTTTTACCATGTTTATTTCAGACATCTTATCTGATCTATATTTCGAACGTAAAAGATGAATTAAGAACAAGAATTTGTAAATTTTTCAGTTTGTTATCAAGGGCAGTATTGAATTTATTGCATACAAAGGCAAACTAAAGGATCCATAGATCGCTACAAAAATACAGGGACTCCTTTCTTCTTTTACAGAATTTGTAAGCTCAGAAGATCTTATCTTTAGAACCTATAAGTTCCCATCTCAGAATTTTTGCCAACATTGTAGAGCATCATATGAGATGATTAGAATATTTAGATAAATCAGTAGCCAAGCCAAAACCCAATTAAAATTTTCATATCCAACCTGCTTCCATCCAAATTTAAGCTAGAAACATAGGCATCAGGATACAATCTAATTTCAGCGTCAAAGAATTGTAGTCTAAATTTTCACCTATAAAGTAATTATACCAACAAAGCAAACCGTAGTCAGTTCAAGCACAATCACAGACGGCAATAACAACATAAGCTATAAAAGTTGAAGTAATACAAGATTTCGACAAACTGCAACAAAACAACACCACATTCAATTCTTCATCCAGCACTCCTATTATTAAGTGAAAAATCAAAATTAGTGGGTACCTTTTTAAAAAGACAAAATTGTACGTTTAACAGAACTAAAATCGTGATCCCAACGCTGCAAATTGATAGCTAAATTGTTAAAATACTGCTGAAAATCTCACCTTTCCATAGATTTCATAGTAATCATCTAATGCCCATTGATATTTCGACTGGTTCAAGCCAAACCAATGCGCCACTTGCTCGTCTAGATTAGCATGCGCTGAACGAAAATTATTCTAAGACAAATTAGGAAACCAATATTTTTCGCACAATTGCCAACTCTATTTATTAACACAGAGCACTACAAAAAGCATCTGTTCGCAAAATCCCGACTTTCCCCCACGGTGTTAATAAAAATATTTTAAATTAAACAATAAAAAACCGTGGAGCTAAATACGGTACCGTTTTGAACTTTTGCAACGGCATCCCAGAAGAAAGAAAAAGAAGAGGACTTTTCATTGTAGAACTGCGCTGGCGGAGCCATAACTGGGGGAGGCGTCGGGAGCTGAACCGGTTTCAGAATCGGCTCTTCAACCGGGTCGAGTTTTCTAGGAGAATTCGGTTTTGGGGTGGCATTAGGTGTAGCTGGAGGAGTCACAAACACCGTATATGGCCCGATCTTGGCGATTCTCGGCGGCGGAGTCGACGATTCACTCTTGATTGCCATTTTTAAATAAAAAACTTAAAACTAATCGCGAGAAAATAAGGAAAAAACTTAAATTGATTATCTACTGACACATATGGAAGGAAAACAGCAAATAAAAATCTGGGAAATGAGATGTGCTTAGCGTAGATTTGAAGTAGATGGTTTGCTTTGGAAGTGAAGTATGCTGTATGCCTGTGAGCAAGTGTGAAAATAGCGAGTGTAATTGCCAGATAATGCTGGGGTTGTTTTCGGAAATTCAATCTAAGAAGAAGAATGCGTAATGCGTAATGCGTAATGCGTAATGCGTAATGCGTAATGCGTTTAGGTTCAGCCCTTCAGGCTTCAGGTCCTTCAGGATCTCCATCTTAAAATATATATATATATATATATATATATATATATAGTTTTTATTTTAGTTTTAAAGTTAATTGCACTCATAGAGACAATATTCTTCAAATTTTGAATAACCCATTTACTAAAAGAATAGTTTAATAAACTTTCATCGTATTTTTAACTGACGATAATTTATAAATTGTTTGAACTTTTAAAATTTTAAGTTTATTTGTTAAAAAAATATTCACATTGTTTTTCCTATTCGGACTTCTTCAAAATTCAAAAAAATATTATCCATGTTTTTAAATTTTCTCAAAAATTTCATTTATTTTTAAATCTTCCAACATAATTACTAGTCTTATGATATTACCAGAAATTCATGGAAATTGCGCAATAACATTTCCCTAATTATTATATTTATTACTTTTTTTAAAAAATATTATAACATTATATTAATCATAAAATATTGTTTTAAAATTTTAAATCTATGTCATTATTTTGATATTATTTAATATTTATTTTTAATGATTTTATTTTTAAAATACATTTTATATATTTTATTCGATCAAAATATGTTCTCAGAAATTCGGATGGAATAAAATAAAAATAATATAATAAATTAATAAAAAAAAACATAAGCTAAAATTCAGGGTTTTTTAAAAAAAAAAATAATTCGGAAAAAAAAAAATTTCAAAAATATATCGAAATTGAGGGGTTTTCAAATATACCTCAAACGTTGTTTGAGGGGGCGGCGTAAATATTCGTGAGGGGCCGCTTGAGGGTATAACAACCCTTCTATCACGTAGCAACCCCCCTCGTAGAGGGCGGCCGCTCATAGAATTAGGAGCCGCCTGTCCAACAGGAGGCTCCTAACTCTATGAGTGACCGCCTTTGTAGAGGGCGGCCAGTCCTTGGCTCGTGCTTTTTTCTTTGTCTCATACTCCTTCGTCAACTTGTGCGTCCCTTCCCACTTCATCTTATCGTGCATCCGTCCTTTCGCATTTCGTCTTGTTGTGCACGCATAAACTTTCATTTATCATATTATATTCATACCGACGAAAATTAATCATATTATATCTGAAATGTTTGTAAATATTACACTCGTGAACTTTTACGAAAATAAGTATCTGAAATGTGTATAAATAACATGAAGATAATATGTTTTCGACAGAAAATCCTTCTGTTAGGATCGGTCCGGAGTGTTTAGAGGGGGGGTGAATGAACACTCCTTATAAAATTTATCCCTTGTGAATTCTTTCGGATTAGTGAAAGAAATCTGTTACTTAATCAACTCTTTGAACAGAACAGACCACTAAAAAAGTAAGTGCGGAAACGATCTGCTCTTGTATAAGTAAGAACAGCTCAATGGCTAAGTGCAGAAGGATAGAACACAGAATATGTTTCTGGAAGTTCGAAGGTGGTGTAATCCTTCTACGTCTCCCCTTCTTCCAATTAAGGAAGGTTTATACTAGAAGACTTTGATTTATACAATCCTGTTGTACAAACCCGATTCAGGCTGGATTTACCTCACTACCAGTCTGAAACTCCTAGTCACTCAACCTGCTCAGACACACTCTGTCTGACAGTTACAATATATTGCTCACTTCTATTTTTCAATACACAATGCGCACAGTGATCCTACAATGATCAAATTTTACAAAGTAATCGCGCTTAAATAAATAACTTCAGCTCGAGAGCTTCTGAACTTTGTAAGCGTGTGCTGTTTTGCTTTCTTGCGTGTTTTTCAATTGATCAGCGTGAGTTGCAAAATCAAGAGTCCTTTGTCTTCCTTTTGTTGCATCCTTTTATAGTTGAAGGTACCAACGACATTGTTTCCCTTAATGTGCAATTTTGACTCTTTTTAAACTCTGAGAAAGCTACAGTCTTCTTCTTCAGGATACTTGCCGTTCTGGTTCATACTTTCGGCGATTGTCAGGTAAGCTCTTCTTTGTCTTCTTACCTATTATGGCAATCTTCAGTCTTTGGTCCTTTGTAGCATTAATTACAGCATTAAATGCTGCAATAAATAACCGTTAATGATTCGGACTGAGAAGCCATCCTTTATGTATCCTTGACTGCTCTGATCTGATAAAGGTTGAGATCGATCTGAAGCATCGATCTAGTCAGTCTGGAATCCATCGATCTGGTCTGATATGTGATATTCTTTATCAGCTTGCTCTGTTTTGCGCGATCGATCTGGTATGCCTGATTTCCATCGATCCGGTCTGAAATGCTTTGCCATCTTGCTCTGTTTTGTCCGATCGATCTGGTTAATCTGATTTCTATCGATCCGGTCTGAAATGTTTTGTCATCTTTAAAATCTCATCGATAAGGTCCGGAACTAACAAATTCCCCCTTTTTGATGATGACAAAACCTTGCTTCTAAGTCTTTTTAACCAGTCTTGATAAGAGCTCTGAAGCGAATGCTTTCGGATCGATTACTTCTTTGTTCAAAATAAATGAACATCATTAAGTTGGATCGATTAATTCTCTTATTATTAAGCCTTTATTATAGTTCAAAATAAATTAACAAGGACTTAATTCGAAAGAAGAATTTTATTGATCACCAAGAAATCCTAAATTATACAGTCTGAAAATATTATTTTCTAGAGGGCGGCCTGAAGTCTGTCTTCTTTTCCCCCTTTTTGTCAGCAGCAATCTCTTGAAGAAAGTCGACAACTTGGGCTAGCTGCGCGCTGATAGCGTCAAGACGAACGTCTTGAGCGCGGAGGGAATTGGCAACAGATGCTCTGACTTCAGTGGCTAACTCGACCTGCTCTTTTCTCAGACTGTTCTTGTAACAGGCTTGTTGAGAAAACAGATCGTTGATGCCGCGCTGAAGGCTTCCGATACTGGCAGTCATCTTCTCTTTGAAAGAATCAAAGTCCAAGGCTGTGACCCTTTGACCTTGATGAACTTCTAGAATACGTTGAGTCAATGACAGACAATTACCAGAGAAGTGCTGGATAGTCCGTGCCAGGGATGGAGGTGCATCAGATAGCTGGCTGGGAGAGTGATCTGATGATGACATGGCAGGGTCATCTTCTTCAGCAATCGGCACGATGGAAGAAATGACAGCTTGATGACTTTCGGATCGGATCAGAGTGACCAGATCCGAAGAAAAACTGTGAATGAAGGCCAAATCTTCATCTGATGGTCCCGGAGGAGAGTGGGGACTGGGAGGTTCCTCAACTTGGAGAGCTGCGACCACTGTAGATACCACGAAATCCGGATCGATGAGGTCTGGTGCTACAGGTGTTGCACATGCTTCAGCTGGACTGGGTGGTGCACGAGAGGCTGATGACTTCAATGGAATAGATGTGGTCGGAGAGTCCAACAGAACATTCATTGGTTCATCATCTGTTGCAGACGGAGCATTAGGCAATGGCTGCTCCGCTGTCTGTTCTGGTATGTGCTCTGCAGGCTGATCCTCTGTCTGTTGTGCTGCATCAGAAGGAATAACCTCGATAAATGGTTCTGCCAGAGTCTTGCTTGCAGAAGGATGATCCGGGCTTGTGGCTGGAGTGGAGGTACCTAGCATCTGTCGTTGAAAACGGGCAGCTAAGGATAGAGCATGAACATCCATCTCGAGTTGAGCAATCAAAGCCCCATCATCTCTGGCAGTTGGAGCAAGCGGATCGAAGTTCTTCTTTTTGGCAACTAGAAGCAGATTGGCCAGTCTGAATCTGTGTTTTGCCGTAAATAAATCTCTGCGCTGCACGGCAAGTCGAACATCATCAGTCTCTGTTCCTTTCAGAACTTCGTCTTCCATCTTCTTCAATCAGTGCAACTTACCGTAGAACAGCTCAATGTGGTTGATAGTCCGGTACTGGACATACTCATCAAAAACCACAATGAGTTCCTTTAGCTTCTCATCAACATCCTCCATAGCGATGTCGATGGCAGTCTGTGCCGCAGATTTGGGTTTAGAAGAGAGGGGTTCGGTGAGAATGGCTTTTCCCTTTCCGGTGGAGGAAGGGGACTTAATCCCTGACTGGGTATAGTCTCCCAACTCAGTGATAACTATCTCTTTGACCACGGGATTGGCAGAGGGAATTCTAAGGGTGACTTTGGGTGCAGGGGTTGAAGCTTGTGAAAGCTGGGTGGAAGGTTGAGGTGCAGTGGTTGCTTTAGTGGGTGGCAGTATGGGTGGAGGTAGAAATTTGGTTGGTTTGGTAATCTGGGTTCGGGGCTTTTTGGGAAGTGGCTTGGTTGGTGATGAGTGAGCAGACTGGGTTTCTTCTGAGTCAGTCTGAATGGTCAGCTTCCGCTTGACCCGAGGTTTGCGCACAGCAGCTTGTTCCTCGTCCTTCTCAATCTTGACTGTAGCCAGAGTAGCAGGAGTAGGCGGAGCACTCTTGGACTTCAGCAGTGCAAGCCCTTTGGAGTTAAGGATCTTAAAGGGACGGAGAGCAGACGGCTTGCTCAGCTCGAGGCCTAAGGACTCCAAGAGCTTGCTGAGAGGAACAACAAAGCATACGGCGTGCTTGGATGCAATCACCGTTTCCAGCAGAACTCCAAACAAAATCATGGACCAGTTTATCTTCTGGCCGGATACAATAGCCGCCATAGCCCTGAACTTTTCGGCGGTTACAGCATCGAAACTTCCTGCTTTACCCAAAAGTGGCTTGCCTACCACTTCGCACAGCACCTGGAAATGGAAGAGCATTTCCTTCTTCTTAAAGGAGGGTTGCAATCGGTGGCCAGAGATAGAAATCTTCCCCTGAAGATCTAAGAGTGACGCTTGAGGAGTCTGTCCGAACTCTGTCAGTCCGGAACTGGGGAGGCCAAAGGTCTTGGCCATCGTCATTGGCGAGATCTCGAAAGATTTGCCCTTGACAGTTGTAGAAATGGATGTCTTCCGGGAGACGGCGTTGGCGAACAGCTCGCGGATTTCTGATTCATAAACAACTGTTCCGCACTCCAAAAAGTTCCTTAAACCAGATGATTCCAGGGCTCTAAAAATGGACACCATTGCAGCATCTTCTGCCCTGTAAATGTCATCAAACTCAACGGAGAGTGAGTTATGAGTGATGGTTGGAGTTTAACGATAGTGCGAAGAGTAAGATAATGAGAGAGTAAGAAAGTAGAAAGCGGTAACTTGTAAAAAGTGAACAAGTATGAAATGTTCAGCCCGCTAAATAGGAGAGAGAAGACACGTGTCTTTATCTCCAAGACTGAGAATTAAATAATTCAAAATAAACGGTCAGGATAAAGAAAGATAAGGCGGTTAAAGTACAACTAGTTAGAATGGTTAATCAGTCCGGGCTGTTTTTGTGCAAAAGATGTATTGTTTAAACAGATTATGGGATAACATCAGAATGACATAAATCGGTCTGAAAGTTCGGACCGGTCTGTGTCTCTCTGAACATTGTATTATCAATCTGTGGTAACAAAAATCTTTAAACGCGAAAGGAAAAACATATCTAAAATATTAAGATAAGTCAATTAATCCAAGAATTTGACGAAAATAATTAAACTTAGCCTCTGGAAGTGGTTTGGTGAAAATGTCTGCTGCTTGCTGCTCTGTTGAAATGTGCTCGATCCGAATTTCCTTTTTGCCAACATGATCTCGAATAAAATGATGTCGTATATCAATATGCTTTGTAGTTTGTTCGAGAGTGCAGAACTGGATTATACGTTATAGCAATTGCACTTGTGTTGTCGCAAAATATCGGAGAGTCAACAGCTTGAATGCCATAGTCTTTGAGCTGGTGTTGAATCCAGAGCATTTGAGCACAACAGCTTCCAGCGGCTAGGTATTCTGCTTCAGCTGTGGATGTGGCAATCGATGTCTGCTTCTTACTGAACCAAGAGATCAATCTTTCACCTAGAAATTGACATGTTCCACTGGTGCTTTTACGATCGATCTTACACCCAGCGTAGTCTGCGTCTGAATACCCGATCAAGCTGAAGTTGGAATCTTTGGAGTACCAAAGACCAACGTTCTGAGATCCTTTTAAATATTTCAGAATACGCTTGGCAGCAATAAAATGTGATTGCTTTGGTTCTGACTGAAATCTGGCGCACATACAGACTGAAAACATAATATCAGGCCGGCTCGCTGTAAGATACAATAGCGATCCGATTAGTCCTCTATACATGGTTACTTCAACTGCCGTTCCCCCTTCGTCCTTGTCTAACTTGATTGTTGGACTCATTGGAGTTGATGCAGTTGAGCATGTTTCCATTCCAAATCTCTTGAGGAGCTCTTTGGTATACTTGGTCTGATTGATGAAAATGCCATTGTTGAGCTGTTTTACTTGGAGACCCAGAAAGATTGACAATTCTCCCATCATGCTCATCTCGAACTGTCCCTGCATTAACTTAGAAAATTTCTCGCACAATTTGGGGTTAGTTGACCCAAAGATTATGTCATCAACATAAATCTGAACTAATAGGGTATGTTCCCCCTTAATGAATTTAAATAGAGTTTTATCTACTGAGCCGATCTGGAAATCATGGTTCAGCAGAAATTGAGATAGAGTGTCATACCAGGCTCTTGGAGCTTGTTTCAGACCATACACTGCTTTATTCAGTAGATATACATGATTGGGATACAAATGGTTCTGAAATCCAGGTGGTTGCTCAATGTAGACTTCTTCCTGAAGCTTTCCATTTAGAAAGGCGCTCTTGACGTCCATCTGATATACTTTGAAGTCTTTAAAGGCAGCATATGCAAGAAAGATTCGGATAGCTTCAAGTCTGGCGACTGGTGCAAATGATTCATCGAAGTCGATTCCTTCTTCTTGTCTGAATCCCTGTGCCACCAGTCTGGCTTTGTTTCTAACCACAGTTCCATCTGCGTCTAGCTTATTTCTGAAGACCCATCTGGTTCCAATAACAGGCAGATCGCTTGGTCTGGGGGTTAGACTCCAAACTTGATTTTGTTCGAATTGATTAAGCTCTTCTTGCATTGCTTTAATCCAGTTGAAGTCAGTCAGAGCTTCATCGATCTTCTTGGGTTCCAGAGTTGAGATGAAGGCAGCATGCGTGAAGTCATCCATCATCTGTCCCCTGGTTCTGATCGGTGCAGAAGGACTACCAATCACTAGATTAGGTGGATGCTTCTTAGTCCATCGATAGCTTGACTCTGGATTGTCTGGTCCGGTCGGATGAATAGAAACAGCATGATCAGCATCTGCTTTAACATTTGAGTCAGGAGCATCCGGATCAGCTCGATCTGAAGTTTCTTCAATGCCTTGATCCGGTCTGTCTGGTACTTCTGGTTCTGGTGGATTGTCTCTTGACCTGTTAGCTACAATCTTATCATCACTGTTAGCTTCGAGATGGATATTTTCCATCTGATTTTGAATTGATTCTTTGTTGCCCTCAACACATAAAGTTTCATCAAAGACTACATGAACAGATTCTTCTACAGTTAAAGTTCGATTATTAAAAACTCGATAAGCTTTGCTAATTGATGAATATCCTAAGAATATACCATTATCTGACTTAGCTTCAAATGCTGTAAGATGACTCTTACCATTGTTGTGAACGAAGCATTTACAGCCAAATACATGAAAGTAAGAAACAGATGGTCTGTTACCAGTCCATATTTCATATGGAGTGAGATTCAGCTTCTTGTTAATCATAGATCGGTTTTGAGTGTAGCAAGCAGTATTTACAGCTTCTGCCCAGAACTTTTGAGAGATTCCAGAATCAGCAAGCATTGTTCTTGCTGCTTCCTTGAGCGTTCTGTTTCTTCGTTCTGCAACTCCGTTCTGTTGAGGAGTTCTGGCGGCTGAAAACTCATGCTTGATTCCATGATCTTCTAGAAAGGATTCAAGATTCTGATTTGAAAACTCAGTGCCTTTGTCACTACGAATCCTGTCTATGCTGGATGATTTCTCGTTCTGAGTGCGTTTCAGCAGCTTGATCAACTTCGGACCGGTCTGATCTTTACTGCTTAAGAATATAGTCCATGTAAAGCGTGAGTAATCATCAATAACAACAAGAGTATACCGCATTCCCCCTAAACTTGTTATTGGTATAGGACCAAACAAGTCCATATGCAGTAATTCTAAACAGCGGGAGGAGGATTTGGCATTCTTGTTTTTGAAGGATGATCTGATCTGTTTGCCCATTTGGCAAGCTTCGCAGATCTTATCCTTAGCAAAATCGATCTTGGGCAGACCGATAACTAAATCATGTTTACACAGGCTAGCAATGGTCTTAAAGTTGATATGATTCAAGCGCTTATGCCATAGCCAGTGTTTATTATCATTGTTAGCGATGAAGCAAGTAGGATTATCAGGTTGAGCATGATTCCAGTTAATCTTATATGTGTTTCCATTCCTGATTCCTACGAGCATGGTTATACCGTCTGATGATTTAACAGTGTGTGTTTGTGAAATTCTACAGCATAACCATTATTACAGAGTTGACTGATACTAATCAGATTATAGCACAGATTTTCAACTAACAGCACATCATTGATAATAATGTTACCATGGACAATCTTACCCTTGCCCACGGTCTTACCCTTTGAGTTATCCCCGAAAATGATTTTGGGTCCAATACATTCTGTCACTTCAGACAACAGCTCGATGTTTCCAGTCATGTGACGGGAACACCCACTGTCCAAATACCAGTCTGATGCGAGTTTCTTCGTTACCTGTCATCAAATATAATTATTGTTGGTACCCAATTCTATTTGGGTCCAGAACGGATTAGCCCTTTGGGAACCCACACCTGTATCAGCTTTAATGGCTTGTGTGTGTAGGGTGTGCTATGTGCTGGTCTGTTTCGATGCTGTGTGTGATAATGTGTGCGCTGTGAAAACCTTTGATTCTCATAAGGTAGTCTATATCTTCGTTGAATCGGTTTTGAGTTATAGTAATTGTATTGTCTTCCTTGCCTTCGATCTTGCACCTTTGAATTTGGTCTGATAGACGCAAATCTTGCTGGTGCCTTTTCTTTGGCTTGGTCAACATAACCAATTCCTTTTCTCAGATTTTGATTCTCGTAAGAGACTCCTGTTTGAATCTTAGGTGCTTCAGTTTCATATACTGTGCTGGATTTAACAAATGTCATTTGTTTGACTTGATTCTTTACCAGCAACAGCTCAGATTCATCTTTGGTGCATTCTTTGGTGTCAAAGCCTATGCCGGTGAAATCACCGACGTTTCTTTGAACCTCTTGTAATTCTTCCAAGGATGTTCTGGATTTTGTCCATGTTTTGAATATATGTGAGAGCTTAGCATTTTGTGTGCTAATTCTCTTATTTTCTTCATGGAGCTGATCATAAGAGATTTTCAGCTTATTCAGCTCGATCTGGAGATTTTTGCACTCACTCTGCTCAGAGCAGCTTGGTTTGTTGTGCTCATCCATTTGAGTACTGATTTTGGCTTTATTCTTCTCAAATGATTCAGCTAAGATCCTATAATCATTAGCCATGTCTTGCATTGCGGACATGAGCTCTTCTCGTGTAAATTCATTTGAGTCAAGATCATATACCTCGTCTGTCTGACTCATTTCTTCGTCTGCCATAAGACATTGAATATCTTCTTCGCTTTCGCTGGAAGAATATTCAGAGCTTTCCGAGTCTGAGTCTGTCTGAGCCCATTTGCTGTTTCCTTCTTCAGCTACTAGGACTTTTTGGGATTTTCCATGATTCTTGCGGTCTTTGTAGTGCTTCTTCTTTCTATCATCACGATGCTTCTCTTTCCGTTCTTCTTTCTTCGGTCTGGTGCAATCTGCAATAAAGTGTCCGGTCTTACCACAATTGTAGCAAGCCTGATCGTTAACAGTATCATCTTTTCTTGATTTATAATGATGAGAGGGTTTGAAGTTCCTCTTATTTTTAGACATAAATTTACCGAATTTCTTGATAAATAACGACATAGCATCGTTACTTATCTGTTCAGCAGATCGGTCTGATGTTGAAGCGATCTGGTCTGGGATGGCTGCCAGGGCCTTGTTTGGCTGAGAGATGAATGGCTCTGCTTCACCTCTGCTTATCAGTTCAAACTCATAGGCCTTAAGATCTGCAAACAGATCATGAAGTTCAACCTTGTTAAGGTCTTTTGATTCCCTCATGGCAATGGTCTTTACATCCCATTCCTTTGGCAGAGCTCTCATTACTTTCAGAGCGATCTCTCTGTTAGAATATTCCTTCCCCAGACCATTCAGTTCATTTATGATGCCGGTGACTCTTTCATCAAACTCATTTAGAGTTTCTCCACTTTTCATCTTAATGCTCTCAAATCTTTGAAGAGCAACAGTTAGCTTGTTTTTTTTGGTCTGGTCGTTGCCTTCACATAGCTGTGCTATCTTCTCCCAAATTTCTTTGGCAGTAGAGCACATTTTGATTTTGCTGAACATGTTCTTGTCCAAAGTCTTGAACAAGATGTCTTTGGCCACATTGTCGAGGTTAGCTTTCTTCCTTTCCTCATTCGTCCAGAGGGATCTGTCTTTTTCCACCATTTGTGGTTCTCCACTGGTAGTGGCGACTGCTGTATTTATTTTTAGGATCTTCATTGGTCCATTAGTGATGACGAACCACATGTCGTCATCCTGAGCTGCCAGGTGAGCTTGCATTCTGATTCTCCAGTCATCATAGTCTTCTTTTGAGAACATGGGGATTTTGTTGAATGATGCCATCAGCTTAATAGTCTTTGTGCTGATTAAGATGACCTGCTCTGATACCACTTGTTAGGATCGGTCCGGAGTGTTTAGAGGGGGGGTGAATGAACACTCCTTATAAAATTTATCCCTTGTGAATTCTTTCGGAGTAGTGAAAGAAATCTGTTACTTAATCAACTCTTTGAACAGAACAGACCACTAAAAAAGTAAGTTCGGAAACGGTCTGCTCTTGTATAAGTAAGAACAGCTCGATGGCTAAGTGCAGAAGGATAGAACACAGAATATGTTTCTGGAAGTTCGAAGGTGGTGTAATCCTTCTACGTCTCCCCTTCTTCCAATTAAGGAAGGTTTATACTAGAAGACTTTGATTTATACAATCCTGTTGTACAAACCCGATTCAGGCTGGATTTACCTCACTACCAGTCTGAAACTCCTAGTCACTCAACCTGCTCAGACACACTCTGTCTGACAGTTACAATATATTGCTCACTTCTATTTTTCAATACACAATACGCACAGTGATCCTACAATGATCAAATGTTACAAAGTAATCGCGCTTAAATAAATAACTTCAGCTCGAGAGCTTCTGAACTTTGTAAGCGTGTGCTGTTTTGCTTTCTTGCGTGTTTTTCAATTGATCAGCGTGAGTTGCAAAATCAAGAGTCCTTTGTCTTCCTTTTGTTGCATCCTTTTATAGTTGAAGGTAGCAACGGCATTGTTTCCCTTAATGTGCAATTTTGACTCTTTTTAAACTCTGAGAAAGCTACAGTCTTCTTCTTCAGGATACTTGCCGTTCTGGTTCATACTTTCGGCGACTGTCAGGTAAGCTCTTCTTTGTCTTCTTACCTATTATGACAATCTTCAGTCTTTGGTCCTTTGTAGCATTAATTACAGCATTAAATGCTGCAATAAATAACCGTTAATGATTCGGACTGAGAAGCCATCCTTTATGTATCCTTGACTGCTCTGATCTGATAAAGGTTGAGATCGATCTGAAGCATCGATCTAGTCAGTCTGGAATCCATCGATCTGGTCTGATATGTGATATTCTTTATCAGCTTGCTCTGTTTTGCGCGATCGATCTGGTATGCCTGATTTCCATCGATCCGGTCTGAAATGCTTTGCCATCTTGCTCTGTTTTGTCCGATCGATCTGGTTAATCTGATTTCTATCGATCCGGTCTGAAATGTTTTGTCATCTTTAAAATCTCATCGATAAGGTCCGGAACTAACACCTTCAAACAAATTTTCCTCTTCAATTTTTTCGGTGCATCAAAATTGTGCGAATCAAAATTTTCTTAGTTTGTTCAAATTGGATTCGATTTCTGTGCTGCTATATTTTGGTGATAATATTATTATTGGAAACGAATCGGTCAAATATAGCATTCCACCAGTTACACCGATTAGAATTTCACATTCTATTATTTTATTTGATTTGGTTCAACTAGTACATAGAAAGTTAAACATCGACCCAACGATGTTTGATATCAAATGGTCAACCAAATATTCATTCATGGAGAAATCAACTTGGAATGAAATACCAATCAATATTGTAGACGATGATGTTCCACAATTTATAATGGAATGTCTCAATATACAGATGTTGCATTTGTAAGTCGAGATAGAGGCAAATAACCATGATTTTGGTCATGAAGAGCCATAATCAAATCTTACATATGTCATTGAAGGATTGAGCAATATGGTGATCAATGGTCAACCTTCTATTTCTAGTGGTCGAGATGTTGAACAACAACAAAATTATCATTATTTCGAGCATGGAAGTGGACCTTGGGATCAATATATAACCTGCTCTTCTGAAGAAAATCCTATATATTGGCCAAATACATCACAAGTTTGGGGATTACGAGAAGAAATTACACCAATTCATTATGTATTTGATCCTGATGTTGGTGGTTCGGAGCATACAATTATGTTGGCAGCAAATGATGGGACAACCACACATGACGTACAAGGAGATAGTCATCGAGATGTTTACATGAGTGATAGTGAACCCGATAATTCATCGAGTGATTATGGAGAACATGGTAATGAGGCTGATGAGATGCATGATAAGACGATGATAATGTCCATGCATTTTTCGGTGAGGAGACAACATCCCGCGAACCACCTTATGGGGCGAGACATATGCAAGACGCACCATTTTTGCCAAGCACTAATGAAATGCCACCATTTTTTAATGTAGTCAACGAAGTGCAGGTTCCTGATTCGATTGAGAAACGAGATGGATAGACTTGTTATTATGGAGAGATAATCACAAAATACGGAGAGATAAAAGTAATTATATTTTTATGTTATGAGAAAAATGTTTTTGTGTAATATATATATATATATATATATATATATATATCCAACGTTGATAATTAAAAAATAGTTTACATTTAATATATGATATAAACAATTACAAATATTTAAGTAAATAATTCAAGACAATCATAATATCGGTATACAAAATCATATAACTACAATTGGCCACCGGTTCCACAATGACGTTGCCAGCGATTTCGTTGCCCTCTATGCGGACCAGTATTGTTAGGATCATTTTGTTGTGTTGTAATCCTAGTTACTTGTGATATATTTTCATCAGAATAACTCAAAAACTGGATAAGTGTTGGAATGTTTCTCGATGGTTGCATCTCCTCAAAAAAAAATTTGTATTCAAAACCCATTAGAGATGTATAATTTTGAGTCTGTGGGGATTGTGGAGTATAATAACCTGCATTATTGAAAACAGTAGATGGACCAGCATCAATATCAAATCCACCGGAAGGTCCAACAAATGATACAAAAGCACCAGAAGGCCCAGGAAATGATGCAAATCCACCGGAAGGCGCAACAAATGATGGAAAACCAACAGCTGGCCCAACAATTGAAGCTAATCCACTAGATTGACCAGCAGCAATGTCAAAACCACCGGATGGGCCAACAGTGTCAAAATCACAGATGAGCCAGCAGTGTCAAAACCATTGGATGACTCAGCAGGAGCAAATCCATCAGATGATGTGCCATGCACAAATAACAGATGGGTGGAAACCAATCCCATATACGCGAGGCGATATAACCCTTACAGTGATTCTCTCGTACCACTGCATGTAGTCATCGTCTGTTGAGTCTGACCTACCACATGTTCACCAGTGGCGACATTTCTTAGCCTCCTACGCCACGTCCTAAGATGTATTTTGTGAAATTTGGCCAAATCCATATTACGATGACCAATTCGGGTGACGTCATGTAGGTCATTATCGTCAAGTGCAGGTGATGTAATTGACTGGCATATATTGAACTGCCGTATCACCCTGTTAGGACGATGAATCTCCACAATCTGGAAGCATATAAGAGGGCAAACACTTCTCCAAATAGTATTATTAAATGTAGTAATGATGGAATTAACATCAGCGGCCTCTGTGTCATACACGATCCAGTTAAACTGCACATTGTTAAAATAAAATAGTCAACCAATATATTGAAATCATCATAAATTTTCAAAATTCAATTACATAATTTAGGTTTACCTGGTCGAGAGAATGTCGTATAATTCTGACAGAATGTGTTGCTATATGGGTGTGACGAAACACGGTGTTCCACCTGTTATAAAAAATATATAAAATATTGCAATGTTTTATCATTTTAATATTAATATTCAATAAAAAAATTAATTATTAATGTGCACCGTAGGGAGCAACAAGAACATTCTCAAGGACAACCAGAGTTTTTAATTGTCGTCAGGGTTCAGACATTTTATCCTACTTCATGCCCAAATCTGCCAATAAACATATATTTTAAAATATTAAACGGATAAGGTATTAGTAAGAGAAAAATATTACATATACCTGCAAAATATACAAAGGCCCAGTGATAGTGCATTTTCCTATCGTTGATGCATTGCACATTTCACGGTGTAAATAAACAACACCACACTGCCCAACTATATGTGTTCACCTCTTCCAAATCTTCAAAAATCTGCAAATACATGAGCTTTACAGAGCTATTATATAACCTGGAAGCAAATTTCACCTATAATCATCAAAGCTATACATCGTGTACTTTATTACATCCATCTTTGAGCTCATATCCGAGATACGATTAGCTCGACAGTGATTGTCTAGAGCGGTCATTCTTAGGTGACCTCCTTTAAACGTTGCTACTGGCGGCTCAAATCCCAGTAACTTAAGACATGTATTTTGCCATTCTTCCACACGTTGTGAATCATCTACCCCAGTTATTGGTTGACCATCAACATTCAGATCCCAAATTATTGAAATATATTGTATAGTGATGGTAGCCTCACCAAATCTAAAATAAAATGTATGGGTCTCAGGCCACCATCGCTCAACAAGAGTGGTAAACAAATGATTATCGTACATACAATAGCCAGATTGCAAAACACCGTAAAATCCCATATCAGTGATATGCCTCCAAACACGATTGTGTATCACGTTCTCATTATACAACCCCCAGATAAGGTCATATGTACGCTTCACATATGAAAGCTGTGAAGTGGAGAAACGAAAGCTGTGAAGTGGAGTAAAAATATAGATGAATGTATCTGATACAATTTTATCACATATTTAATAGAGGGTTTTCGAGTTCTGGTTAGGGAACGGTGACATTTAATTGAGTAGTTGGTTGGTTTTTAATTTGATAGGTCAAGGGCTGCTCTAATTTACGGAGTGGCCGCTTACTCTCAGTAAGCGGCCGCTACACGATAAATAGCCGCCCACGCTCTAATTTACGTAGTGGCCGCTTACTCTCAGTAAGCGGCCGCTACACGATAAATAGCCGCCCACGTAGTGGGCGGCCCCTAACGAACGTAGTGGCCGCTTACTGAGTATGCGGTCGCTACACAATAAAGAGGCACCCACTTAATGGTATAGGAGCCGCTTCAGCATGAAGCTGCTCCTCAAAAGTATTCCACCGTCCCCTCAAATAACGGTTTGAGGTATATTTGAAACTCACACAATTTTGATGTATTTTTGAATTTTTTTTTCGAATTTTTTTTTTAAAAAAACCAAATATCAGCATCCCTAATTCCCAAAGTCAAAATAACACCTGCTCCTCAAAAGTATTCCACCGTCCCCTCAAATAACGGTTTGAGGTATATTTGAAACTCACACAATTTTGATGTATTTTTGAATTTTTTTTTTCGAATTATTTTTTTTAAAAAAACCAAATATCAGCATCCCTAATTTCCAAAGTCAAAATAACATCCAAGTAGCCTTATCTTCCTTCCATCACTGTTTGCCTATCAAAAGGAGATTTTTTGCTCGCGCTCTCTTCTTTCACAGCCAAGGCGGTACCAAATCGTATACCATTTCGCCAGTCTTTTTGGCGGACCCAAATCTTAAAGCCATACAATACACTGAAACTGGTCGAATCCATTATTTTTCTTGATTTTTACTTCGATCTTTTTTCAATTTATTCCTCATTATCATAGGATAAGTGTATTATACGGTATTGAATTGTGCGGTAAGCTGCGATGGAGTGGGACAGCGACTCGGAGTCCGATATGAGCAGCGGGGAGGAGGAGGAGGACGAGTTTGGAGAAGGAATAGGGTTTCTGTTGCGGAAGACCGGTGGCGGGGAATTGGCGTTCTCTGTGGACGCGCTTTTACAACCTGCGAATTGTGCGTTTGTTGTTACGGATGCTTTGGAGCCAGATAATCCTTTAATTTACGTTAATTCTGTGTTCGAGATTGTTACTGGGTACCGTGCAGAGGAAGTTCTTGGTCGTAACTGGTAAGCGTTCTCTTCGATTTTCCTTTATCTTTGCTTGTTTGACAATATATGGGATTTTGGTCAGTATTTTTTAGACTGCAGCTTGTTAAAATGTTTGATTGAGACGTTCTTCATTGATGAATGAATAATTCTTGCAATTGTGTGAATAAAAGAAGAACAGATACGTGAGTTGGGGAAGTTTTCCACTGAATGAATAATGATCAAAAAGTTAATTACAATCAAGAATGCCTAGCAACTATATATATGAATAAAGCAAAGCAAAAAACCTACTAATACACATGTGCAATGCTCACACATTGCATGCACGTCCTCTAACAAACTTTCCCTCTAAAATGCAAAGATTCCAAATAATGTTCTAGGCGCTGATTTCATTCTCCCATTCTATCTTTTGTGTCTCGGATGCACGGTTGCTTGTCTTGTGCACTTCCGTTCTTTTCCTCTTTAATTTGACACTACCCCTCAAGATAGGCATATATGTTTAATATACTCATCTTGGATAGCAAGTGCGTAAAAGCTGGAGTGCCCAAGGATTTGGTGAAGATGCCTGCTAGTTGATGTTTCGAAGGAACATAAATCGTTTTAATCATTCCGGCCAACACTCTGTCTCTAACAAAGTAACAGTCCAATTCTATGTGTTTTGTACATTCATGAAACATTGGATTCCTTGTCAGATGTAACGCCGATTGATTGTCACAAAACAATGAAATAGGTAGTTTTATTTGTAAGCCAAAGTCGACTTAACAATTTCTGTAGCCAAACAATCTCAGATGTGGTGTGAGCCAAGCTCTATACTCTGTCTCAGATGAGGATCTCGAAACTGTGTTATGCTTTTTGGATTTCCAGCTCACTAAAGAACTCCCAAGAAATATGCAGAACCCTGTCACTGGTCTTCTTGTGTTTGGAGACGCTCCGTCCGAATCACTAAATCCCTTGAGCTCCAAGATGAATCTGTCCGATAAATAAGTCCCTGGCCAATAGAACCCTTCAAGTATTTTAAGACTCTGTATGCTGCCAAGAGGTGTTCTTTTCCAGGTTTATTCATTAATTGACTTAGGACATTGATAAAGTAAGTGATGTCGGGTCTAGTGATGGTGTCCCATTAGCTTCTAAAGCATCAAGTTCCGAGGTTATGGCATCTTTCCAATGCTGAAAGTGCACAACCTCGGGTGTTGAAGGATCTTTGTGGGTAGATAATGTGGTGGCAAAAGAGGAATGAGCAGGGGAGAGATGTGTATATGACAGATAGGAATGTAAAGGATGTGCAGTGGCAAGATGTGCAGATATGTTGGTGTTGATCAGATTACAGTGATATTGCTGAAGATAGGATGGAGGATTTAGAAGCGAGTGGTGCGACACATGTGAAGAGTATCGGTGGATTGGATTGAGACAGAGCCATTGTCTTCCATAGACTCAGGAGAGGAGATTGTGGAGAGGATAATGACTCTCAGGGTGATGATGAAGGACTTGTGGTTGGAGAGAATGGCATGGGATTGATGTGAGTAGATGGATTGAAGTCTGGTAATGCAGGAGGAAGAGAAATCAAAGGGGAATGTGAATTATATGCAGAGGCTTTTGAGTGGTCAAAAGGAAACACTTGTTCGAAGAAAATAATGTCCCTTGAAATATGGACACTTTGAGTATCTAAATTAAAGACTTTGTATCCTTTAAACCAGCTGGATATCCAATGAAAATACATTTTTGTGCTCGAGAGTCGAACTTGGTTTTTTGGTGTTGAAGAGTGGAGGTGCAGCATAAAGAACCAAAGACACACAAATGTGAGTATGAAGGTGTCGAACCAAGCAAGATTTCATGAGGAGTTCTGTTTTGAAGGATAGGTGTTGGGATTCGATTGATTAAGTAGGTGGCCGTTAAAACTGCATCCCCCAAGAACTTCAAAGGCAATGAGGCTTGGAATAAAATGGCCCTAGCAACATTGAGAATATGTTGGTGTTTTCGTTCTACAATACCATTTCGTTGTGGAGTGTAAACACAAGATTTTTGGTGAGTGATGCCATTAGAATTATAATAGGTAAGCATATGGAATTCAAGGCCATTATTAGTACAAATTTGTTTGAGTTTAGAATTGAATTGAGTTCGTATTAGGTGCACAATTTTTTGTAGAATTGATCGAGCCTCAGATTTAAACTTCATTAAGTAAACCCATGTCATTCTACTATGATCTTCAACAATGGTGAGAAAGTATTGATGGTCATTAATGGATGGTTATGAGTATAGATCCCATATATCACATTGGATTAAATCAAAGAGACAAGACGAGACACTGATACTGGGGGGGAAAAGAATTTTTTTCTTTGTTTGGCACGTTGACATACATCGCATACTCATGGAGTTAATACAAGGTATATCAACGCTAAATGATCTAAGTAACTGCATTCTTTGTTTTGAAAGATGGCTTAATCTTAAATGCCAAAGAGTAGAGTCTTGAGTCACAGCTTGAAGGGCTTAAGCCTGAGGCAGAGAGTGTGGCTGCAAGGAGGGAAGACAACTGGCTTGAGCCTTAGGAGTGGAGATCAAGTGGTAGAGTCCATGGTGAGATTTAGCTAGTCCAATTGTCATCCTGGAAGATTGGGCTTGTATATAGCCAAGATTATTGGGCTTGTACATAGAAGAATCCTTGGTTAGTTACCTGAACATCTCATTGGGCAAGTGGACGAAAGTGCCGTGAAGACAGATTTTATAGGAAAATAAATTTGGTGAACAGACCATATGATCGGTAGCTTTCCCATGTCAATGATCCACGAATGAAGATTAAATTTGGAATGTGGCAGAAGTGTAGAGTAGGTGGAAGACATTATACCTGCCATATTGGAGTGATGATTCTGTGAGGGGGCTGAGGATTCTGTGGGGGGGCTGAGGATTGACATGACGAGGCTGATGAGCACCATCATTATTATGAAGTTCCATTATCCTTTGAAGTTGATCTTGAGTGAGTGAAACATGAACTTTTTCCATTGCTGGTTGAGGTTCTAGCAAAACAATATTGTTAGCAAATGTTCGGGGTTTAGAGCGATCATTACCAGTTGGATTGTTCCTGGATTTGGTGAACTTGAAATTTGCAGGAAATCCGATGAGTCGATAGCAATTCTCACGAGTATGCCACGGTTTACCACAATTATCACATCGGATCTCATTGGTTTTAGAATTCTGGATTGCAGCCAGAGCATATGACTCCATAGTAGGTGTGAGGACAGCCTTGAATTGACGTTGTCGTTCCTCTTGTAATACCATGGCAAATGTCTGATCTAAGGTAGGTGTTGGATTCAGCAGCAAGAGTTTTGCACCTTTATTCCTCCATAAGAGTCAATTCAATCCCATGAGGAATTTAAATACGTGATCTGACGTCCGTATATCTCCAACGGTGCGAAGGGCATGGCAGGTGCAATGCCCACATGTAAAGCAAGGAAGTGGGCAATATTGGGCAGTAAGACTCGTAAAGTAATCATTGACGGACATAGAGCCTTGATTCAAACTACTCAGTGTTGCTGGAGTTGGTATATGCGGACATTATCTGGTTGGGAAAAACGGGTACGTAGTTTATCCCAGACTTCTGTAGCGGAATTGATGTATAGGATGTTTGAAGCAATTTATTTGGTGACAGAGTTTAAGATCCAGGAAAGAATGAGGTTATTATATCGCAGCCATGGGACGAATAGAGGATCGCCTATCACTGGAGTACCAATGGTTCCATCGAGAAAAAAACAGCGTGTTTTTTATAGAAATGGCAAGAGTGAAAGCCCGATGCCAGGTGACGTAATTTGGACCTGAAAGTGGAGGGGAAATGATGATAATGATTGTGGCATCACTAGGATGGAGATAGAAGGGTTGGCTAGGGTCTTCAGTGGGTGTGGGATATGTGCGTACTCCAGACGAGAATGATGATGTTTCTTCGGCCATGGAAAGCGAGGGGGAAAAAATGAAGAACAAAGGAGGATCAGGGTAGGATGAAGTTATTGTTACTTGATCAGCTCTGCTACCATGTTAAAATGTAATTTGATTGAGATGCTCTTCATTGATGAATGAATAGCTCTTGTGATTGTGTGAATAAAAGGACGGTACCATGTTAAAATGTAATGTGATTGAGATGTTCTTCATTGATGAATGAATAGTTCTTGTAATTGTGTAAATAAAAGAAGAACATAGACGAGAGTTGGGGAAGTTTTCCACTGAATGAATAATGATCAAAAGTTTATTACAATCAAGAGTGCCTATCAACTATATATATGAATAAAGAAAAGCGAAAAACCTACTAATACACGTGTGCAATGCTCACACAATGCAAAGATTCCAAAGAATGTTCTAGGCGCTGATTTCATTATCCCATTCTATCTTCTGTGTCTCGGATGCACGGTTGCTTGTCTTGTACTTTTGTTCTGATTTCATTATCCCATTCTATCTTCTGTGTCTCGGATGCACGGTTGCTTGTCTTGTGCACTTCTGTTCTTTTCCTCTTTAATTTGACAGCTTTAATTGTATAATAGATTGACATTTTGTATTTTGAGGAGTCTAATGAAGTTGGATTGAAGGTTGTCAAAAATAGGGTGAATTAAATTTTTTGGATTTTTTTCAAATAAATATGACGCCATTGCCTTAGATAGTAAGATCTAATTGAGAGCATTGGATGGTTGGTTTCTGTGAAGCTGAAAAAAAGATATGATTGAAGCACGGGGTTGGAAAGGAAGGATTATAGAGTTTCATTGCATTTGTTCTTTGTATCTGTATGTTCACGTTGATGAAATTTTAATTCTTGGTGCTCTTCATTACGCTCATTGGCTCCAGTCCACAAAGGGGAGTGCTACACAAGCGTCCTTGTTTTTACCTCGCGACAACTTGTTTGAGCTCTACTTGGGCTTAAACTAAGCCCCAACACTTACGTAACAGAAGCACATTCAGGTAAGTGTTAATGACTTGCCTATTTTTTAGGTTGGACTAAGATGTATACCCAGATTATTACTAGATAAATGAAGGCTATCCATACTAGGTCCTGTGGGGTTTTGGCCTCTCGAGGGTTGAACTAGCCAACCGAAGAACAGGATGAGAGTATCCTAGCAGCACTTATAGTGGCTCATATTCTCTTATTTTTGTTGGAAACTATGTCGAAACTTGTACATTTTTGTGCATTTTTTTAGAATTACCGCCAATCAAGTTCAATGTGCTAATCACCTCTTCAAATTTCAAAATGTTCAACGTTTATTAATTTCTGGAGTCAGAATGTTATCTTCAGCTGTTTCTTTTTCTTTTGCTTTCATCAATTGTTATGTCTGCCACCGATTTTTAATCATCTAATTTTTTGTGCTACTGTTATAGCTGTGTATTGGATTGTTTTGTAATTTATGCTGGTCTTGTAGTATGATTGCTCACTTTGTGACTATTTGAATTTCTGCAGTCGTTTTTTGCAATGCCGAGGCCCATATGCTAAGAGAAGGCATCCTCTTGTGGACCCCACTGTAGTTGCTGAGATACGAAGATGCCTTGAAGCAGGGATTGAATTTCGAGGAGAATTGTTAAATTTTAGAAAAGATGGATCACCGATGATGAATCGATTGATTATGACCCCTATATATGGCGAAGATGAAACAATAACTCATATAATTGCCATACAAGTCTTTACAGAAGCAAATCTTGATTTGGGTCCACTTCCAGGATCATCAGCCAAGGAATCTGCTGGAGCATCTGAACGGTTAAGATTCAAATTTTCTCCTCATGGAGCAGGTTCAGATGGGACCAGAAATATCAACCGGGGTGTTTGTGGGATTATGGAGTTAAGCGATGAAGTTCTTGCTCTAAAGATTCTTTCACGGCTGACACCCAGGGATATTGCATCTGTGGGCTCTGTATGTCGGCAATTTTATGAGCTGACAAAGAATGAAGATCTATGGCGATTGGTGTGCCAAAATGCATGGGGAAGTGAAACAACCCGAGTGTTAGAAACTGTTTCTGGTGCTAAACGACTAGGGTGGGGTAGATTGGCAAGGGAACTTACCACTCTTGAAGCGTTAGCTTGGAGAAAACTGACTGTTGGAGGCATTGTTGAACCCTCACGTTGCAACTTCAGTGCATGTGCAGTTGGGAGTCGTGTGGTTCTTTTTGGTGGAGAGGGTGTGAACATGCAACCCATGAATGATACTTTCGTGCTGGACCTGAACTCTAGCAATCCAGAGTGGCAACATTTCAAAGTTAGCTCTCCACCTCCTGGGAGATGGGGTCACACCCTTTCTTGTGTGAATGGTTCTCATCTCGTCCTGTTTGGTGGTTGTGGGAGACACGGTTTACTTAATGATGTTTTTGTTTTAGATTTGGATGCTAAACATCCCATATGGCGCGAAATATCCAGCTTGGCTCCTCCACTTCCTAGATCTTGGCATAGCTCCTGCACCCTTGATGGGACCAAACTGATAGTTTCTGGTGGCTGTGCAGATTCTGGAGTGCTTCTCAGCGACACCTTCTTGCTCGATCTTTCATTGGAAAGACCTGTATGGCGAGAGATACCCGTTGCTTGGGCTCCACCTTCAAGATTGGGCCACACATTGTCCGTTTACGGTGGCAGGAAAATCTTGATGTTTGGTGGTCTTGCCAAGAGTGGCCCTCTTCGTTTCCGATCAAGTGATGTGTTCACCATGGATCTGAGCGAGGAAGAACCGTGTTGGAGAAGTGTGACTGGGAGTGGCATGCCTGGTTCTGGAAATCCTGGAGGCATCGCTCCTCCTCCTCGACTAGATCACGTGGCTCTGAGTCTTCCCGGGGGTAGGATTGTTGTTTTTGGTGGTTCGGTGGCTGGCCTTCACTCTGCATCCCAGCTATATATACTTGATCCAACGGAAGAGAAGCCAACATGGAGGGTTCTAAATGTACCGGGGAGACCCCCAAGATTTGCGTGGGGACATAGCACCTGTGTTGTTGGGGGGACGAGAGTTGTTGTCCTTGGAGGTCAAACTGGGGAAGAGTGGATGCTAGGAGAGCTTCACGAACTCTCTCTTGCAAGCTCTGTCGTGTGATGAGGAGGAAGAGAACTAAAATCAGGACGGTACTGCAGTTTAACACATTCTTTTTGGGCTGCATTCTGGAAATTCTTGACCTTCATAGCCACTTAAATTTCTCTGTTTCTTATAAGGTTCGTGGGAACACTTGAGCTGATGGTAGGATCAGAGGTTCCATTGATTTTTGTACGAAATTGTTGGAAGACACGCTTTCTGTGATTAGTCTCTCAAGGTTGCTAGCATTTGGGAGAATGTTAGGGGAATTATATAAATAGGATAAGTTTTATATCATGCTTGTGTTGTGTTTGAGGCTGTATGTCAGAACTCGGAAGAAACGCGAAATAAATAATTTCAAGTATAGGTTATATATGTATGTTTTAGTATTTTTTTTAAAATTATTTTCTGCCTTCAAATTTGCGGTTATTGCCTGTATTGCAATATCACACCAACTATTTTTTTGAAAAATTTATATTGCAAACTAATATAGATGTCACAATCAGCAGAAGTAGCGAAACGTATAGTCATCTTTAAAGGGAAATTCTTCCATGCATCGGATGTGTGTCTCGATATATACATTTATACACATACAAATATAGATACATATATACTTGTATGTGTGTGTGGGTGTATGCACCGAACTTTCCCATCACTAACCCTGAATTCATTTTAACACAGCGAATGGCCTCCAATCTAATGCTATAAAACTTGTTAAAAACAAGAAAATTAAATTTATTTCAAAATTTTGTGATAATATATACATACAATTAGACCAAGCAAATTTATTATTTAATAAATCGAATTAACTATTTAAATTAAAATAATAAATTATTTAAACGTAAATTTAATATGTAAATATATTAAATAATTTACAATATATATATAATGGAATAAAATAAAGGTAATAATGAAATTAAGAGGGATATTCTTTGTAGTATAAAATTTGAAGTGAATGGGTTGGAGATGAGTTTTGTATTTGATCTAAAAGTATATTAAAATAAAATTTATGATTGGAGATGACCAGACATTTTACATGCGCAGAACGCTAAACAAACAATAGTTTAATATTGTTGTTGTCTCTGTTTGCGTAAGTTTGTCAAGGTTATATCAAATGAATTTAACCATGTCTTTTACACAACTAATAATAGTTTTATCGATTTTTGAATTTATACATCAACCACATATTTTTGTATTACATTGAAAATTAAAGATTACCTTGGAATTTCTATAGGATAATATTTATCTATCAAAATGTATCTCAGGAATTTAGTGACAAAATAATAATGGTTTCAAAACAAGTTTTATGTCGAGGCGAGATTTGTAATCTCCATCCTTAAGACAATTTGCACCGCTATGGTGCTAACTGTTTGCTATGACAATTTATCTCTCAAGATACAACGACTATGACTTGTGATAGGAGCAGTCCAAATCACAAGTTCTCAAACCACAACGGTTCAAAGCACTCAAAAGAAGAAACTTGAAGAACAGACAAATTGCTCTCAATTCAATCTCTTTATATAATGTTGATTTTTGAAAATCTTTTTCCAAACAAGTGGGGATGTGTTGTATATATAGTGAACCAAAAAACAAGTCCAAAAATCACCATTTGGATGCACCCCATCAAGGAAAAACGCATCCCAACATGAATGTACACACCATTCTTGACAACAGACACAGTGCTCGATCGATCGAGCTACTGTTCCAAAAGAGGCGAAAATTTCTGGCCCGCTCGATCGATCGAGCAATTAATTTACTTTCAAATTTCTAATAATCCCCCACATGAGTTAAATTAATGCATGTATGCAATTGAGTGCTTTGACGAACTATTATGGCATCTGGAGAGATAGCTTGCGTCTTTGAATCTTCCGTAGTAGTATTCAATCGGATTTACTTGACTTAATAGCGACCTTATAGTCTTGAACTATTTAGTTGTTGGTGTAAACAAGACAATTGAACCTACACCATAATAATTTTAACCTTCGTATTGGTTTCTTACGGTTATGTCTGTTTCGGCCATGTACCACACTTGATTTCATAAGTACTTTACATTCTTTGAAGCGGCCACACTTCACTATTACGTAGGTGATCTCCTAGAAGAGTATCCCGCTATACTCCAACATATTTTAATATGTCTTAGGAATCATTAAAGGCTTTTTGCTTATCCCCGTACCCCTTTTGCAGGCTACACTCCTTATCATAGGAATGGGTCGGAGATTAATTTTCCAAGGTGTTTATACAATCTCGTAGTTTGGTTGTCCCTTTTGAACCTAGATCTTGGGATCTCCAGTCACATAGGTTGGGTATCCACCATAAGATTTTGATTATAGGGTTTTAATCCAATTCACCTCGATAAACTATATACTTGATCTCTAGACAAGCCTTTCGTGAACGGATCCATCGTGAACGGATCCACAATATTTTCTCACGTAGTCAATGAACATAATGCCATTTGAGATAACTATTTAATAGTATTATGTCTATGACGTATATGTCTAGACTTACCATTATACATGCTACTATGTGCCATTCCTATAGCAGATTGGCTATCACAATGCTTTTTAATTGTAGGCACGTGTTTTTCCCAACAAGAGATTTCTTCCAAGAAACTTCAAAGCCATTCGGCTTCTTCTCCCGCTTTATGCAAAGCTATGAATTCAGATTCCATAGTGGATCTAGGAATACTAGCTTGCTTGGTAGATTTCCACGACACTGCAACCCCTCCAACGGTAAAGACATAACCACTTGTCGACTTGGGGTCTTGAGTGTCTGATAACCAATTTGCATCACTGTATCCTTCCAATACTGCAGAATATCTTGTATAGTACAACTCATAGTTCAGGGTGTATCTTAAATATTTAAGTACCCTCGTCAATGCCTTCCAATGGTCATTGTTTGGATTACTCGTGAATCTACTTAGTTTGCCAACCGCATATGCAATATCAGGACGTGTACAGTTCATGAGATACATGAGACTGCCAATTATCCTTGAGTATTCTAATTGCATGAACCAAATCTAGATTCGGGTCATATGGTTATTTTACAGACGATGTATCATCCGCGAGAAATTTCTCGAGCATTTTCTCAACATAATGAGACTACGACAATACCCGTCCTTCGGATATTTTGGAAATTTTAATTCCAAGTATCACATCAGCTTGACCCATATCTTTCATTTCAAAATGTTTTATTAACATTTTCTTTGCCGCGTTGATAATTTCAAAGTTGCTTTCCACTATGAGCATATCATCAGCGTACAAGCATACATTTACATATGCTTTTGGTGTGTTTTTCATATATGCACTTGCCACACTCGTTAATTTTGAAACCATTTGACAACATTGTTTTGACAAATTTTTCATGCCATTGTTTTGGCGCTTGCTTAAGCCCATACAATGACTTAACGAGTCTACACACCTATTTCTCTTGTCCAGGAACCACAAACCCCCCGGGTTGTTTAATATAAATTTCTTCCTCAAGTTCCTCATTGAGGAATGCTGTTTTTGCATCCATTTGATGCATCTCTAAATTGTTTAGAGCAGCGATATCAATGATCACTCTAATGGACGTAATTCTCGTGGCTGGTGAATATGTATCAAAGTAATCAAGGTATTCCTTTTGTCTATATCCCTTTGCACGAGTCTCACCTTGTACTTAATTGAATCATCGGACTTATATTTCCTTTTAAGAATCCATTTGCATTCTAATGGTTTACTTCCAGTTTGAAGGTCTACCAATTCCCACGTGTGGTTTTTTCATTATGGATTCTATTTCGTCATTAATAGCCTCTTTCCACAAAGGAGCATCAGGACTAGATAATGTGTCGCTAACCGATCTTGGTTCATTGTCCAACATATATGTCACGAAGTCAGGACCATAAGTCTTAGCCACTTTGGTCCTCTTGCTACGCCGTGGCTCTACTTCCTCAATAGAGTCATGGTTAGCATATTCATACACCATTTTCTTAAGGCTCATTTCCTTGTTAGTTTTGTCATGAAATATTTCTTTTAAAAATACCACGTTTCTTTATTCCATGATTGTACCTTCATGCACATCACTTATTTCAAATTTATGTACTAAAAATCGATATGCACTGTTATTGTTAACATAACCAATAAATACACAATCTATTGTTTTAGACTCAATTTTTACTTGCTTTGGTTTTGGTACTTCTACTGTAGTCAAGCACCCCCACACTTTCAAGTATTTGTAAGAAGGCTTGTGGCCTTTCTATAACTCATAAGGAGTTTCATCCTTGTTTTTGTGTGGTATTTTGTTCAGAATGTAGTTGGCTGACAGGATTGCTTCCCCCCACAAGTTTTGTGGTAATCGTGAAGTTGTCAACATAGCATTCATCATCTCTTTTAGAGTACGATTTTTATGTTCGGCAATACCATTTGATTGAATAGGGGGCACTGATTTGGTGAATAATGACATACTCAGTGCAAAATTCTTCAAACGATGCTCCATATTCTCCTCCCCTATCGCTTCGAACATTCTTTATCTTTTTGCTAAGTTGATTTTCAACTTCATTCTTGTAGTATTTGAATACTACGAATGCCTCGTCTTTGCTTCTTAGCAAATAGACGTAACAATATCTTATACAATCATCAATGAAAGTGATGAAGTATTTTCCCCACCTCTAGTTTCCACAAACTTTAGATCACATAAATCCATATGAATTAATTCAAGAGGTGTCGTAGTTCTTTCAATTGAATGGAATGGCGGTTTCGTTAACTTGGCTTCAATACAAGTTTCACACTTATGTTTTAAGTTAACATTCATTTGAGGCAATAAGTTTAACTTCACTAATTTGTTAAGTGAACCATAATTAACATGACCTAAAAATCATGCCATAAATTACACGACTCAATCAAATAAGTAGAATCATTCACTTTATTGCTTTCAAATTGACGTTTCATTACATTCATGTTGAATAGGCTTTTCTCCATATAGTCTTTTCCTACAAAAACTCCATTTTTGGAGAGTACAATTTTTCAAGATTCTAAAACTAGTCTAAAAGCCGCCTTGACTAAAGACGATCTGGATATCAGGTTCTTTCGGATGTCGGGAACATATATGACATCTATCAAAGCCAATTCCTTTCCTGAAGTCATCTTTAGAACCACCTTCCCCAGTCCAACTACCGGAGATGTAGTGGAGTTTCCCATGTAGAGTTGGTGCCCACTTATTGGAGTGTATGTGGAGAACATGGCCTTGTCCGAGCACACATGTTGGGTTGCACCAGAATCAATGAACCATTCCATAGGATTGTCCACCAAATTAGCTTCAAAGATCACAACGGTTAATATTAGATCATTCAAGTCTTTCGAGATCTGATCATATTCGATCACGTTGACTTGATCTTTTGCTTTTCCACGAGTGTCTTTGTTACGACAATCATTTGCCATGTGATTGGGCTTTCCACACTTATAACTTTTTTCTTTGAACTTTTTCGCCTTGCCACTGTTGGAGGCCGTACCGTCAAACTTACGCATTGATCCGGTTCTTTGTTCAACTAGGTTAGCCCGTGGTTCCATTTGAAACCTACCCGCCTTCCTCTCGAAAACTTTGTTGTCCTCCTCGATTCGTAGTCGAACCACAAGGTGTTCAAGACTCATCTTGTGGGGCCTGATTTACTTAATCCATTATGTATCCATTAAACATACATATGTGAGTCTGAATTAAGTAATATACCATGCACGGATTAAGAGTTCATACTAGTTAAGTTGTTTACAAGGTTATCAAAAACTTAACAAACTATACATATCATGTACATAAACAACCTAATTCAAAAGAACTCCTAGGCAGTGGTTCCCCTCGCAGCGGAAATCATGACTCACGCTCCCCACGTCTATGAGTCCCTACAGAAACATTCACAACGTGAGTATAGATAACAACTATCTCAGTGCAATATCAAAACACAATATCAATATTAATGATAAAGCACAATAAATCAGATAACGTGAATGTTCTGTATCATGCATCCACAAATGCACTATGTCATGACATGTCTCAACAAGTTCCCTATTATCACGAGTCTCATATGATATGCCTATTCAGCTCAATATGTCAGTGAAACCACATCACATCTTCATATTAGCAGCACATATCATAGTACCATACTCATCTGTGATAATAACCAGAGTATATACCCACACCAGGCGTATATCTCTCAAGCCAAAGCATATGTAGTATATCTATCGTGGCAACGATCCCAGCCCAAGCATATGCCCCACACTAGCATATCTATCCAGGCACCGATCCCAGTCAAAGCATATGCCCAACACTAGCATATCTATCGTGGCAGTCAAAGCATATACCCCACCAGGTATATCTATCAAGACAATGATCGTACCAAAGCATATACACATATCTATCAAGGCATCCATACCACTCATATGAAATCTATGTATGCACATGCATATGATACTACCAATCATATGACACAACGATAACATAAATCATATGATATCAAAACCATAATAGCATCATCATATCATATCTATACTCCGTACGTCAACACGTACCTGTACTGCGACACAAACGAGATAAAGCAGTTGTCAATAGCTAAGTGCCTCGTTGTCCTGTCCCCTGTGATGGTGCTACAACAATGCCAACAATATATCATGTTATCATAGGCATTAAAATCAAATTCCACAAAATATTTTATTTTTCAAAATATTAACACTGGCGATCGATCACGATCAACACCGATCGATCGCCAAAACTCTCTGCCCCCTCGCGATCGATCGCAATAACTTGGCGATCGATCGCCACAATGCTCTGTTCATCGCGATCGATCGCGACATTTTCACCGATCGATCGCCATCCAATTTCACCGCCTTAAAATGTTACTGTCATCGGCGATCGATCGCTTACTCGCACCGATCGATCGCCGATGCCCAGAAAAGTGAGAGCATGGCGATTTTCAAGCTTATCTCCATGAATCTTCTCCTACACCTCATATTAAACCATGTCAACATGTTTCTTGCAATACCTAGGAACATATAAACATAAATCTAACATCATAGATTCCAATTCCTAGCATATAAACATGTTATGATTGTACACATGCACACTTGAGCTTTTCCTTCACATATATCAACATTAATGAATAATTCAAGTATACAACTATGACTTTCTTACCAAGAGGCTAAGAAATCACTTCACCCAACTTCCTAGCTCACTTCACAAGTGAAAATCCAAGCTTTGCCTACCAAAAGCTCTAAGGGTTTGGAGAGGAGCTTGTAGAGATTTTTAGGTGAAAGTGGTGTATTATGTGATTTTGCCTCCATCATGCACTTGATATAAGGTCATTAAGTCCTTAACTTACTTGATATCATGTCATTTGGAGATAATTACATGTTAAATCACATGTACATGAAATGAACCTCACATTCAAAATGAAACTCTAATTCACATTAAAGTCATATGCATACTCAAATGCAAACTCATATGCACATATTGATGCACCTTCAACTCTTAATCCATAATTCATATGTTTATATTATGAATGCATTACACACCATGTTTCATGCCTTCCCATATTTCATTTCATATATGAATCAATTCATACTTGGTTCCACTCGAACCCCCAGTTATCATATCGTCAAGTGAGATAATTACATCATAATCATATCATACGTGTATTAAACAAATCGAGGCATTACAATTCTCCCCCACTTATTGAATTTCGTCCTCGAAATTGTAGATACATAACATGCATATTAAAATACGCAACTCAACAATCCTACGATATGACAATAGGAAACATGATCATGTATGCAACAGTATCATAAAACTGTAAAATCATACCAGTAATTAAATCCGGATACCGTTGCATCATATGCTGCTCCGTCTCCCATGTTGCCTCTTCGACACCCCGTCTGTCCCACTGTACCTTCACCATAGGAATCACTTTGTTACGCAACCTGCGTTCAGCTCGATCCAAGATCATAACCGGTCGTTCCTCATACGACACATCTGTATCCAACTGTACATCAGGTAACTGTAATACATGACTCGGATCTGGTTCATACTTCCTCAACAGTGAAACATGAAAAACATCATGCATACTACTCAAGGCTGGTGGTAGTGCCAAGCGATATGCCAACGTACCAATACGTTGCAACACCTCATATGGACCAACATACCGTGGAGACAATTTTCCACGCTTTCCAAAACGTACTACACCTTTAAAAGGTGAGATTTTCAAGAACACACGGTCGCCAATTTGAAATTCAAGTGGTCTACGTCGCTTATTGGCATAAGCAGCCTGTCGATCCTGAGCAGCTTTCAATTTCAATCGTATTACCTTGACTTTCTCTTCCATGTCATGAATCATATCCGGTCCATGTAAGGAAGACTGATCCACATCATCCCAATACAATGGCGATCTACATCGTCGCCCATACAAGGCCTCAAATGGTGCCATCTGTATACTAGCCTGATAACTATTGTTATATGAAAATTCCACTAATGGCAATGACTCTTGCCATGAGTTATCAAACTCTAATACACAAGCACGCAACATATCCTCTAGCGTTTGTATCGTACGCTCTGTTTGTCCATCCGTCTGAGGATGATATGCTGTACTCAACCGCACTTCAGTTCCCAACGCTGTTTGTAACCCTTCCCAGAAATGAGAAGTAAATCTCGGATCCCTATCCGATACAATGGAAACTGGAATACCATGTAGTCTCACTACATGTTGAATGTACAACTGTGCCATTCTCAGATATGTATATGTCATACAATATGGCACAAAATGAGATACTTTGGTAAGTCTGTCAACAATTACCCAAATTGCATCGCAACCAGAAGACGTCCGTGGCAAATGAGTCACAAAATCCATCGTGATATGTTCCCATTTCCACTGAGGAATTTCCAAACTATGTAATTCACCTCCTGGTCTTTGTCTTTCCGCTTTCACTTGTTGACAAATCAAACATCGTTTCACAAAACTCAATACATCCTGTTTCATACGTTTCCACCAAAATTGGGTACGTAAATCATGGTACATTTTCTTCCCTCCAGGATGTATACTGTATCTACTACAATGAGCACGTTGTAGTAGTTCTTGGCGTAGTCCTAATGACGCAGGTACTACCCAACAGTTTCGGTACTTCAAAGTTCCATCACTTGTTAGTACAAATTGAGATGTTTGTCTTTGATTTATCTTTTCCTTCCAATGTTGTACCTCATCATCACTCCCTTGTGCCGTTCTTATTTTGTCAAAAATGTCAGGTTCAACCAACAATGTTGATACCCGTACCGGCACTGACTCCATATCAAAATCATAACCCAAAGTACAGCAAGAAGTCATCAAAGCAGATAAATGAACCATCTCATCAGCCGTATGATGTACTTTCCGACTCAAGGCATCTGCTGTAAGATTAGCTTTTCCTGGATGATAATCAATCTCACAATCATAATCTTTCAACAGATCCATCCATCTCCTTTGTCTCATATTCAACTCCGCTTGAGTGAATAGAAATTTTAAGCTCTTATGATCAGTATATATGGTAAACGACGTACCATATAAATAGTGTCGCCATATCTTCAATGCAAAGACAATGGCAGCCAATTCCAGATCATGCACTGGATATCTCATTTCATGTGGCTTCAACTGCCGTGATGCATAAGCCACTACATGTTTGTCCTGCATCAATACACAACCCAAACCAAGTAAAGATGCATCAGTATATAATGCAAACCTGTCATGCTCAGATGGAATGATCAAGACTGGAGCTGTAGTCAATCGATGTTTCAATTCTTGAAAACTACGCTCACAAGCCTCTGACCATTGAAATGATACTCCCTTCTGTGTCAAATGTGTCAATGGTTTGGCAATCGCTGAAAATCCTTCAACGAATCGTCTATAATATCCAGCCAAACCTAAGAAACTACGAATCTCTGGCACAGAAGTAGGTGCTGACCAATTCAACACTGCTTCCACTTTCTTTGGATCAACTGATATACCTTCCTCTGATATCACATGACCCAAAAATCCAACACTAGTCAACCAAAACTCACACTTACTGAGTTTGGCATACAACTGATGTGTCCTCAACAATTGCAGTATCATATGCAAATGTTGAACATGTTCAGCATCACTCCGTGAATAGATCAATATATCATCGATAAAGACAATGACAAATCGATCAAGGTATTCCTGAAACACACGATTCATTAAACTCATAAAGACAGCAGGAGCATTTGTCACTCCAAATGGCATTACCAGAAACTCATAATGCCCATAACGAGTTCTGAATGCTGTCTTCTGTATATCTCCTTCCCTCACACGTATTTGATGATATCCTGACCTCAAGTCAATTTTAGAATATATCTTTGATCCTTGCAATTGATCAAACAAATCATCAATACGGGGAAGAGGATATTTGTTCTTTATGGTTACTTTGTTCAACTGTCTATAATCAATACACAATCTCATTGTCCCATCCTTCTTCTTCACAAATAAAACCGGAGCACCCCAAGGCGATACACTAGGACGTATGTACCCCTTGTCCAGCAAATCTTGCAATTGAGTTTTCAATTCTTTCAACTCGGTTGGTGCCATCCGATAAGGAACACGTGAAATTGCAGAAGTACCAGGTATCAAATCAATACCAAATTCCACTTCTCGACTTGGTGGGAATCCAGGTATCTCATCTGGAAACACATCCGCATATTCTGTAATCACTGGTATCTCCTCCACTTTCCTTTCTCGTTTTTGTTCCATAACATCAAGGGCATAAATCAAATAACCCGCATGTCCACGTTCTAACAAACGCGACATTCGGATTGCCGATATCAATGGAATCCTTGCCCTCGATCCCTGGCCATAAAAGTACCATTGATTTCCAGTATCAGACTGAAATCTCACAACCTTATGACAACAATCCACAACAGACTGATATCTACTCAACACATCAATCCCAATAATACAATCAAAATCTGTCATGTCTAACACAATCAGATCAGCTTGTAATCCAAACTCAGTCTCAAACTGAATATCACAGTCAGACACACTCTGACAAGCCATTACAGTAGTTCCCATGGGTGTCGAAACATAAAGAGGCATCAACAGTGGAGACGAGCATATATGATACCGATCAACAAAAGTTTGTGCAACAAAAGAATGTGATGCACCAGTATCAATCAAAAGTAAGGCTGGATAAGTAAACAAAGTACACTTACCCGCTATCACAGCATCAGGAGCTGCCTCTGCTTCCTCCCTGTTCAGTGCATACACCTGAGCCTGAGGTGTTCCTGCCCTCTGTCCACCACCAGACTGTACTACACTCTGTGGTCTCTGCTGCACTGTATTCTCTGACATGGGTCCTCTCCTCTGTTGTCCGCCCACTTGAGGACAATCACGGATCACATGTCCTGGTTTCCCACAACGGAAACAAACTACTGTATCAAACTGTGGACAATTCTTTTGATAATGTGGCCCTCCACATTTAAAACATTGTAATCCTCGTCCACTACTGCTACTACTACCTTGGGACTGTCCCTTAGCCCTTCTGTCATCCCCTTTCCTTGGTCCAAACCGTTTCCCACTAAACCTAGATGACGATGCACCACCTCATGGTGATTTAAAGGAATCTCCTCTAGGTCGCATACTGTCAGATGTAGGTGGTTGGGCTTGTCCAACATCTTTATACACCCCTACCGCAATCTCAGCCATCTCAGCTCGAGTCAAGGCTTCTTCATAAGATGTAGGGTTATTGGACATGACCCTATCAAACAATTCAGGCCTCAACCCTTTCACAAATTGTCTGATCTTTGCCTTTGTATTGACAGCAATATGTGGCACATATCGGAGCAAAGAAGAATAGTGAACAGCATAATCAGATACTGTCATGGCTCCTTGTCTCAGGTTTGTAAATTCATCCTCTTTCCTTTGCCTTGCAGCAACAGAGAAATAATGCTCCAGAAACTTTGTTCTAAACACATCCCAGTTCACTGTCTGTCCTTGAGCCCTCAACTCAAGTACTGTGGATTTCCACCACATCATAGCCTTCTTGGCTAACTGGAATTCAGCTAAACGCAACCAAGCAGTCTTGGCACATGGTGCGGAGACAAATATCTGTTCCACACGTTCCAGCCATTCCTCCGCCAATTCTCCTGATTCAGTCCCCTCAAACCTGGGTGGCTGATAGCTCAGAAACTGTGTCAATGTCAATTCTCCAGGTAACAGTACCTGTTCCACTGGCCCTTGCTCAATCGGTAGTGGTGGCACAGGCGCCATCCGTACACTCGCATTGCCACTCATGGCATCCCCAACATCCTCATGTAACCCTCTGTCTGTCATAGCTGTAGATCAAGGGTTAACAATAACATTCACAAATATATGTAACATGTTAGAAGAACATCATATGCCAACTCCTAACATGCTATTACCATTCTCAAAGTGTTTAGGTAACTCCCTAATACACTTCCTCTACCCATGTTCACCCCGTTCTCGAACCACTGCTCTGATACCACTAATGTGGGGCCTGATTTACTTAATCCATTATGTATCCATTAAACATACATATGTGAGTCTGAATTAAGTAATATACCATGCACGGATTAAGAGTTCATACTAGTTAAGTTGTTTACAAGGTTATCAAAAACTTAACAAACTATACATATCATGTACATAAACAACCTAATTCAAAAGAACTCCTAGGCAGTGGTTCCCCTCGCAGCGGAAATCATGACTCACGCTCCCCACGTCTATGAGTCCCTACAGAAACATTCACAACGTGAGTATAGATAACAACTATCTCAGTGCAATATCAAAACACAATATCAATATTAATGATAAAGCACAATAAATCAGATAACGTGAATGTTCTGTATCATGCATCCACAAATGCACTATGTCATGACATGTCTCAACAAGTTCCCTATTATCACGAGTCTCATATGATATGCCTATTCAGCTCAATATGTCAGTGAAACCACATCACATCTTCATATTAGCAGCACATATCATAGTACCATACTCATCTGTGATAATAACCAGAGTATATACCCACACCAGGCGTATATCTCTCAAGCCAAAGCATATGTAGTATATCTATCGTGGCAACGATCCCAGCCCAAGCATATGCCCCACACTAGCATATCTATCCAGGCACCGATCCCAGTCAAAGCATATGCCCAACACTAGCATATCTATCGTGGCAGTCAAAGCATATACCCCACCAGGTATATCTATCAAGACAATGATCGTACCAAAGCATATACACATATCTATCAAGGCATCCATACCACTCATATGAAATCTATGTATGCACATGCATATGATACTACCAATCATATGACACAACGATAACATAAATCATATGATATCAAAACCATAATAGCATCATCATATCATATCTATACTCCGTACGTCAACACGTACCTGTACTGCGACACAAACGAGATAAAGCAGTTGTCAATAGCTAAGTGCCTCGTTGTCCTGTCCCCTGTGATGGTGCTACAACAATGCCAACAATATATCATGTTATCATAGGCATTAAAATCAAATTCCACAAAATATTTTATTTTTCAAAATATTAACACTGGCGATCGATCGCGATCAACACCGATCGATCGCCAAAACTCTCTGCCCCCTCGCGATCGATCGCAATAACTTGGCGATCGATCGCCACAATGCTCTGTTCATCGCGATCGATCGCGACACTTTCACCGATCGATCGCCATCCAATTTCACCGCCTTAAAATGTTACTGTCATCGGCGATCGATCGCTTACTCGCACCGATCGATCGCCGATGCCCAGAAAAGTGAGAGCATGGCGATTTTCAAGCTTATCTCCATGAATCTTCTCCTACACCTCATATTAAACCATGTCAACATGTTTCTTGCAATACCTAGGAACATATAAACATAAATCTAACATCATAGATTCCAATTCCTAGCATATAAACATGTTATGATTGTACACATGCACACTTGAGCTTTTCCTTCACATATATCAACATTAATGAATAATTCAAGTATACAACTATGACTTTCTTACCAAGAGGCTAAGAAATCACTTCACCCAACTTCCTAGCTCACTTCACAAGTGAAAATCCAAGCTTTGCCTACCAAAAGCTCTAAGGGTTTGGAGAGGAGCTTGTAGAGATTTTTAGGTGAAAGTGGTGTATTATGTGATTTTGCCTCCATCATGCACTTGATATAAGGTCATTAAGTCCTTAACTTACTTGATATCATGTCATTTGGAGATAATTACATGTTAAATCACATGTACATGAAATGAACCTCACATTCAAAATGAAACTCTAATTCACATTAAAGTCATATGCATACTCAAATGCAAACTCATATGCACATATTGATGCACCTTCAACTCTTAATCCATAATTCATATGTTTATATTATGAATGCATTACACACCATGTTTCATGCCTTCCCATATTTCATTTCATATATGAATCAATTCATACTTGGTTCCACTCGAACCCCCAGTTATCATATCGTCAAGTGAGATAATTACATCATAATCATATCATACGTGTATTAAACAAATCGAGGCATTACACATCTCCTTTTGTTTGTGTTTCAGATAATTCTTGAAGTCCTTCCACATATGAGGCAATTTCTTAATCATAGTGGTGACTTGGAATGAATCACTTAGACTCATTCCCTCCGCATAAATGTCATGCAAGATCACTTGTAGATCTTGCACTTGCACCATCACAGGCTTGGTACCAACCATCTTGGAATCCAGGAACTGTCCAACTATGAATTTCTTCATGCCGGCATCCTCGGATTTGTACTTCTTTTCCAGCGATGCCCAAAGTTCCTTTGTTGTTTCACAAGACAATAAACGTTATATAATTTGTTGTCTAATACATTAAGGATGTAGTTCTTGCATAAACAGTCGTTTTGATTCCATGCATCAAGAGTCGCTCTCTTTTGGGTGTCAGTCTCTCATTCTTCAACCCGTAGGAGCCTCATTGGTTAAGAACATTGCCAAACTCAGCGTGGTTAAGTAAAATAGCATCTTTTTTTGCCACCGCTTGAAATCGTTCCCATTGAACTTTTCAGGCTTTCACCATGATGAACATGAGTTGTTGTTGCACTCGAAGAAGCCATTTGTGCAGATTATTGTCTTAAGATTGTAGGATAATATTTATCTCTCAAAATGTATCTCATGAATTTAGTAATAAAATAACAATGGCTTCAAAACAAGTTTTATGTCGAGGCGAGATTTGTAATCTCCGTCCTTAAGACAATATTGCCCCGCTATGGTGCTAATGGTTTGCTATGACAATTTGTCTCCCAAGATACAACGACTATGACTTGTGATATGATCACTCCAAATTACAAGTATTCAAACCACAAAGGTTCAAAGCACTCAAAAGAAGAAACTTGAGAACAAACAAATTGCTCTCACTTTAATCTCTTTATATGATGTTGATTTTCGAAAATCTTTTTCCAAACAAGTGGGGGATGTGTTGTATATATAGTGAACCAAAAAACAAGCTCAAAAGTCATCATTTGGATGCACCCAATCAAGAAAAAAACGTATCCCAACAAGAATGGACACACCATTCTTGACAACAGACACAGTGCTCGATCAATCGAGCCACTGTTCCAAAAAAGGCGAAAATTTCTAGCACGCTCGATCGATCGAGCAATTAATGTACTTTCAAATTTCTAACAATTTCAACCAAAACATGGATTTTTATTCGGTGTAGACATTTCGTATTTGACTTTTACATCTAAAGATTTCTTCGTAAAAATTATATATCTAAACATAAAATATCTGTTTTTGGACTTATTAAACATCATGTTCAAATGTTGATAATAATTAATTTTTTCAGAAAATTAGATAAATAATTTACATTATTTAACTGCGTAACAAATGATAAAATCCCCCTTCACATCCTACATGCAACTGTTGAGTTAATCCTACGATCACAATTTTCTACTGATAATATTATATTGTTTGATCACAACAAAAAAATATTGTTTGTTGGCTAAATTAAATAAACACAATATTTTATAATGGTCTTTTCATACATACCACACATATATAATATAATAATAATAATAATATAGACATTATTTGTTCAACTAGTTAATAATGTAATTAAGCACACTTCCAAGACTTCCGGTTCCATAGGTATTATTCTTATGTGTATGTCTATTCTTTTTTAATGTTTTAAATAATATATATTTTTATTCGACTAATTTAATATCAAAAGAAACGAACGAAGGCTTTCCATCAGTCTATGTGATAGAAAATTAGCTAGGTTCTATGTATAGTGTTATATAGTTCGCCTAGCTAGTGCGATGGCTTCTTCTCCATCATATACAATTGTGACAAATGCTTTGGTATATTTTTACAGATATCACATAAAAATAAACATAATTCTTACTTGCATAATCTATATATACAACATAAGTCACGTACCCCCTCAACACACTGGCCCTCCGTCGCGTTCTGTGGATTAAGATTTTCTGATTCGCTCACTAAAATTTACTACTTATAAAGTTTAATAAGTCGCACACTAAGATTTACTAAGTAAGGTTTAGTAGTCGCACAATAAGGTTTAGTAAGTCGCACTTACACCTTCGTAATCACCGATTTTTTTATTATTATTATGTTGGCTTCATATGAATTTTCATGATTTCTCGCCACTTCGGGTGGGTATAAAAATCCTATTATACGGAGAATAATAATTATTTCTATTAGAAGAGCGATTGAATAAAATATCTGAATTACATTGTTATCACATGCTATAACTTTTTGCAGAGTTGCAAACGTTAGATCATACATAAAGATCTAATTTTAAAGCCGCTTAAGAATGTTAAAACTTCAAACACCAAATTTGTTAAGAACTTCATATTGTAAATTTATAAATAATATAATAATGATGTAAGTCTATTAAATATGATGTATATTAGATATGTTTAACTCCATTTAATTAATAGGCGTATCCACTTTCAATTTTCTTTTGAAAAATTAACGTATTCCTACATCCACACGCGCACACGTATCATGCGATCTAGTATACAGGATAATCGATAGGGTACAAAGTATTTTTAAATGTGTATGGACTATGTTGGGTTTTTGGCCCATTACCACACCACTTGTCTGATGGGCTTTTGGCCCTTCTCCTTTCACCCCATAACCGAGGGCCCCATTCCCTAGCCTCCTTCCCCTTGCAGCCTTCACCCCTTTGGTGCCCTAGCCTCCAGAAGCTTCCCACCATGTGTCCCTTCGGCTGGACTACTTGGAACTCACACCATCCTCTTCGTCTCCCTCTTGCCTTTATGTATAGTATGGTTTATGATGAGTTTGTGAACCCTGAAATCGAAAAATACTAAGTGTATTTTTCTGCCTACCCCTTTCCTTCGCTTTCTGTTCCGGCGGTGGCTGGCCGTGGCTTTGTGCTCCGGCCGTTAGGTGGTTTCCGATTGCTTGTCGTGTGAAAAGCTTGGTGCTTTGGTGCTGTGTGTGCTCGGTTGTGCGTGGCTGTGTCTCGGGCAGTGCTTGGCCGTGTGTCTTGGGCAGCGGTCTCGGGCAGTGTGTGTCTCCATCTGTTGGATACGATACATTGGTTCCCCGGTGACGACGTTGATTGGATACCCAGCTCGACCTGAGCCCTAATCCCTTAATCTTGTTTGCATTCCAGTTTATGTTTTATATATTGGAATTGTATACTGTGATTTGGTTTGTTTCTTGATTGCAGGTTGTTGATCGAGATTGAAAAGCGGGACGTACTCCTTACAGTGGTATCATAGAGTTCCGTGCCTGGTGGAGTGCTCGGTTGACCCCGGGCAGTGCTCTTTTGGACTCGGGCAGTGTTCGGTGGACTTCGGGCAGGGGCAGTGGGCTTCGGGCAGACTTCGGGCAGCGGCAGAGGACTTCGGGCAGCGGCAGAGGACTTCGGGCAGGGGCAGCAGACCTCGGGCAGCGACAGAGGACCTCGGGCAGCAGCAGTAGGCTTCGGGCAGTAGCTGTTGGCTTCGGGCAGTGGGCAGGAGAGCTCGGGCAGCTACTGGAATCTCGGGCAGATTCCGGGCAGGCGCTTCGGTGCTTCGGGCAGTGTGGTTTTCGTCACCCCAGAGCTTTGTCTCTGGGTTGTAAGTGATTTTTCAACCCTTAATCATTTTACTATCGTGTTTCTAGGTGTAATTGTGTCCCTTACCCGTAGGAAAAATCCTATCTGAAGCCCCATGCTCGTACACCGTTGAGTGTATTGTGATCTTGTGGGTGATAGCGTTTTTTCCTTCCCATGGCTTGTTTAATTCTTTCATTGTGTTTTGTGTGCCTTTGTGGTCCTTGCTTCTGCTGTTTGGTTATAGAAATTGTGTGTGCCTCTCTGCTTAATTGTGATGGCTTCAATTTCTGGATATAACCTTGAACCGTTTAATGAAAAATCTGATTTTTCTATATGGCAACAAAAGATGAAAGGAATTTTAATACAACAAAAGGTATTTAAAGCTATTGATGGTAATTGGGCTGAGAACATTACTACTGCTAAGAAACTTGAAGATGACGAATATGCTTATTCTTCTATTATCTTGAACTTGTCTGACTCTGTGCTCAGGAAGTGTGGTAAACTATCATCTGCTAAAGAACTTTGGGAAAAATTAGAAGAAATGTTTACTGAGAAATCTTTGCCTAGTAAACTTTTCTTGTTGGAAAAATTTTTCAGATTCAAGCTAGACTTGAACAAAGATATAGATGAGAACTTAGATGTGTGTACTAAGTTAATTCAAGATATTAAATTAACAGGAGATAAGAACATAGACGACTATTCACCTATTGTCCTTCTAAATGCTATTCCTGAAAATTATAGTGATGTAAAATCCGCCATTAAGTACGGTAGAGATTCTATTACATTGGATACTGTAATGAACGGCTTGAAAAGCAAGGAATTAGATTTAAAAGTTAACAAAGGTAATAAACATTCCTCTGGTGAAGTTATGCATGTTCGTGGTAGATCACAACATAGGCATAATAACAATAACCAATATCAAAAGGGTGATAAAAGAGGAAAGAGTAAGGCTAGATCGAAATCTAGGTCTAGTAAGAAAAAATGTTACAATTGTGGGGATCCAAATCATTTCATAAAAGATTGCCCTAAAAAGAAGAACCAGAATAAAATTGGAAATCAGACTAGTGAACAAGCGAACATTTCTTCTACCTCTGGGGAAAACATGGGGGATATTTTTATGGTGACTGATTTATGTGATTCTGTGAACTCTGTGCTTTCATTACCTGTGTGTGAAAATGAATGGCTTGTAGATTCAGGTTGCACTTATCACATGACACCACTTAAAAATTTGTTTTCTAGCTACAGAGAAATTGAGCATGCTTCTGTTTCTATGGCCAATGAGAAATTGTGTAAAGTTTCTGGTATTGGTGACGTTTGTCTGAAATTTGAATCTGGTTATTCTGTGACTTTGAAAGATGTTAGGCATGTTCCTGCTTTGTGCAATAACTTGATGTCCTGTGCAGCTTTAGAGTCTGATGGTTATGAGGGTAAATGGGGAAATGGTTGCATGAAAATTATGCGGGGGTCTTTGGTAGCATTTAAGGCTGAGAATAGGAAAAATTTGTATGTTTGCAAAACAGTCTGTACTGTGCTAATTCTGTGTCAGATGATTTAACTAATTTATGGCATAAAAGGTTAGGTCATATGAGTGCTAAAGGATTAGAGATTTTACACAAGGATGGTTGTTTTGGTAAGGATAAATTGTCTTGCATGACTTTTTGTGATTCCTGTGTGTTAGGCAAACAACAAAGAGTTAAATTCCCTATCTCCCCTTCCCCTAATGTGACTAAGTGTTCTAATATACTTGAATACCTGCATGCTGATGTTTGGGGACCTTCACCTGTCCCAACTCAAGGTGGTAATAGGTATTTTTTGTCTATCATTGATGACTACTCTAGAAAAGTGTGGATTTTTCTAATGAAAAATAAATCTGATGTTTTTGATAAGTTTAAAAACTGGAAGATTTTAATTGAAAACCAAACTGGAAAAAAGATTAAACGACTTAGGACAGATAATGGAATGGAATTTTGCAATATCTTGCTTGATGACTTGTGCTGTGAATCTGGGATTCTGAGACACAAGATTGTGCCCTATACTCCCCAGCAAAATGGTGTTGCTGAGAGAATGAATAGAACTTTACTCGAGAGAGTTAGAAGTATGCTTGCATCTTCTGGACTCTCAAAGAAGTTCTGGGGCGAAGCTGTCATTACAGCTTCTTATTTGATAAATAGATCCCCTTCCGTGCCTTTGAGTGGTAAGTGTCCTGAAAGTGTTTTTTCTGGTAAGCATTTAGATTTTTCAAATCTGAAAGTGTTTGGTTGTTCTGCATTTGTGCATAGGAAAGGAGACAAACTTGAACCTAGGTCAGTTAAGTGCGTCTTTCTTGGTTATCCTGAGGGTGTAAAAGGATATAGGCTGTGGTTAAGATGTGAACCTGGTTTTAAAACTATTATAAGTAGGGATGTCATTTTTAATGAATATGAAATGCCTTGCTTGCTTCCATCTTTGCCTGAACCTGACTGTGTGTGAGTCTACACCGAGCAAGGTGGAGTCTTTGCCTATTGTTACCCCTGTTATTGAAAACGATGTGCTCCCTAATATGAATCATGAGAACTTGCCTGTTAATGAACCTGATTTGCATGAAAATGTTGACGAACATGTGCATAATGAATTGGTTGCTGATGAACATGAAGATCTGCATGATTATATGTTGACTAGGGATAGAGTTAGTCGAAATGTGAAACAACATGCTAGGTTTAATGATTTTCACCTCACATCGCATGTTTTCAATATGTTTGAGTCTATTGATAATTGTGAGCCTAAGACCTATAATGAAGCTTTGAAATCTAAAAATGCTGTGCATTGGCTTAGTGCCATGAAAGATGAAATGCATTCTTTAGTTGTGAATCATACATGGACTCTTGTACCTAAACCTGTTAATTGCTCTTTGGTAGATTGCAAATGGTTATTTAAGGTAAAGTATGAAGTTGATTCTGTTAGATATAAAGCTAGGCTAGTGCAAAAGGTTTTACTCAAAGAGAGGGTATTGACTATACTGAAATCTTTGCTCATGTTGTTAAGTTTACTACTGTGAGAATTTTATTATCACTTGTTGCTCACTTTAATTGGGAACTTAAACAGATGGATGTTAAAACCGCTTTTTTGCATGGTGACTTGGATGAAAAGATTTTCATGAAACAACCTGATGGTTGACTCAAAGACCTAATCATGTTTGTTTGCTTAATAAATCTTTGTATGGCCTAAAGCAGTCACCTAGGCAATGGAATAAGAAGTTCGATGAATGCATGCTTACCTTAAAATTTAAAAGAAGCTCTTTTGATCATTGCTTGTATTTTAAGGATAAAATGCCAGTGCCTGTTTTCTTGTTGATTTATGTGGATGACATGTTGATTGCTAGTCCTTGTCTGAAATCCATAGAGCATATTAAGAACTGTCTAAGTGATAAATTTGATATGAAGTTCTTAGGAGATGCTAGTAGAATCCTAGGCATGGACATTATTAGAGATATGAAGGTATCTACTCTCTGGTTAAAGCAAACTTCTTATGTAGAGAAAATTTTAAAGAAATTTTCCATGTTTGATGCAAAACCTGTTAACGTGCCCTTAGCTGCTCATTTTGTGCTAAGTAAAGATCAAAGTCCCAAAACTGATGCTGACTTTGATGTCATGAAAAATGTACCGTATTCAAATGCTATTGGGTCTATAATGTATTTGATGGTTAGCACTAGACCTGACATTGCTTATGATGTTAGTTGCTTAAGTAGATATATGTCTAATCCTGGTGTGGTACATTGGAATGCTGTTAAGTGGTTGTTGCGTTATTTGAAAAACTCTATGCATTATGGCTTATGTTTTTCTAAATATGCTGATGGTGTTAAGTTAAATGGTTATGTGGATTCTAATTATGCGAATGATAAAGACAATAGAAATCTACTACTTCTTATGTTTTTACTTTGTGTGGAGCATGTATAAGTTGGAAATCGCAGCTGCAGCATATCGTTGCCTTGTCGACAACGGAGTCTGAGTATGTTTTTGTAACAGAAGCTTTGAAGGAAGCTGTCTGGCTGAAAGGTTTGATTTCCGAACTTAGCTTACTTGAAGGTAAGGTAGTGGTATTTTCTGATTCTCAGTCTGGTATTCAGTTGTGTAAGAATCCTGTTTTTCATGACCGCACTAAGCATATTGATGTTAGATTTCATTACATTAGGGATGTAGTGGCTAAAGGATTAGTTAATCTTGAAAAGATTCCTTCTGAATATAATCCTGCTGATATGGGAACTAAGTGTTTACCTATTTCTAAATTATAATCATGTCTTAAAATTTTGAATTTTGATACAGGTGATTGATTACTAAGTGTTAACAATTTTTGTTTTGTATAACTGCTGTGTGCTTGTTATATGATTGTTACCCCGGTTATTGACTTTAACCTCTTTGTGTTGGTTATTGTCTGTGTTCTCTGTCTGTGCTGTGTGCTATGACAAGAACTTGGTCCACACAATGCTTTGTGTGTTGTGGGGACCCTTTGGGCGATGATGAGTCATCTATTGGGTTATCCTTACGTCGAGGTGGAGCCGTTATTGTGCCAAGGTGGAGATTTGTTGGGTTTTTGGCCCATTACCACACCACTTGTCTGATGGGCTTTTGGCCCTTCTCCTTTCACCCCATAACCGAGCCCCCCATTCCCTAGCCTCCTTCCCCTTGCAGCCTTCAACCCTTTGGTGCCCTAGCCTCCAGAAGCTTCCCACCATGTGTCCCTTCGGCTGGACTACTTGGAACTCACACCATCCTCTTCGTCTCCCTCTTGCCTTTATGTATAGTATGGTTTATGATGAGTTTGTGAACCCTGAAACCGAAAAATACTAAGTGTATTTTTCTGCCTACCCCTTTCCTTCGCTTTCTGTTCCGGCGGTGGCTGGCCGTGGCTTTGTGCTCCGGCCGTTAGGTGGTTTCCGATTGCTTGCCGTGTGAAAAGCTTGGTGCTTTGGTGCTGTGTGTGCTCGGCTGTGCGTGGCTGTGTCTCGGGCAGTGCTTGGCCGTGTGTCTTGGGCAGCGGTCTCGGGCAGTGTGTGTCTCCATCTGTTGGATACGATACCTTGGTTCCCCGGTGACGATGTTGATTGGATACCCAGCTCGACCTGAGCCCAAATCCCTTAATCTTGTTTGCATTCCAGTTTATGTTTTATATATTGGAATTGTATACTGTGATTTGGTTTGTTTCTTGATTGCAGGTTGTTGATCGAGATTGAAAAGCGGGACGTACTCCTTACAGACTATATATTGTAAAAAAGAAGGTATTTTTTGTTTTTCTTTTTCAAAAAAGTAAAGCAAAAATGATCTAATAATACGTACTATGTATAGGTATTACCCGAGCTCAGGGGCACAAAGATAGATAGCCAGCACCTACTTGTCTACCTTATACAAAAAATCAACAGAAACTATTTCATCGTCAAAGTTTTGATTGAAAGATATTTATGTGGCTTAATTAGTTAATTGTCATAATTCAACACATTGACTATTTTTTTTATATCTAGAGACAGGGAATACAGTATATGTGTTCATAAATCATACCTTAATTCTTGTCTTTTTAACCAAATTATTAACTTCGTTAAATTATTAAGTTGAGTAACGCCTTAAGCTATACGGTTTTTGTATAGAGTTGCATTATAGTTTCAGAAAAAAAAATTGTTTTATGAATTTATTATGATTATTTTAATTTATCTGTTTACTATTTTGGTTTTCAGAATTATATTTTTTCATAATTCTATAAACTTTTATGGATTAGCTCATATTAATTAAATAATTTAATTAAGAAAGTATTTATTGATTCTTAATTCGTTAATTACATTTTTAAATAATGAATGGTGAATTCATCCCATAAGATAATAAATTATAAATCCGAGGATCAAATGTTTATCGTTTCTATAAATTCACGATATGAATGGTGAATTCATCCCATAAGATAATATAGCAGGTCAGCCCTGTTTAAGATTTAATGTTTATCGTTTCTAGAAGACAAGATGGAGGCATTCTTAGGAACCGAGCTGAGGTCTACCTGGATGAGTGACCCGGGGTGACCAAGAAGGAGGTCATCCTTGAGGCCGAGCTGGGTTGACCGAGGCAGAGATCTTCCTGGAGGCCGACATGGGGTGGCCGAGGTGAAGGTCATCCTCGATGCCGAGCTGGGGTGGTCGTGGATAGTGGAGGTCATCCTCGAGGCCGACCTGGGGTGGCCGAGGTGGAGGTCATCCTCGAGGACGAGCTGGGTTGACCGAGGTTGAGATCTTCGTGGAGGCCCACCTGGGTTGATCGAGGTGGAGATCTTCCTGTAGTCCGACTTGGGGTGGCCGAGGTGAAGGTCATCCTCGGGGCCGACCTGGGGGTGACCGAGATGGAGGTCTTCTTGAGGACAGCCTAGGGTGGCCAGCGTAGAGGTCTTGCCCAAGTCAAGTTTTTGCAGAGTCCATACTTTACCAGGTTCGCACAAGTATCCCCCTCTCGTCGAGCTAGTGTAACGCTGTCTCGATTATTTGGGTACTTTGGCTAGACCTGATTTGCTTAATGCGGATCAAACCAAAGTTGAGCCAATTGCCAGTGTCTTTATTCAAAATGTCGCATTATCTTCAATCAATTGTGAGGATTGACCTGAGCTGAATATGTTGAACATGCTCCATCTCCCCTACCCCCGCTACTACAAAGATGGCCTAATACTATTGGGCTATTGATAACAAGCCGAGCTGGGGCCGAAGTAATGCCAGGTTGGGCCAAGGTTGCCGAGGTGAGATGGCTCGAAGACGAGCTTACGTGGATGAGGCCGAGCTCATTCCCGAGGCCGAGCTAGGGCCGAGATTCGACCTCTCAAGGTGATAAACATGTAGAGCGAACAAGGCTCGTCTGTAGTAATAACTGTTATCTGGGCAGCGCTGACCTGTAATGACAACTAGAAATAATCTAAGTATATAATTAAATCTTAAACATGCTGACATGTTATCTAGGCAGGGCTGACCTGCAATGACAACTAGAAATAATTCTAAGTATATAATTGAATCTTAAACATGGTTGACCTGTTATCTGGGCATGGCTGACTTACTACTTTGCAGGGCTGACCTACAATGACAACTAGAAATAATTCTAAGTATATAATTAAATAAACAAAGCTGACCTGCAATGACAACTAGAAATAAATCTAAGTATATAATTAAATCTTAAATATGGTTGACCTGCTATCTGGGCAGGGCTGACCTGCTACTTGGCAGGGCTGACCTTACATGCAATGAACTAGAAATAAGTCTAAGTATATAATTAAATCTTAAACAGGACTGACCTGCTATATCACACTGGAATTCGAGCAAATAAACCTTGGCTAAATTCCAGAGAATAAATAAACGTCCTGGGTGGATAAAGCTCACCCGCTCTGAGCTATAGAGCTAGTAGGTATGCGGAGCAGATAAAGTTCATCTGAACTCCGTAATCACTAGATGTGAGCAGATGATAGTTCATCCGAACTCCGTAATCACTCGTTTGATCTGACTCTGGGGCTGAAGATGCAATAAAACTGTGCCTGGGGCGGACCATGGTAATAAATCTTTGCTTGGGCGGACCTAGCAACACATCTTTGTCTGTGCGGACCTTGAAAATATGTATTTGCCTGGGCAGACCATGGCAATAAATATGTCTGGCAGACCATGACAATATATTTTTATCTGGGTGGACCATGAAAATATGTATTTGCCTTGTCTGGGAGGACCATGGCAATATAACTTTGTTTGGGCGGACCATGACAAGATGTATTTTCCTGGGTGGACCATGGCAATAAATCTTTGTCTGGGCGGACCATGACAAGATATCATTGCCTGGGCGGACCATAGTAATAAGTTTGTTCAGGACCTCATTCACCTGGGCTTTAGTGATAGGGTGAACCTGCACTGATATTTTACCAAGGCTTCATACACATGGGCTTATGTCATGCCAAGGGCTTATTGATAATGACTTGGTCTTGAGCAAGCGGACACGTACTGGGCTTGAGCAATCAAGGCTGAACTATGCTAATAAAATGTCAGTGCGGACCTTATACACCTGGGCTTGAGCAATCAGGGATGACCTGTGCTCCGGAGATAATAAATATGAGCGAGTAATAATAGCTGAGCTCCAAAATCAACACCACCCATCCGAACTCCAACATCAATACATCCCAAGCAAATAAGTTCACCCGGACACCAAAACAATAAAGATCCCGAGATGATGAACAATGTCTTACTGCGAGATTGCACGCCCGAGCTGGTGTAATAGGGGCTTATTGTAAGATTGCATGACCGAGCTATCATAATAGGGGCTTATTGCTATATTGCATGCCCAAGCTGGTGACCCTGTCCTGAAATAGTGATAAAATAGGACTGCACAAAAATATATGTTTGCGAAATTCAAATAACAGTTGTACATGAAAAACCATAGTTAAGACATAGTGACTGAGCGCTGAAGTTGAGGCTAATTGTTGAGGCCGAGCTGAGGCAAAGCTTCCCGCGCTGAGGTCGCTTTGACCGAGGTGAAGCTGGGATGGCCGAGCTTGCCACGCTGAAGCCGAGTTTATCCGACTGAGGCCGAGCTTGCAATCGAGGTGAGGCGAGGTGGCCGAGCTGAGATGGCTCGAGGCCAAGCTCATTGTCGAGGCCGAGCTGATGTGGATGTGGCCGAGCTCACATGGATGAGACCAAGCTCATTATCGAGGCCGAGCTGATGTGGATGAGCCGAGCTCATATGTATGAGACTGAGCTCATTGTTGAGGCCAAGCTTAGGCCGAGGTGGCCGAGCTAAGGTAGATGAGCTGAGGCCGAGGTGGCCGAGCTAAGGCCGAGGTGGAGCTCATGTGGCCGATGTGGTGCTCATATGGCCGAGATGGACGAGCTGAGGCGGATGTGGAACTCATGTGGTCGAAATGTAGCTCATATGGCCGAGGTGGTCAAGCTGAGGCCGAGGTGGAGCTCATGTGGCCGAGTTGAGGTATTGATTTGATCTTTGCCACTTTTACTCAACTCCAATCCTGCAACAACCGCTCCTAAAGCCCCCAAAACCCAAATGATAAAGCTGCTACATTCTCTAAAAAATGTGGTTGGCTAGGGGGAAGAGGTATCCCCAGAGACCTGAGATCTGATGTAGCATCTCGAGAATCATTACACTGACGTTTCTTCGAGTGCAACCCAAAAGCATAGAAACTTCCATACAAGGCTACACCCCAATAACAAAAACTCTTCCCCCATTTCATCAAACTCGCCGCCGTCGCTTACCAAATATTTTCTTCTCCAAAACTTAGAAAATCCATCTCCCAACAGAGATACAACCCTCATACCATCCTTCTCCTCCCCATATCTCAACGTCTTGAGCTCACTTTAACGTCTTGAGATACTTCATATTTTATAAAAGAAAATTAAGTACCGATTCACATTTTACTACCGTGGATAAATCACAATACTTTTATTTTTAATTTTTTTTAAACTTGTAATGGTGTTAATTATATTTGTGTCATTACCAAACTAGCGATTGAATCATTTTTAAACTATACAATGCCACTAGTTCTAATATATTTTCATAAGTTGACCTGAAAAATTTATGACAGGACTATGTTCTCAACTAATCTAATATTTTATCTTCTTAGAAAAGATAAATTCTTAACGTTTTTTTTTTATTTTTCACAGTGGCGGCGGGTCAATTAATGCAGATGAGTCACTTTTACTGCCCACGATTACACGCTCGGGGTATCTAAAATATATGGTTATTAGTTGACAAATGACGATTCTATATTTACTAATGTAATAAAGTCTTTTAGCTGCATTTAAAAATTATTTTAATCGAAATAATTAGGAGGTGGGAAAGTTCCATTACACGAGGGGAGAGAAGGCGTCGATTCAAGAGTAACAACTTTTTCGTCAATTTCTTTTTCTTTTTTTTTTTTTCTTCTTCGTGTGCTAAAAATCTTTATTTTTTCTCATAATTTGCATCAATATAAAAACTATGAGCATGCATGAACCGAACCAATAGTTTAATTATTTTTTGTCGAGGCATCACTTGAGGTAGGTTTGAATCAGTAGCTAGTGTGTGTTACTTATAAATACCAATCAAGGCTTTACCCTTAATTTCACATTTTCCTAAACAAATACGAAGAAGTAAGCAAGCATTTTCATCTTTTGTTTTCTTTTTGTTGTTTGATTTGATTTGATTCAAGTAAAATATGATTGATGTAGTACAGCTGCTGCTGCTGTGGTGAAACATGGGAGGTCTTAGTCTTGAAGAGATCAAAAATGAGACCGTTGATCTGGTAAACATTATTATCTATCTATCTGTATATTTTTTATTTTGCTTTTCTAGCTCTACGTTAATCCATCCATCTTTTGACACACACTCGACGTGATTTCTGTTGGAAATTAAGAATGTCTTTTTGTTTGAGATGGTGTCTTAAATGTAATCCCTTGCTTGATAATTTGCTTCTATAAATACTGTAATTATTGGATTATTTTCATAAGAAAAAAAATCAAATAAAATACTAACTCCAACATATTTACGACCACACACACACATATATAAAATTATACAGAATTTATAGCATGTGTACTGTATATTCTCTTTATAAAAAATTGAGAAGTATTTACAAAACTGGATATCATCAATTATTTTTAATTAAAAATCTAAATTTGTTGAGATTGTAATTTTAAATAATATGTGTATGATGTTTGATAAATGTCCATTTGTAATGATAATATATTATTATTACTTGTGATTTTTGGCACGCGATGCGTGCACATATAATTTTATGTAAGTTTTTTAACAAACTTTATATGGTATAAAATTATATTATAAATATATAATTATAAATATTATGTGATATGATAATATTGTAATTGATAATATTATTAAGAGCATTACAAATATTTTAAGAATATAGTATATTATGATAAATTGAAATTATTAAAAGGCTCAGGGATATTTCAGTCAGTTTGCATATTGCCTTGTGATTAATAAAAGATTTAGGGGTATTTTGGTAATTACATGGTCATACTAAGAGGCCACGTAGTTTCTATAGTATGCTCTCTCTGTAAAATATAGTAATAGATAGTAATAGATTATTATTAATGAGGGTTGACTCCTCATTAATTTAGTATTGACCAACCTTAATGTCAGTTTGGCCGCTTAAAATGTGAATTTTTTATTGTATTTTAACTGATTTTACGAATTTATTCTTATTTGTGGTGTTTAAAATATATAGTGAAATACAATAAATATCAGAGCTAGAGATAGAAATACAATAAATATCAGAGCAAGAGAGAAAAAGTAGCACAACTTTTTTTTTTTAATTATATTTAAAACATTATTTTATTAGTCATGATTTATTGAAATAAGTACATACCAGCTGAAAAGAAAAGTAATCCATTTTAATTGTGGAGCAAGAACTTTCTTCTAGATTTGATTTTTAAAAAAAAAGAAAAAAAGAAAAATATTCAAGATAGTATTGTAACAAAAGAAACAAATATACCCCCTTATACAAAAAGCATGATTACTAAACTAAAATTATAAAAAGGGAACTTAATTTTTAATAAGGATAACAAGCACTGCCCAAAATAAGTGGACCTAAATTGACATGATACTGATCTCAATATTAATCATCCAAATTTTATTATAATATTAATTAATAAATTGATCTAACCCGTGGGCCAACCTGCTAACCAAATGGTTGACCCTTTTAGGCACGTATCTGGGCTGGTTGGAAAATTCTTGGCCAACCCACAAATTTGGCAAATCGAGTTGGGCCAATTCGACGGGTCCAACTCATTTTAACGGCGTTATCAACTATATGTATCTAAAAAGCACGAGTCTATAAATTGTTTAATAAAAAATACTTTTCACTAAATATTAATTAAACGAATTAAACAAAAAACAACAAGAAAATGAACTTAGATACATACGTGCATTAAATTACATCTTAATAAAAATGAAGAATTTACCGAATGAATATTATTCAATAGTAACTTACTATTTATTTAAAAAAATTTAGAACAACTTTTTTTTTTCAATTTTTTTGTTAAATAATTTTTTTTTATGTGCGAGTTTTGCCTGAACCGACTAGGAAAAATATATTTTAATATGTTGTTGATGCGCGCAAATTCAAATGTTATTTTTTCATCTTTATAGTAAAATGGACATCATTTTTTTAAAAAAAAAATTAGAGTTATTTCTTTGATTATTTTTTTTTATTCAATTACAATTAAAAGAAATTGTTAAAATCAGTTATTTAAAATATTATTTTCGATAAAATTAACCAATATATACATGACACCACACAAAACTAGTTTATACATATACAAGCATACTTACAAAAATGGGCTTATAACAGGAAAAAGTTCCGATCGAGGAAGTGTTTCAGCAGCTGAAATGCAGCCGTGATGGGTTAAGCTCCGATGAAGGTGCCAACAGGATTCAACTTTTTGGACCTAACAAGTTGGAAGAGAAAAAGGTCACTCACTTCCTAATTTTGATAAAATTCAAACAAAGTATATTTCCACATGCAAAAGTAGTTAAAAAAAGTTTAGAGAGCTTAAATAATATTGCTTCGTTTTGGTTTGCACAGGAAAGTAAAATACTCAAGTTTCTTGGTTTCATGTGGAATCCTCTGTCATGGGTCATGGAAGCCGCAGCTCTGATGGCTATTGTGCTCGCCAATGGCAACGGAGAACCCCCCGATTGGCAAGACTTTGTTGGCATCATCTGTTTGCTCGTTATCAACTCAACCATAAGTTTCATCGAAGAAAACAATGCTGGAAACGCTGCTGCAGCTCTCATGGCCGGTCTTGCTCCCAAAACTAAGGTATAAATCACTGGCCAACATTGAATTTTATTTTGAGGAGGGCAAGACAGCTCTGCGAGGGGTGATTCAGCGGAACGAAATACTATTTTTTGCATAAATTCTCAACAAGAGCTATTATCTAGTTCTTGTGTGTTAATCTAACTGTAATAATGTGGACATTGGTTATACGATCGACATTGATTTGATCATAGCCTTTTCTTAAATCGTCCATTCCACTGTGGATCAAGAATTTGTAAAACTACATGTTGTTGATTTTTGCCAATGTTAAGGTATAATATAAGATTATTGATTGTGTTGTCTCCTATAAACTTGATCTTTTAGAATAAACAGCTTCAATCCTTCTGAGTCCTAATTATTGAAATCGTGCTTAACAATGGTTGATTGATGATAATAGGTCCTCAGAGATGGCAGATGGAGTGAGCAAGAAGCAGCCATTCTAGTTCCTGGAGACATTATAAGCATTAAACTCGGAGATATAATCCCTGCTGACGCCCGTCTTCTTGAAGGAGACCCGTTGAAAGTTGACCAATCAGCCCTCACTGGTGAATCACTCCCGGTCACCAAGAATCCATACGATGAAATCTTCTCCGGTTCGACCTGCAAACAAGGCGAGATTGAAGCAGTTTTCATCGCCACCGGAGTGCACACATTCTTTGGGAAGGCAGCACATCTTGTGGACAGTACTCATCAAGTGGGTCACTTCCAGAAAGTGCTCACTGCAATAGGGAACTTCTGTATCTGCTCCATAGCTGTTGGCATGCTTGCTGAGATAATCGTTATGTACCCAATTCAGCACAGGGCGTATAGGCAGGGGATTGATAATCTGCTCGTTCTTCTGATTGGAGGGATTCCAATTGCTATGCCTACAGTTTTGTCTGTGACGATGGCTATTGGATCGCACAAGCTGTCACAACAAGGTGCTATTACGAAGAGAATGACAGCCATTGAAGAAATGGCGGGGATGGATGTCTTGTGTAGTGATAAAACCGGGACTCTAACGCTCAACAAGCTGACTGTTGACAAAAGCTTGATTGAGGTCTTTGCAAAGGGAGTCGATTCGGATCACGTGTTGCTCCTTGCTGCAAGGGCTTCTAGAACCGAAAATCAAGATGCTATTGATTGTGCCATCGTTGGTACACTTTCTGATCCTAAGGAGGTATCATCTACATTTTTACATGTAGCGTACAATAAATTAGGCTCCTGCATAATCAGTGTACTAAAATGGCTTGCATTTGATTTTAGGCAAGAGCTGGCATTAGAGAGGTGCATTTCTTTCCCTTCAACCCTGTGGGCAAGAGGACTGCTTTGACTTACATTGATTCAAATGGGAATTGGCATCGAGCTAGCAAAGGCGCCCCCGAACAGGTATTTTTTTCATTTTCTCTTCTTGACCCACTGCTTCTTAGTCTACAAAAACTGATTATATAATGTACTTTCCTCTTGATCTTAAACAGATTTTGACTCTGTGTAACTGCAAGGAAGACTTCAAGAAAAAGGTTCACTCTGTTATTAATAAATTTGCTGAACGTGGACTTCGGTCGTTGGCTGTTGCTAGACAGGTTTATACCGAATTTTTTTTTAGTTTTTAAGTAATCAAAATATTTGTTGCTGAGGTAAATGGTTTATGTTCATAGGACGTTCCAGAGAAATCGAAGGATAGTCCCGGTTCTCCATGGCAATTTGTTGGACTTCTATCCCTATTTGATCCTCCCAGACACGACAGTGCAGAGACGATCCGTAGAGCTCTACATCTTGGTGTGAATGTGAAAATGATTACAGGTAAGTAAAATGTTTAACCACCTATGACGATTTGGTGTAATTTCAAATGTCCAACCTAACATATGTATTATTGAATTCCAGGTGATCAACTTGCCATTGCTAAGGAGACTGGGCGTAGGCTTGGAATGGGAGTTAACATGTATCCATCAGCTTCTTTACTTGGCCAACACAAAGACGAGTCTATAGCTGGCCTTCCCATTGAAGAACTTATAGAGAAAGCTGACGGCTTTGCTGGCGTTTTCCCTGGTATGTTGGTATTCATTTTTTGACATACAATTGTATTGATATAGTAAATTCACACGTTCTTGTTGGCAACCAGAACATAAATACGAAATTGTGAAGAAATTGCAAGAGAGTAAGCACATTGTTGGGATGACTGGAGATGGAGTTAATGACGCCCCGGCTCTAAAGAAAGCAGACATTGGAATTGCTGTTGCTGATGCTACAGATGCAGCCAGAGGTGCTTCTGATATCGTGTTGACTGAACCGGGGCTTAGCGTTATTATCAGTTCTGTGCTGACAAGTAGAGCTATTTTCCAGAGAATGAAGAATTACACGGTTAGTTATCTTTTACGACTAGACTTTTTGGTCCACAAAATTGCAAATGTTTATATCTTTGTTCCCTTTTTTTACACAGATTTATGCGGTTTCTATCACTATCCGTATTGTGGTAAGCTAACTGTGGTAACTGCAAAAAAATAAAAACATTTGTCATATAGTATTTGAAGGCACAATTTCTTGTGCATATTTTCATGTGATTTCGTTCTCATTTGGCAGTTTGGTTTCATGCTTATTGCTTTGATTTGGAAGTTCGATTTCTCTCCATTCATGGTTTTGATCATTGCCATTCTCAATGATGGTGAGAATCATCTGCAGCGTTTTTGATATGTTTTCTGATCGATCATTAAAAAAATAAGATCCTTTTTTAAGGTACAATTATGACAATTTCGAAGGATAGGGTGAAGGCATCTCCCTTGCCAGATAGCTGGAAACTCAAAGAATATTTGCCACAGGCATAGTACTCGGAGGCTACCTTGCAATGATGACTGTTATATTCTTCTGGTTGATGCACAAAACAAGCTTCTTCCCGGTAGAGTTCGCACCATGTATTTGTTATAGGTGTGCATAAGTAATTAATTGAATAAGATTCCTCAGACCAATCAATATACCAAATGCAGGACAAGTTTGGAGTTAAAGACATTAGAAATAGTGATAATGAAATGATGGCTGCTCTTTACTTGCAAGTGAGTATCGTTAGTCAGGCCCTCATATTCGTTACCAGATCACGAAGCTGGTCCTACATTGAACGCCCTGGTCTTCTGTTGATGATTGCTTTTGTGATCGCCCAAACGGTATTATATATCTTCACTTCTTTTTCCAACCTTGAAGCTCGGAAAAGGATTCAACATAAGATGTTGTTATTGAGTCACTTGTGTAGGTTGCAACTCTACTAGCTGTATATGCTAACTGGGGTTTTGCAAGAATAAAAGGCTGCGGCTGGGGATGGGCAGGTGTGATATGGATTTATAGCGCGGTCTTCTATGTGCCACTAGACTTCATCAAATTTGCTATCCGTTACATCTTAAGTGGGAATGCTTGGAAGAACTTGTATGAAAACAAGGTATGCTAAAGTTTCCTGTTCTTAATAGCAAACTCGTACCGATTTTTCCTTATCTTTTTGGATGAAACAGACTGCTTTTACGACTAAAAAGATTACGGGAAAGAGGAGAGAGAAGCTCAATGGGCTCTGGCTCAGAGAACTTTACATGGCCTACAACCACAAGAAGCCACGAATGTATTCAATGAGAAGAATAGTTATAGAGAACTGTCAGAAATCGCAGAACAGGCGAAAAGGAGAGCTGAGATTGCAAGGTAAATGCAAATTTTGATTCTGATCAATCTTAAGTTAGATTTTTGTCGGTAAATGAGACTGTGACATGAAACAAAACATGTTTTTGTCCTCGTTTAGGCTTCGGGAGCTGCATACTTTGAAGGGTCACGTCGAGTCAGTCGTGAAGCTTAAGGGGCTCGACATCGAAACCATCCAGCAGCACTATACCGTCTAAAAAGATAGAACTTATATCTTAACATGAATTGGGCTGGAAAATTAAGGATACTATGATTCAGAGAACAAAAAAAGAGTTTTTACTATAAATGTGTTGTATTTACTCATCTATAAATATGCTTTCTGATGTATATGAGAATGACTGTGCAAGGAGCCTTTATGAATGCACATTCATAATAAGATATAATGTGATACAGAGAAAGTTTCTCTGGTTCAACACGTGTGTATTTTTCTTTTTTAAATCCATGGTTGCATATTTTGTGTAGTAAACAACGTATTGTACTGTTGGCATGAATCATATAAAATCCACCAAATACGAAATAACATGTATCAAATTCCATAATTATGGAGATTTGGTCATAGCACATATTCTAGCTGAAAATCTTATATCTATAAATATTGTAAAGTTCATAATGGAAATATATACAGAAAATGAACCCAAAAGATATACTGTTTGACATGGTATCAGAGCATGGTTGGAGGTCTTAAGAAAGAGGACAACCATCACCAACCATGACTGATTCTCACGAAATCATAAACCCATCAAATATGTCCACTGATTCTGTTATCGAAAATCTTACTACTCGGATGACAGAAGCACTCGGGAAGGCCCAAAACATGCCGCAGGCTATTGAACCCCTTGTAGTACCAATAAACATCAAGTTGGATGGATCCAACTATGGCTTATGGTCCCAAGTGGCGGAGATGCATATCTCAGGCAGAGATAAATTAGGATATATCAATGGCGATATATCCACACCATCGGAAACAGACCTCGGATTCCGCAAATAGCGAACCGAGAATACCATAGTGAAGGGATGGCTGATTAATTCTATGTACTCATCTCTGGTCCCTAACTTTATTCGATAATCGACCGCCAAACAGGTCTGGAGGCTATTGCAACCACTTTCTTTGATGGCACAGACACCTCACAAGTCTATGAATTGCGACGCAGGGTCACTCGAACGCGACAAGGCGGTGGACCCATAGAAAGATATTACAATGATTTGCAAGGACTATGGCGAAAGATCGACTTTCGCCGCCCAAATCCAATGCAATGTGCCACGGACATTCAGAAGTACAATTCACTAATACAAGAGGAAAGGTTATATATCTTTCTGGATGGATTAGATGACAGGTTGGACAATATAAGAAGTGATGTGCTCCAGTTACAACCCTTCCCCACAATCGAGCAAGCCTACGCCCATGTCCGGAGAGAGGACACCCGACAGGCTGTGATGGCTTCTGGAATAGATAATCTGTTCAATGGGGCTGTGATGGCTACTAAAGGATCAAATAGTGGCCAACAACCAACATTAGTGGCTGGAAAACACCACCTAATGTCCAAGCAAAAAAGGGCTTATCCACTGGAAACAAGTTCTCACACTGTGGAAGCACGAAACACAACCGAGAAATGTGCTTTAAAGTGCATGGCTATCCTGATTGGTGGCATGAATTGCAAGCCAAGAAGAAAAAAGACTCACTTACACACTGGAGAACAACACAGGAAAAGCTGTTGTGGCACATGCTGAATCAGAATTCTCACTTGTCCCCTCAACCAATACCTCCACACTATCGGACCAAGGTAACATATGCCAACTTCACTCTAACTCCATATCTCCAAATGCAGACGCTTGGATCATTGACTCTGGAGCTACATATCACATGACGTTTGATCCAAATGACTTCCCTTGCAACACCAAACCACGTCGAACCAGCATAGCTAATGCTAATGGGGTCACATACCCAGTCACAGGAGCTGGAACCATATCACTTCCACCTTCCCTCTCTGTATCTCATACTCTACTTGTTCCATCCTTGTCAAATAAATTATTTTCTGTTAGTCAGGCCACAACAGAACTTAATTGTGCTGTACTAATCTATCCAACCTTCTGTTTACTATATTCCCAGCAAGAAGATTATTGGGCGTGGTACTAGGAGAGGGGGGTTGTATTATCTCGATGACTTAAGTAAAGGGGCGACATACCACATACAAAACCAACTCCGCAACAAAGAACAAGAAATATGGATATGGCATCGACGCCTAAGGCACTCATCTTTCGGCTATTTACGACATTTATTTCCAAGTTTGTTTCTATCATTACAAAACATTGACTTTAAGTGTGATACTTGTGTTTGGCTAAAAGCCATAGAACTTCATATTCCCCAAGCATAAATAAAAGCATTGCTCCTTTTGTTCTAATACATTCTGATGTGTGGGGCCCTCCCCAAACAATATTCAATCTAGTCATCGTTGGTTTGTTATTTTTGTCGATGATTGTACCCTCATGACATGGCTTTACCCAATGAAAAGTAAGGATGAAGTTTCTCAATATTTCAAACCTTCCATGTCATGTTTAAAACCAAATTTTCTGCAAATATCAAAGTCCTTCGATAGGACAATGTGGTGGGGTGGGGTGTGGGGTGTGGGGTGTGGGGTGGGGGGGGAAGGAATACATCAACCAGCAAGGTCTTAGTCATCAAACATCATGCTCACAAACCCCACAACAGAATGGTATTGCCAAAAGGAAAAATAGACAAATCCTAGAAACTGCTCATGCCCTTCTCATTGACTCCCATGTCCCTACCAAGTTTTGGATTGATGCTGTCAATTCCGCCGTATATCTCCTCAATAGAATGCCCTCAAAGACTCTACATTTTAAAATTCCCCTACACGTCTTATCCACACATGTTTCCCTAACCCCAGTCCTCATGCTTCATCCTAAGATATTTGGATGTGTCGTATTCGTTCACCTTCACAAGAACCAACAAACCAAGCTCGACCCTTGTGCAGTCAAGTGTATGTTTCTCGGGTATGCACTTCATAAAAAAGGGTACAAGTGCTTTGACCCCACCACACGCACAACCTATATCACCATGGATGCAGCATTTTCAGAATCTGAGTTCTTTTTCCCTCATGTATTATCCAATTCCCCTCTCAGGGGGGAGAACTTATGTGAAGAGGTGACTTGGCTCATGGGAAGTAGCATCACAGGGGAACTTGATTCAGGTCCCATATCAGAATTTGAATCCCATTACCAACTTGGAGAGAAGGAACAATGATATAAGTGAAGATCGAGCAGTCGAAGAACCCCACCTTTCCATACTGCCCGACTCTTCTACTGAGAAAAATCATGAGGTAAGTTCCCCTACTACTCCTCTCCACACCACTGACTCGAATACTCCCTTTGCATATGTGTTACCTTTCATGGAAACCCATGGCAAACCACCGAATAGATCCTATTGCCAGTTACGAGTCTACCCAACACTTATCCGAGCCTATCAAGATCTTTACAAGAACATTATCATCACACCAAATCCCAAATAATGCGGAACAAGCCTTGTCCGATCCAAATTGGACACAAGCCATACAAGAAGAACTAAAAGCTTTGCAGAAAAATCATACATGAATACTAGTTCCAAAACCAAGAGGCACGAAGATAATCGGGTGCAAATGGGTTTTTTCAATCAAATATAAGAACGATGGATCTATTGACAGGTATAAGGAGATGCTCGTGGCAAAAGGGTTCACTCAAACATATGGGATAGATTACACGGAAACCTTTTCACCAGTTGCAAAACTGAACGCCGTGAGTGCTATTGTCCCTTGCAGTAAATTATGATTGGCCATTGCCACAATTTGATGTGAAAACGCATTTTTCCATGGTGATCTAGAAGAGGAAGTCTATATGAATCTTCCACCCGGCTACACATCATCATCTAAGACAGAGGTGGTTTGTAAGCTAGAACGAGCCCTATACGGACAAAAACAATCACCTCGGGCATGATTTGGACGGTTTAGCTCAGCAATGAAGGGATATGGTTTTAAACAAAGTAATACAGACCACACTCTCTTCCTAAAGCATCAACGAGGAAGGTTAACTGCCCTAATTGTGTACGTAGATGACATGATTATTACAGGGGATGATGACAAAGAAATTTCACTACTGCAAGAGAAGTTAGCTACTGACTTTGAAATGAAAAATCTAGGGGGACTTAAGACCAAGAAGACTCGTGAAGAGTGTGGGTAACTCGGGAAGAGTTTTGTGTGGCTATCCTTGGAGCCCTTAAAGCCAAGAAGACTCGTGAAGAGTGTGGGTAACTCGGAAAGAGTTTTGTGTGGTTATCCTTGGAGCCCTTAAGGCCAAGAAGATTCGTGATGAGTGTGTGACTCGTGAAGAGTGTGTTGTGGTTAACTTGGAGCCCTTAAGGCCAAAATCAAAGTTATTCTAGTGGAACCTCGGTTGGACGTTTTCTAGCCGGGAAGAGGAACCCCATTCACCCCCCTCTTCGGTTCCAACATTTCCCTTCGATTTTTCTCTGCAATTAATTGGCTCTTACCGCTGACTGGACTTTCTCAAGGGAAATTGTCTGATCCCTCCATAGAGCATATCATCCTTGAAATGGTCGTATGACTCTGGAATTGAGTTCAATAATCAAAGCTTTGTCCTCAACCTCGAGTTTAACATCTATGTTCTCAAGATCATTAATGATCTTGTTGAAGTCATTAATCTGTACCGAGACTGATTGTTCTTCGGTCATCTTGAATGAATAAAGTCGTTGCTTCATATAGAGTCGATTCGCCAAAGATTTCGTCATATACAGCTGCTCTAACTTTATCCATACAGCATTTTCCGAGTTTTCCTTTGCCACTTCTTGGAGCGCCTTATCGCAAAGGTTCAATATTATTGAACTATGAGCCTTGTCTAGGATCTCCGATTTTTCTTCTCAGATAGGGTGGCAGGGAGTGCGTCGATACCTTTCAGTGCGTATATTTTTCCTTGTTGTACCAAGATTGTTCGCATTTTGATTCTCCATAATCCAAAATCGTTCTGCCTAGAAAACTTTTCTATATCGAACTTGGTGGGTCCCATCGTCGTGGATTCGCTTCTCATTAACGACGCCAATTATTATGAAACTCGACCGATCCGATCACACCAATTCTATTCGATATATCTATATTTTAGCACTACATTAATTCTTGAATGCTTAAGAATGTGCTACAAAGTTTTCTGCCTTCATGAATTTAAATTCTTATGGAGAAATAATTTCCTTTGGATTAATTCTTGTTCTCGGCAGATTAGTTTATGAGAATTAGAGTTGTACTGCTCTGTAGAATCTTGATAAGAAATTAATCCGAAGGAAATTGTTTCTGCATAATAATTTAAATTCATGTTGGCAGAAAACTATAGCACATTATGAAGCATTCATGAATTAATGTAGTGCTAAAATATAAATATATCGAATAAAATTGGTGCGATTCAATCGATCGAGTTATATATATATTGGCTACACCAAAACAAAATTACCTGTATACCCTCATAAGTACATGGGTTGTGGATTAAAATTTAAAAGGTTAAAAACCTTTCCCCAATTGACCAATTCTAAAACAAGCAAAATAGTTTTCTCGTGTTCTCTCAACTTCCATGCCTTCAAAGAATTGTTTTTTATCTTCCTCCTTTAAAAAAAAAAAAAAAAACCCTCAAGGATCATGAATTCCTCTACCCCAGAATGAGAAAAAACCTCCTCCCTCTATAGGTAGATTTTTCTCACTCATATTCTTCTATTTATATGTCAATCTATATTTTCTTTTCTCCGGTTTGTGCATTAATTTTCTACTCTATTCTAAATTTTATATCTATTAATGAATCTCGAACCACTGTCGAATTTTCTTTGCTAACCAAAAGTTTGGCTTCATTGTGAGAGTACAGGTTTGGAAACCCAATATTTTTGATTTGGGAGCGAAGTCAATATTTACGAGCAATTGGGCATCACAAAGCTTAAGTGGTAGATTCAATTTTATATGATAATTGTTGATTTTAATATTCTTTACTCACTTTTTTATAAACTGATTGATGGCTAGGTTATTTTGAATTTTTTTAAAACAGTTTTTGCTTTTTAGTTTTCTTTTGGGTGGTATTATTTTGGGAGGAATGAATATAATTTAGTGTTTAGTTAGGGGCTACTATGGTTTTAAATAAGTTGCTCTTAATTTATGTATATTATTGGATTGTTGTAATTTATTTTACTCATATTTGCTGTTAGTAAGAAATCAACCACTAACTGTTTAACAAAATGTGTAAATTAATATGTTTCCAGTTGGTAAAATTTTATAAATATAAGCTAAAGTTACTTATGTTTGTAGGTACATATGATGAACTTGGTAGAAGATGGAAACCAATTGATGGTTTTGATTGTTACATCCTTCACATAAAAGCATATTTCTCGAACACAAATTCCCGTTTATTTCCCTTCCTTCATGCTGTGTTTACTTGATGTAGAGAAATGTCCTTTGTTTACTTTATTAATAATTTTGATAATTACCCATTTTTATTACTCAAATCTAAGTTCTAGGATTAACTATTTTAGACATTTACATTCCTTATTTCATATGTGCAAATTAGTGGTGGTTGATTATATATTTTTTACTAATCCAAAACCTTAAGATGGAAGAATTTTTACCTTTTCAATATTTAAAGATGATTTAGACAATCCTATACGCTGCTGCATGTTTGTATTGTCTCAGCATAAAGATGAACTAGATTATATTGTTTCCTGATAATTTTTTTAATGATATATTCAATGATAATTTAAAAAACCAAAAAGCAAATTTCCTTTCTTTTTGTCTCTGTAATGCACTGTTTTCATTCATTCAAATATATTTTTGTTTGTAACTTGATGTGTATATATCATATTGAGGTCAATAACTTAATCAAAGGGAGGCTGCTGGACAAACTGGAGTTCATGTAATTGATGCGATACTGCGATTGTGTTAATGGAGGACTTATGAACAAGTTAATATTTTTGTCCCAAAACGTCTTTTGCTTTTCTAATGGCTAAATTTGTTCAGTCTCCTTTGTGGAGAATTACGTATATACAAAAGTTATATATGAATGAATGGCACGTTACTATTCACAATTAGGTTGTTGATGTCTTTTATGTTTCTGAAATAATGAAATAGATGACATACAATCTCCTATTAATTTATATTTGTTGTATGGCAAGTGTCGTCTTATTTGCTCTTTAATGCTGCTTTTGATTTTGCTTCTTTCATTAACAGACAAGCGAAACAAATCTGCAAACTTTTGAAGAAATTACAAAATCAATATAAAGTTTTCTTTTCTTTTCCCCCCCAAATGATACATGTCGTTTATCCATACGCAAGAAACGTAAGATTAAACACTATGAAGAACAAAAGATTAAACCGATATCAATGTCACTACAAACGCCAACAGTTTCTGCATCAGTCGATGGCAATTATGAGAAAACCGACAGAAACATACATAAGGAAGACGGGATAGAGTGCAAGAGCTTTCCTCTGTAGATTAACAGCAGTACTCATGAATGGATATGCAGCCCATGAACTCCATGCCAATGCCACAGCAACCACAACCACTTTCAAGATAACATTATCTTTAAACATACAGATCAAGGCACCAATGTCCAATGGGAATAGACAGTATCCTAGAAGACTCAGGCTCTGGAAGAAGATAATATGTCCACCCTAAAAAAACGGTTGCACACACATAAAACAATTGTGAACCAAGAGCTTCTGACATTGTGGTTGTATAAAAATTTCTCAAGTACAGTCTCTAAGAGATCACAAACTTTGCAGTTATAAGACGAAGAAAATGATTCCTTGTTCTTGTACGACAGTTTTTGCAAGTGGATTTGGTATCGTGCCGTAGTAAGTGAGAATGCAGTTGTTGTGGGTGTGTTACAACAATGGTTGTTTGAAAGTACACAATTCACATGCTTTTGAGGCTTTCTGGGGGTATGGATGTTGGGGTGCGTGCGTGTGTGGGGTGTGGGGGGGGGGGGGGGGGGGGGTTGTTAGAGACAGTTACCAGCAGCAGCACGTTCAAGGTTAGAATAACAGCACCAGCTGCCAGGAGCGCAAACGCAACAGCAAAGACTTCGGACTGGACAAATATATGGAAAAAGCGATTATGGATAAACCAAGTTATAAGTTGAAATGTCTGTATAAAAAGCAATTTTAGAAGCAAATGATTGGTAAACTAAGAATACATATGTAAATAAGTATTGCTAAATTGTAACAGAAACAAAAAGAGTAGATGCAACTGGTTTCCAAAACAGAATCAAGATCTTCAAGGTGATTTGAATATTTCGTATACGAAGTTCACCTTCCCAGAAATTCTAATATCTAAGAGTCATGAAATCCAAAAAAGCGAAGTCAAAGAAGTGAAAATGAAACTCATTGACTGTTACAAGCAGTGGAATCAGAACACCTGTTCATATCTCAAGGCCACAGATTGTCGTGTATAGCCTATTGTGCAGCAAAACAATACCTTGAGAGATCTTAACGACAGAAACTCTATGATTACTGAGATAGATACCGATCAAGTTTTCATGATCATAAGAAATGAAATAATAAAAATGTCAAAAGAATGACAGTGATGCAATAATTACACATCTATTCGGATATCAGCTAATTTACTTCTAATGAAATGAAATCCAATGGCTCGGTGTGGGATACTTTCTCATCCCGACATTTGAGTCTCTGACAGCTGAAATTAAGGTGAATTGGGAGAAAGAGAAAAGTCATTTCATCAAAACTCCCAAACTTGGACTGAGCCACCAGATTAACCTTGGTCACCAAGCATCATGCAACATTCAGGTTAGACTAAACTATCCAATTAAATTGGTGTATATGGCCATGCTTGCAGAATAAGAAACCTTTTGAATTATACCAGGTTACATCTGGCATCAGGAGCCAGAATTAAGCTTGCTTTCATTTTTATTCTACACCACATTTTTTACTCATTAAAGGACATAATCAAACATAACTTAGAACAGAATCTCACTAATTGCCAATGTGGAAGAATTGGAATGCCGTTGGTGCTACCTAGAATCTTCCATTGAATTCAAATTTTCATTCTTCCTTAAATAATTCTCAGCCATTTCGTGAAAGAAATTAGTTAGAGGTGTTGGGGATTGCCCAATCGGTAATGCTCGAGTCAAAATAGGTGGTGGCGATAAACATAACAAAGTATCGACCATTATTATACTTTAATGGCACCTTTTACCTCACATACACGTTAACAATTAGCATGCCTATAAAAGCTGCTAATATCAGTTTCAGGCCAGTTGTATTCGTTGAAAGGAGTGAGGAGGGAAAGAACTCCTATTAACGACAAATCTTTTCTTTAAGGTGATAATGCTGGAGACTGTGAGTTTTTTTGGGTTAAAGAACTAGTAATATGTTTTTAGTTCATGTGTGGGAATGAAAGAGTTAAGGAGAAGTTAGCAGACAATGGTCTATGTTCAAAATGAAAAATATGAAGGGATTTTGTGACGTGTGGATGTGTGTCTCAATAAATGAGTGAGACAAGGGTAGATAAGGAGATGAGTGGTTCCTCATGTTTCATCCAATGAAACGATTATGTGTCCAATGCGAAAAGATATATCAAACTGTATATCACTAGTCCCCTATATATTACTCCAACATGCGACAGATTGGATCACTGGAGTGATGTTATTTATGCTTTTACATCCAAGCTAACATGTTTGAGCACCTTTGCATTAACATAAACAATCATTCATAGCAAGCCATACCATTATACATAACTAGGTAATCACAGCACAAGTCTACTCTGTCTCAACCATCTGATACACTTGAAACAAATTCCATACGCAAGAATGAAAGAGTTGTTGACCTAATAATAAGAAAAATCTTCTCACTTCTGCTTTTAGCTTCGATCTTCATTCCTTCCGCCAAATACTTGACATAGTATGTTAGCCAAAGACAAACTATCGGCATTTTTCACAGGTTTTTATAGTAGGGTTAAGTCCAAAGATTCATGGTAAATCTATTTTTTCTCTGAATTTTTCCATCGGCAGCAATAAATAAGATCTGTCAATTTGTATTTGCTTACAATTCATAAGAGCAAGTCACATGAGCAGATCCAAAACCACAAAAACTTGAATAAATAAGAACACATACGAAATCAATTCCAAGCATTAAGGCATTGTCATGCAAAGGTCCCACAATTTACATCACTCGGTGACCAAAATGTACAAGCATTTTCGTATTATCGTCTTAAGGAAAAACTGACAATCCTATTTCACGCCATTTAACAGATAGCCAATCAAAGCGTACGCGCAATAGCATACTTAAAACGAGAAAAAAAAAATCAGATAAATGCATTTGAAAAAACATGATAAAAGCAAATTACATCTGAATTACCTTCTTAACGGAAGCAGACCAAGAGAGCGTGAGTCCAAGAAAGACAATGAAGAAAAAAGGCCCCCAGAGATCCCAATCTCTCAACGCCTTCCCGGGCTCCTCCCTGAACGGGTTGGGAAAAACCACAAGCTTCAAATTGGTAACGATCCTCGACAAATCGCGCTTAACGGTATCCCAAACGGGCTCAGTTAAAGTGTTGGGATGGGACCCGAACCCTGTGGGCGCAATGGAGGAGGATCCAGCGGTGGAGCGTGGAGGAAGAGGGGGTTTCCCAGCGGTGGAGCGTGGAGGGGTGGGTTTGGGGATAGAGGGAGGTGGGAGATTCGAGGGGATGAAAGTGGTAGGAGGCGGTGAGGAGACTGGAACGGAGGCGCGTGGAGGGGAAGGGGGTTTAGCAGGAAGTACGGTGGAGGGATAGGAGTTGATGAGGTTCTCGATCTCGTCTATGTCGGATTGGGAGCTGGAGTTCAACGGGATCGTGTCACTGTGAGACATCGTACGTGTCTTATGTGAGGATCGAGAATCGGTGAGGGAGGAATGGAGGCCGTGTTTATTTTATTTTAGTCCATCAATTAAAAAGCGTGCACGACCAATTTATTTTCGACATTTATTTCTCAATCCACTTGTTATTTCATGATCCCAATAAGTGTCATTATAATATCATAATAACATTTCTTTTTAGTACAACTATAAAAAGTATGGAGGTGGATATCCTCAATTTAAATCCAAATCTTTCTTGGAAGATGATTATATCACTTCAATCAAATGAAAGCATTCTTTTTAAATAATATTTCGACATATCATTATGGCATTTCATTTCTATCATGGATCATATCATCATCGCATATAAATTTTAAAATAAAACATCAAACAACACCTCAATATTAAAAATAAAATAAAATGTTACTTGAGGACTAGAAGTGTGTTGCTCTCCAAACTTACTTTATTGGTATATCAATCTCCCCTTTCTTTTTTCTGAATATTTGATTTTACTTTTGATTTTTTTTATTTATTTAAGAGACAAATAAAAGATGGTTTAGAACTCAAGCAACTTAATTGTGCATTGATATTACAATAATAATAATAAAAAAAATACAATAAAATGATCAGATCAATAGATAAGCACTCAAAATAGTTAAAAGAACGGGTGGGTTGACCCCCTCCCCTCGCAAGAGCAATGACAGCCATTTATTATTGATTACATGTTGTATTTGACTGATCTTGTCATTCTTGATTGGGGCATCATCGGGTGAGAGAAGATTGAGTTTCAAGGTGAATCCATAATTGAAGGAATATGCAGAAGATTCGTAATCGAGTGGTTATTCGAGATCGCCAACTTCATCGAACTTCCCTTGGAAGATGAAAAATTCGGTAACCAGCTTAAGTATGAAAGACGAATATCTTTGCAGTTAAGATATTATAGAGGTAAATCTTTGATTCCGTATCATCTCCATAATTTATGTGTTCTAAATCTTATAAGTTGTTGGAATACGTATTCTCGGCTGCTATTATTTTATGAGTGTTGAGTAGTTTGAAATTCAGGAAGAAACAAAGATGCAAAGTGAGTTTTGGTGGTGTAGAGTTGAATTTTTAGTACAAGGAACTCAATCACCAAATAGACAGTTTTTTATTTCTTACATTGTCTTGTGGACGATTTTGAAAATTTTAACGAGAGATTCCCTGATAATTGATTTTTTTATTTTTATTTTTTCTTATTTGTTGACATGTGACTTTTGAATGAGTTATGAAATAAAAAAGACTGTGCACTTGTTAGTCCAAATGTCATGGTTTTGCTAGCTACTTGGCATGCTATTTGCGATCCAAAAACATGTTAACCTTATGTTAATACATATTTTTTATAGTATAATTATTGAATCTTCTACTATATAGTATATGACTCTTGCATCTATATTAAATAGAGATTTCAAATAAACGGCTAATTTGAAAGCATCGCATCAGGAATCGGAGTGCACTATATGTGGGCTGACTGTTGTTCCGAGGACGACAGCAGCCCAAGTTTATTGTCCCTAGGAGGGAGCGGATTTCATGGGTTACAGTACTTTTTAAATTTAATTTTTTTTTGAATTATTTTTATAAAAAACCCAAATATGTGGTTAAAAATAGATTGGACTACATTTTTTCTAGAGTTTTCTAACCATATGATTATTGTCAGAAATATATGATTGTTGTTGCATGACTGCCATTCTCAATTCGAATTCAGAAAAAATGCTTTGATTTTTTGTTGGGTTCACGTTACATGTAAGTAATCCAACAAGCATACAGCGCAGCGGAATAAAATTTGGATTACTAGACACCGGATCTATACAAAGTTATCATATCGGATAAAGGATCAAAAGTCTCACCCTTGTAGCGTGTTTGAGCAGATTCCACGAAGCAGCACCACGTCCAACGCCTTCTACGAGTCACTAGCAAAACGTATCAAATTTTGCCTCAACGGTATCCACACGATCAAATCGAACGAAGGAAAAGCTTAATAACAAAGTGCTAGATTTGTTCTTAAACCAAAAACAATAAGCACACTCGATTCACAATCGAGGGATGGCACAAAATTACCAATCTCCCTTCGGCTATCACGAAACCGAGAGAGAAGAGTGAGTGAGCGGCCGTGTGCTCTTGAGCTTGCCAAGGGTTTGGAATGGGTTAATTGTGTCTTACAATTAATTAATATACTTGGTATTAAAAGGGGCTTAATTAAGTTCAAGACTTTCTCAAAGTCTTATGGGCCCAAACCCATGATTTAATTAAGTTCTTTTAATCATTTAATTAAGACTCCTCTTAATTAATTAATTCATCCAATGAATTCAATTTCCCTTCTCGATTTAATCTTTTGTGCGACCCGATAGGATCTTGTAATGTTGGCAGTGACATAAAATCTCATTTTATGTCGCAAGCAATGAGCGGTGTCTAGCAACACATCAATGCTACCCAAATTACAAGAATGTCAATGACTCGACATAACCTAGGAACCGTGATAATATTAATCATGTAACTTAATCCATTTGTCCTTTGTGTTTAGATTGAACACGAGTCATGTAATAGTCATACTCGTATATTCAATCTCTATTTATTGATCCCCAAGTAGAACTAGAATAAACGAATAAGCTCGATATCTCATATCGACTCATTCGAGCATGGCCATGCATTTTAGTCTTACTTGATCAAGGGCCCAAACACTTCTCCTGTTATATAGGAGGGACAAATCCTATCTTGATCAATCAACATCCCTCTACATAATTCGTAGTGTATCCAATAGTTGCCTTTATAGTTTACCCTGTTACGGGTAACGTTTGACAATATCAAGATACATAACTCCTTATGTTGGGATCTCTGATGATCACAAGTCGTAAGGATTACATACATTATTATCACTATGAGAATTGCTTATGACGTTCATATAACTATCCATGTAGCATTCTCATGGTGGGTCTGTCCAGTACATCATTCTCTAACATGTACCCATGTGTTGATTTGATATCTCATATCAATGAAGAATTCATCAATCAACACATACTAGTCTCTATGTATTATCATTATCCCGATTCATGATAATACTTGACTATGGACAATGTTTAAGAATAATACAATATTATTCTAAGGACATTAACATATATATTAATTCACATTGCACAGTTAAACGAATAATATATAATAATGAATTGACATTCATAAAATCATAAACATTGTATGTCAAAACAATCATCCAATGACATGTCTTAGGGCATATCCCAATAGTACAAACCTTCAACGTTATGTAAAACTGCCATTTATCTTGCACAATGTACATTGGGAGTGACTCCACCATGGACTCCACTTCTAGCAAAACACACACACGCTGTGAAGAATCAGGTTTGCGTTTTGTAAAAAAAAACAGAACAAGTTCTAGATTAACATGAGTTATGTATGGGAAGCTTGGTTACGGCTGGGCTGCATAGTTAAAGCCTTTGGACATAGTATGGGAAGCTTGGTTACGGCATGGCTGCATATATAAATATGATGAATACTTCAATACCAAAATAATAATAATTAGAACAATATTATAAGAGTCTAACCGTGTGAACAGTAATTTGTGTCTGTATCTCTCCAAAATCTATTGTTCAATGAACACTGACAGAGCACTTGGATTGAGCTTGGATGTATACTTGGGTTGGGCTTCAAAATGAATTTCACTTATTAATTGGTTTTAGACCTTCCTTTCGTTTCAGACGTGCCTTTTCCATCTTCACGCCGCCTCACGTCATGCCATCACTTTCATCCGCCGATCCATTGCAATGGACGACTCTATCTCCATGAGTTCCCCATGCTGCCTTCCATCTTCACGCCGCCTCACGTCATGCCGTCACTTTCATCCGCCGGTCCATTGAAATGGACGTCTCTATTGTCCATGAGTCCCCACGCTGCCTCGCGTGCTTCAAAGTACCACCATTTATTCCGTCAGCCGCCTGCAAATTGTATGATTGCCTACTCTCTGCTTTAGACACGACCACGGTGGTGGTAGGTTGCTCTCAGCCTTTTGTCCCTTATTTCTTGTTTGTATATTTTATATATGTCTTACCTTCATGATAGTTTTTTTTTTGGGTGTGTTAAAGATGTTTTAAATTCCAGTTTCTCAGGTGCAGAGAAGACAAGTGGTCCCATTTTCCTTTTTGTGTATTCTGACATATTTGTGGTCATGATACCACAACGCCAGCCTCCGTCATGAGCAAGCGACCATTGACACTTATCAATACGACTCAAGTAATCAAAAGCCCTTGGTTCTATAAGTTTAATCTCTTCCATTGTGCGATCAAATTTCTGACCTGATTTTCTGATCCCGCTCTCCAACATAAGTCTTTCAAATGAACGGGTTTGAAGCGACTATTAAAGTTTGAACAAACATGTCTCAAACAAAATCGATGTACTCCACGGGGTGATTTGAAGTCAGGAATACAATCGGCTGCAGCAATGAGGCCTGGATAACGGTCAGAAATCAAACATACACCACCCTCAGATCTTCTCACAATATGCTTGCTAATCATCTCCAAAAACCATCTCCATGACACAAAGTTTTCTTCGTCAACAATTGCAAATGCCAAAGGTAAAATTTGATTATTAGCGTCCATTGCCACGGCAATCAACATCTTATGTTGATATTTCGTATACAAATGTGTTCCATCAACACTTATTACCCGACGGCAATGTTGAAATCCTTGTACACATGGATGGAAGGCCCAGAACACGTAATTCAAAGTCTTTTCTCTTGGTCTGGTATTTTCAAGGTGAACCCACTCAACGACGGTGCCGGGATTCCATTTTTTGCAAAGCTCCCATATAGTAAGGCAATTTCTTCACGGAGCTCTCCCATGTTCCATACACATTCTAAACAGCACGTCGCAAACTAAACCATCTTTTTGCATAGGAGATCTCAAATCCATATTTATCTTTCACTGTTTGAATTACATACTTCATTTCGTAAGCTGGATCACGCCGAACAATTCCCACTAACAAGCTAGCAATCATGTTTTTTGTCCAAATTTGCATGATCGACAGACAGTTCACTCAAAAGGCAAGTGTGAGAACCTCCATACTTGTTTATTTTGAATAATCCAACTTTTTTCTTCAACGAGGCCCGCAGGTACCATCTACAAGGCATATCTTTCGTACTGTTTTTGCACACCACTTTTCACAATGTTTTTGTACTCTTGACAACGCGGTACTCCCGTTTTACAACACGTGCAGAGTAATCCTTTACAGCTGTATGCAAATGAGCTTTATTTTTGAAGACCATATCTAGATGGATATCCCCTTTGGAGTAGTCTTAATAACTCCCCCATCTACCTGTTGGAATGTCTAATGAGTCTCCAAATACTTCGGGATGTGTCATTGAGAAGAATGGAATTGTTGGATAAAGGATATGAGTATTTGTCGTGGTTGTGTCTGGTACATTATCTGGCGCTTCTTCAATATCAACCTCATCGTCATCAGACTCATCCTCAGATGGAATTTCCTCCGGTTCATTCTGAATATCATCTCCAAAAATCCACAAAACTGTCTGCTAGTGGCTCGGGAACAATATTGTCAGCAACTATAGGAGCATCATCTTGAATCCTAGAGGTAGTTGGTCTTTCTGTATCTACTACAAATGGACCACTACCACTTGTTGGTATTTCTGTAATAAAATCATAAGCTCTTCGTTCTGTTTGTGTATACATCTCCAAACAACTATAATTTTGTTCAGAATCCAACACCCATGCTAAATTGTAATCACTGTCAACGGGAAAAATTGTTTGTTTTATCCCAGAAAAATCACTAAATATATATTTACAATATATTTTCAGAATGAACTGGTTACGGTCGATGCTAGTAATATCATATACGTCATTCAATAACTGCAAATAATTAATAGTGTGAGATATTGTCATGTCTTTCGACGGACCACGATCATATCTAACAGATTCTGAATCTTGTAATATATCGTCTCCCCAATACAACAAAATTTTAATTGACATACCTTAAAAAATAAACACAAATTTTATAAATTAGTACATTATATATAATATTGTTAAATTTGATTATTTGTATAACAACGTACCTGCAGAGAAAAGATTCACGAATTCTGAAGAGAATTTGAATATTCACGAATTCTGAAGAGAATTTGTTTACGAATGCCGAAGAGATTTTGCTTTACAGTTTGAAATGAGTAACATTTTGTTCAATTTTGTAGACAAAGAAACTGATTGTTGTCGCCATCTAAAATGGCGATATTAAATAAAATTTTTTTTTTTCAATTGTCGCCATCTCAGATGGCGACAACGTTTAAAAACAAAAGAAATTTATGTCTTATATACCGACACCGGTGATTTTTTTTTTTTTAATATGATGTCGCCATCATACATGGCGACATTAAAAAATATATTTTTTAAAGATGCCGCCATGTAAGATGGCGACATCAGAAAAATAATATTTTTTTAATAATTTTTATAAAAGTCGCCATGATGGCGACTTTACCTAAAATCGCCATCTGACATGGCGACATCAAAGAAATAAGATTTTTTTAAGAATTATTATAAAAGTCGCCATGTCAGATGGCGGCTTCACCTAAAATCGCCATCTGACATGGCGACATCAAAAAAATAATATATTTTTAAGAATTTTTATGAAAGTCGCCATGTCAGATGGCGACTTCAAATGAAGTCGTCATCTGACATGAAGACTTAGGTTAGTTTGATAATAAATAAAAAAATTCGATTAACTTGTTAAATTATTTTAAAAAATCAAATATTTTATTAAAAAACCCTTTTATGGTACCTCAATCTACTATTACAAATAAAATATGTATTACGGGTTATTTTTAATTCAAAAAATATTCTTCTTTTAAAAAACTATAAACAAAATATAGATATTTATTCAAAATAAAATAAAAACAAACACTGTTACACTATTTCAAAGATGGAACGAAATTTGTGGGTCCTATGTCTGTACCCCATAACTGACAACTGCTAATCCAAAATATATCCACAGTATGTCTTAAAAATTATTTATGTGGCTGAAACAATATCCACGTGTCAACCACTGGTTTCATCAAGTATATTTTACCCACTATGTGACTCGGCACACTACATCCACTATTCCACGCTTACTCATCACTATCATTTTCCCAAATTCCCAAGTGAAGAGAGAAGATTTAGATTCACCAAATTTACAGCTAAATATGGGATTGTCCATCCCTGGAGATGGAGGAGCGGGGACCAAGTATTTTCCGGCGACCAGGAGCTGCGATTATTGTGAATCAGCGGCGGCGCTGCTATTCTGCAGGGCTGACTCAGCCTTTTTGTGTATTGCCTGCGACGCCAAGGTGCATAATTCCAACACAAAACACGAGCGCGTATGGATGTGCGAGATGTGCGAGCAGGCCGCTGCTGTCGTCGCCTGTAAAGCTGACGCTGCTGTGCTCTGTTCCGACTGTGATCGTGATATACACTCGGCAAACCCCCTCGCCTGCCGACACGACCGAACGGCGGTGGTACCCTTTCACGAAAATGCCGAATCTATTCTCTTGAAGAACGCCGCCGTGCCATTTGTACCCATCCACAACTCCTCCAGCAGCAGCGGCGTAGAACAGGCCGACTTTTTGACAAACCCATCTTCATCGATACCAGCAAAACTTCCTACCGAAGGCTCGGACATTAAATCCATTGAATTCTTCTTCTCCGACACAGATCAGCTACTGGATTTCGAAACTTCCCAACAAATTTCCTCACACCTTCTCAACGACTGTGCTGTCCCTGTACAAACTACCAGTAAACCGCCGGTACCGGCTTTTCCACTCCAAAAATACTCATCCGCAAACCGATTCGAGATCGATTTTACTACATCAAACATTAATTACTACAACAACAGCTACACCACCTCATCTCTAAACCACAGTGTAAATTATTTAATACCACCAAAAAAAAAATTTCTTTTTCTTCCAGCTTAAATTGCTTGTGGTCATCATTGAGTGTTTTTTTTTTTTTTATCTTTCAGGTTTCATCATCGTCCATGGACATGGGTGTTGTCCCGGACAGTAGCGGCCTGTCGGATATATCGTACCCTTTCTCGAGGGACGTTATTTCGGTGGTTGATCTTAGGGGAAATAAAGGTTTTCCGGTGTTGGGACTGGACAGAGAAGCTAGGTTTGAGGTATAGGGAGAAGAGAAAGAATCGAAGATTCCAGAAGACCATACGTTACGCATCCCGGAAGGCGTACGCCGAAACCAGGCCAAGAATCAAAGGTCGGTTCGTCAAGAGAACCGACGCTGAGCCGGCTGGCGACCCGTTTTTCGGCTCTGGTTCACCTGATTATGTTTTTTATGCCAGATACGACGTCATCGTGTCGTTATAATTCGAAATATTGATTCGAGATTATGTATAATAGATTATTATATAATATGTTGTATATGAAATAATTGAAGACAGATTGATGTTAGTAACAATATCAAATTTTTTTGTTTTTTTTTTGGATTTTATTTCTTTGTCTGATTGTAAATTCAAGGAGGACGTCATAATAATAAGTTGAGTTGCGTTAATTGTGTGTGATTATTATTATCTAATAATATTTGAAAGTGAAATTGTGGATAAATAGGTTATTATGTTAATTGGGTTAGTTAAACTCAACTTACATTAAGACAGGCTAATTGAATATTATTTTGATTGCTATAAGTTGGAATTCTATGTGTGAAATAACTAGAAATTATTCTTAAAAACTAAGCGCACTCCATTTTTATTTTATGTAAATTCGCTAGATTCATATTATTATTAAATATATGTTTTGCAATCCACTAATAGTGTCCATACATCATGATTTACCTACAATTAGTTTCAATCCATATATATACGCCAGTCAGTCTGATCAGGAATGCACTGAACCGAACGGCTGTTTAGCCTTTGGGCAGCCAGTTTTTATAATAATAAAAAAATTATTGTGTTTTTAATAAAATTCCTCCTATAAATACCCCATCATTTTTAACCAAGTTCATCCAACTTCCAAACATTCATAATCTCTCATTTTATCATTATCATCTAATTCCTTACAATTATTTTCGCAATTTGAGTATCAGTTTATTATTATCATATTATTATTATTTTTGTTAATATTAAATTATTTTCAATATTACGATGACATCTTCTTCTACTGGTGATTGTGGTGGTCGTGCTCCTTCAATTCCACATGTAGTACAAGAAAATTATTATTATTTTACCGAGTTTGACGATGCTTACGATGTTGAAGAAGCGGAACACGTTGTAGAATCTGCCACACCCTAAAATCCGCGCAAGGTTGGTCATCCGCAACTACTACCGCTGCGAGTCACCCGAGTAACCATCCCAAAAGAAGCAAGGTTTGGTATCATTTCAATATGGTTACAAAAATTGTTTGTAGAATATGTAAAACGACTTATAATTATAAAACTGACGGTTTCGCCGAAGCTGCCGTAACGTTTAAGAAACATCTAGTTAAGAAACATAAATTTGATAAGGTTACTCTACAACCTATAGATAGGAAACGAACACAACTTCAAATTATTCCTCAAATTGACATTAATTTTATTTTAACACATACAATAAACCGTAATTCATTAGTTCGTTTTATTATTAGATGTTGTTGGAATCGAAGAGGGGGGGGGGGGGGGTGAATGAGATTCCTTGGCTACTTTAGCTTTTTAAAATGAGTTTGTAAAAATAAAATATTTTGCGCTTTGCGGAAGCCTTTAGTCAATCGATAAATGAACAATAAAATAAATAAATGCGTAAAGAAATTAAAGCAATAAAAGACAAGAGATTTGTTATAGAAGTTCGGCGATGAATCGCCTACGTCTCCTCTTCCCGGTTAGATAACCTCCAATCGAGGTTCCACTAGAATAAACGTCCTTGGCCTTGAGGGCTCCAAGTAAGCCACAACACAACTCTTCCCGAGTTACAACGCTCTTCCCGAGCACACTACTCTTCCCGAGTACACAAGCTCTTCCCGAGCACAATACTCTTCCCGAGTATACAAAGCTCTTCCCGAGCTACCCACACTCTTCACGAGTCTTCTTGGCCTTAAGGGCTCCAAGGATAGCCACACAATTGCACCACCTTCACTTGATGGCGACTTTACAATTTTCCAACTTGCTTTGGTGTTGGAGGACCTTTACAATGAATTAAATCAAAAACACCTTCACGGTGTACTCACACGAAGAAACACAAGACTCAATACAAGAAGACAATCACAAGCTTCAATACAACAACAATGTATGGAGATTATGATACAATTTGAATTAACAATTGATCAACACTTTGTATGAGTTGTAGACTTGTTCCTTAGCTTCAAAATGCTCCAAAGCATCCATATTTATAGAGTTGAAGGCCTCCTAGGCTCCTACTAGCCGTTGCACTTCAAAAGGCTGAAATCACTCATGGATCGCCTCAGCCATCGCCTCAGCCATCGCCTCAGGCGATCTCCCATCGCCGCGGTCCAACGGTCAAAAATACACAGATCGCCTCAGGCGATCAGCGGCTGAAATCAAGGCCGTAGCTTCAGCACCTTCAAAATTTGCATCGCCTCAAACGATCTCCCCATCGCCTCAGGCGTTCCAGGCCATCGCCTCGGGCGTTCGTGCCATCGCCTCGGGCGAACTCCCCTGCGCGCATGCCCGCGCCAAGCTCGGCGTCGCTTCAGTCGATGTGCGGGGCGAAGTCCAAAAGGCTGCCATCGCCTCAGGCGTTGATCACCATCGCCTGGGGCGATCTTCCCCGCGTGCTCGCCTAGCCATCGCCTCTGTCGATGTGCGTGGCGATGCCCCTCCTGGCACCCATCGCCTGGGGCGATGGTCACCATCGCCTGGGGCGATCCTGACCAGTTTGCACATACTTGAAAATCTTCATTCCAATCCACTTTACATCACTTAATCTGCACACTAAGTAGATGCATTAGTATAACAAACACAAGTTTTGTTGATCATCAAAACTCAAAGATTGATCGGGGTTAATTTAGCACATTAAACGCAACCATGCGTTTAAGGCTCAACAATCTCCCCCTTTTTGATGATCACAAAACTTGATAAACTTGAATAAGTAATATGCATGAAATGTGAGTAAAATAACTCCCCCTTAACAATTGCATAACATATACAAGTTAATCAAGTAAATCAATAAACAAAATAACTCTCCCCCTCAAACCATGCATACATAAGCTCTCCCCCTTAAACTATGCATCTTTTAAGGTTCAAGTTTATCACAAAATTCTCCCCCTTTTTGTGATAATCAAAAAGCATATAATTCAAATAAACATGGCATAATTTAACACTTTTCACATGTTCATCATTAAGCATATAATAGGCATACCAAGCCTAAGATTGAATTAAAGAGATGAAACATAACCATGTGTTTAAGGCACTCAACAATTGATTCTAAAAAGTTGCAAAGTGTGCATATGTTCATGCATTCATGCCCAAAATAAAGATATCAAGACATTAAACCAAATCATATACTTGCACATTTTCAAATAGCCTATTCAAATTGAATGCAAAGCATATCAAGCACTTACAATAAAAAGATGGCATACATCATGCACTTAACAATTATGCTAAGGGGATATGCATTTTACTCCATTTAATATTGAGCTTCAATAATTTATTGAACACAATTAATTTGTGCCAATGAATTTTGAAATTGCTCTCTTAACAATTGAAAAATAAATTTTACCCTCTATGACAAGAGTTAGTTCTTGTCATTGGTCCAATGCCCCTTGCTTCTTCTATGGTAGTGAACAACACAAACTCCTCCTTTGAGTTGCTTGGCCCTTCATCCTCCATTCCATTTTTGTTCCTACAAAACAAATTAATAATAGGGGGATCTTTGCTTTGGCCAACAAGCTAGAAAAGGATTTTGATTTGCTTGAATAGCCTAACCCGGCTTTGTCAAAGCTACAACGTTGTAAGCCAAGCAATTCATTCATCTTTAAACTACTATCACTAAACTTGGCAAGAGAAGTCTTTAAATCAAGCACTTGGTTTTTCAAGATAGTATTTTCTTCTTCTTTCTTAGCCAAGTCTAGCTTAAGTACTTTGTTGCTCTTTTTGGTTTTACCAAGACAATCAATTATATCATTATAAGCATTTAATAAATCATCATAAGAAGGTACCTCATCATCCTCCTCTTCATCTTCATCTCCAAGAGCCATTAGACATAGATTTTTAGCTTCTTCTTCATCGGAGTCGCTATCACTCCATGTTGCTATGAACGCCTTCTTCTTGCCTTTGTCCTCATTCTTCTTCCTAGGACACTTGTTAGCATAATGGCCTATTTCTTGACAATTATAACAAGTTACCTCATTTTTGGAATCTTGTTTGGTAGCATTTGAGGTCTTTGACTTGCTATGCTTGGTGAAGAGCTTCTTGAATTTCTTTGTGAATAGCCTCATCTCTTCATCATCCTCATCATCTTCTTCATCATCGGAATGGTCTTTCCTTCCCACCAAGGCAATCCCATTTCTCTTGGATCTATCCTCCTCCTTCACTTCTTTCCTTGTGGCAACTTCAAGCTCATGGGTCACTAAGGTGCCATGGAGCTCATCAAGATCATAAGAAGCACTTTCTCCTTTGTTGGACTCTATGATGGCCGTCCTCTTAGCATCCCATTCTTTAGGTAAGGCCCTTAAAGCTCTCCTCCATATTTGCTTTGGAGGGTACTTCTCTCCAAGTTGGGCAAGCTCATTGATGATTTGAGTGAGCCTCCTAAACATCGAATCCACATCTTCTCCGGAATCCATCTCAAAAGTTTCATACTTGAGTTGAAGAAGATCAATCTTGGTCTCCTTTACTTGGTTGGTTCCTTCATGACAAATTTTCAATTTGTCCCATATTTCCTTAGCGGTTGAGCACATGGAGATCCGGTTGTACTCCTTCATATCTAAAGCACAATGCAAAATATTAATCGCTTTAGCATTTTGAGAAATCAACATCATATCCGCTTTTGTGAAGTCGTCCATTTCTTTGGGAACACTTATTCCCCCAACATCCTTTAAAGGAGTGTGTGGACCTTTCACAATTATTTTCCATAGATCATAATCTACGGATTGGATATATAGAGAAATTCTATTCTTCCAATAACCGTAGTTATCACCCGTGAAAAGCGGAGGGCGATTCGTCGATTGACCTTGAGCAAACTCACTTGCTAGATTAGCCATAAAAAGATTTTGATTTAAAACAAAAATCAAATGGCTCTGATACCACTTGTTGGAATCGAAGAGGGGGGGGGGGGGGGGGGTGAATGAGATTCCTTGGCTACTTTAGCTTTTTAAAATGAGTTTGTAAAAATAAAATATTTTGCGCTTTGCGGAAGCCTTTAGTCAATCGATAAATGAACAATAAAATAAATAAATGCGTAAAGAAATTAAAGCAATATAAGACAAGAGATTTGTTATAGAAGTTCGGCGATGAATCGCCTACGTCTCCTCTTCCCGGTTAGATAACCTCCAACCGAGGTTCCACTAGAATAAACGTCCTTGGCCTTGAGGGCTCCAAGTAAGCCACAACACAACTCTTCCCGAGTTACAACGCTCTTCCCGAGCACACTACTCTTCCCGAGTACACAAGCTCTTCCCGAGCACAATACTCTTCCCGAGTATACAAAGCTCTTCCCGAGCTACCCACACTCTTCACGAGTCTTCTTGGCCTTAAGGGCTCCAAGGATAGCCACACAATTGCACCACCTTCACTTGATGGCGACTTTACAATTTTCCAACTTGCTTTGGTGTTGGAGGACCTTTACAATGAATTAAATCAAAAACACCTTCACGGTGTACTCACACGAAGAAACACAAGACTCAATACAAGAAGACAATCACAAGCTCCAATACAACAACAATGTATGGAGATTATGATACAATTTGAATTAACAATTGATCAACACTTTGTATGAGTTGTAGACTTGTTCCTTAGCTTCAAAATGCTCCAAAGCATCCATATTTATAGAGTTGAAGGCCTCCTAGGCTCCTACTAGCCGTTGCACTTCAAAAGGCTGAAATCACTCCTGGATCGCCTCAGCCATCGCCTCAGGCGATCTCCCATCGCCGCGGTCCAACGGTCAAAAATACACAGATCGCCTCAGGCGATCGCTGGATCGCCTCAGGCGATCAGCGGCTGAAATCAAGGTCGTAGCTTCAGCACCTTCAAAATTTGCATCGCCTCAAACGATCTCCCCATCGCCTCAGGCGTTCCAGGCCATCGCCTCGGGCGTTCGTGCCATCGCCTCGGGCGAACTCCCCTGCGCGCATGCCCGCGCCAAGCTCGGCGTCGCTTCAGTCGATGTGCGGGGCGAAGTCCAAAAGGCTGCCATCGCCTCAGGCGTTGAGCACCATCGCCTGGGGCGATCTTCCCCGCGTGCTCGCCTAGCCATCGCCTCTGTCGATGTGCGTGACGATGCCCCTCCTGGCACCCATCGCCTGGGGCGATGGTCACCATCGCCTGGGGCGATCCTGACCAGTTTGCACATACTTGAAAATCTTCATTCCAATCCACTTTACATCACTTAATCTGCACACTAAGTAGATGCATTAGTATAACAAACACAAGTTTTGTTGATCATCAAAACTCAAAGATTGATCGGGGTTAATTTAGCACATTAAACGCAACCATGCGTTTAAGGCTCAACAGATGTGAATTTGCTTTTTTGTTTTCTGAGCAAGACGGCTTTGTTGAATTTGCTTCTAGTGTCCAACCTGATTTTAGAGATATTTCTAGGCATACTTTGCTAAGAAATTGTATGGATGTTATTGTTGAATATCGTAGAACTTTAATTGATCATCTTTCGTCTATAAACTACAGAATTAGTTTAACCACTGATATTTGGACGAAAATTAAACAACTTCCATTTCATATTGTTACTTGTTATTCGATTAATGATAATTGGTAGTTGTAGAAACTAACCTGTCAAAACTTCAAAAACAATTCCAACTGAACTTGCAGAACCTCGAACTTATGCTAGAAGGTTTTATCTAGATATTAACCCTACTACTAAAAAGACTTTACTAGGGAATCAGTATTTTACTCAAATTTGAAACATATGTTGCAAATTTAAAGCAATACCAATTAAAAAATATATAAAAGATTAGATGTTTCAATGTGATATTGAGTTCTTATTTATGACTTTAGCCTAAAAAAGAAATAACAAATTTTTTTTTACAAAGAAAAGAAAAGGGGGCCAACCGGCGGGTTGGCCCGCCAAAACCCGCGGCCCGTTGGGCCAGCCCGTATAGGCCTACCTGTCGGCCGGCCTAAAAAATGCTAGCCCAACCCGCCTATTTGGCGGGTTGGGTTGGGTCAGGCCCATTTTGACTGCTCTAGCAGAAACGAATCTTGGCAGTTGATGAAATACAATCTTCACATATTTGTGCTTTAATTGCTATATATATTGTTAACATTTGTAGGTTTTATGGAATTGAGCATAAATTTTTTTCGATTACACTTGATAATGCATCAAATAATACGACGTCAATACGTGATCTAAAAAGTACAATTAAAACCAATACTTAATGGTGTTTTTTCATATTAGATGTGCATGTCATAAAATTAACTTAGTTGTAAAAGTTGGTTATGGAGATTCCGAATGTAGTAGCATTGCAAAACTTAAAAACCCATGTCATTGAAATTCGAATGTTAGAATCTATGTTACCTTATCAGGATTCTTTAACTGTTTTCTACAAAAAATTATCAAATGCCCGAGAGTGATGATAGTTATTTATTGTGTCCTTATGATTGATCTTTTGTTACTCAATGTACTGCTTTGTTATCTACTTTTAATGAAGCAAATGATCATTATTCCGGTGTTTCTTATCCTACTTCTCATTACTTTCTTCCCCTTATATTTAATATTTTTTTTTAAATTTATTGAATTTAGAGATAATGATGGTTTGGCACAATTTGTTCATCTTATGGAGGCTAAATTCAATAAATATTGGGAAAATATACCAATGTGTACTGCATATCTACACTTTTAGATCATAGTCAATGCATCGGCTCCTCTGATACATTTTTTTAATATTACTCTAATTTTTTTAAGAATGATGTTGACGATCAGAAGACGTCAATAAGAAATTCTCTCCAAAATATGTTTACTTTGTATCATTCTGAACATGTACAAGGATCATCATTACATAGGGGAGATGGGAATGGCTAGGGATGTTTATGCGGTTCAAACATCCAGTGTCGTATCAGAGTCGGCATTCTCAACTTGTAGCCGATTCATTGAAAACCATAGAACTTCACTTAAAGAAACTATTTGTACATGTTTACTTATTCAAAGATTAGTTCGATACTGAGCGAATGAATAAAAGAGAAGGAAAGTTCCGTAGATGAAGAAGAATTTGTGAATGCTATATTAATCAATTATGATGAATAATGTACTTTTTTTCTAATTAATTTCTAATTCTGTAGATTTTACTTCAAGCCTTTTATATTCAACAAAGTCGATATTTTTTCATCACAATTCTTGTATTGTTTGAATAATTTTAAAAATGTTTAAAAAACATTAAATAAAAAAAATTATTATTATTATTTTTTTAAAAAAAAAGGAAATGGTCAATTCCCAGAACCAATCTGGATATCCGCTCGGTTCCATGGCTCGGAACCAGATCCTTCCGGTTTAGAACCGGATTGATCCGGTTCCAAACTGATAAGCTCTAGGACCGGTTGGATCCGGTCCAAAATCGGTCCAATTCGGTCCGTGAGCACCTTGACTGGAAACCAAAATCAGGGTTTCCTTTGTATGTCTCGAGAAATTTCAAGATTACTACCCAAACTTCGAATTTTTTAATTTGTATTGGATGTGTCCATCTACGCTTAAGTAGAAAGTTGAGCTGATCTGGAGACTCTTTGCATCTTTTATTTTTTTTAATCTCTATCAATGATGATGTTTCATGCATAGAAACTCGTAGAAATATGATGCTATTACACATATATTGGTTTCCCATGTGTAGAGGAATCAAGAGCACATTAGAATAAAGAGATGTGGCTAGGATATAATAAACGTAGCAATTTATTTAATACCGAACATTACAAATGGATTTGTACCTTTAGATTGTGCTTACAAATTTACAGTCCATATAACTCATTTAGTCTATAACAATTTACGTACTGTCCAAAAGTATTTGATAAAAACAAATTATTATGTTTATTAACAAGCTCGTAAGACTTTCAAGATCATGTCAATACTTATTTTTATATTCTAATTATTCACAAACTTTTTTTTTTTACTATCTTTCTCGGTTTTTTGATCATTTAATATGTTCTTTCCCATGTTCAAATAGTTTAAAATGTCCATTTTAAGGGTAAAATATAAAAGCTTATCAATTGCCAATAACAATAAAAGCAACGTTTGGCTGAATATCCTCTTCTTCATTCATGTTTGAATATATAGGTGTTACAAGAACACAATCAACTCTTGATTCTCGGAATTTACAACAATGTGTACACTACTATCTAAGGTAAGGGAATTAGGTATTTTAGGAAATACAATTACTAAATACAAAGATCGTGGTGAAGATTGTCACGTAATATATTCCATATATATTACTGTTAACACCCCCCCTCAAATTGATGTTGGATGATTGGAAAGCATCAATTTGTCAACAAGAAACTGATGGCGGTGCCTTGAAAGAGCCTTTGTAAATATATCGGCTGTCTGAAGAGTAATGGTAATGTGGGGAAGCGTAATGGTAAGATCATCATATGCTTCACGACTAGAATGACAATCCACTTCAATGTGCTTGGTACGCTCATGAAAAACTGGGTTGGCAGCAATTTGAATAGCACTCGTATTATCAGCATGTAGCGGAGTAGACGAATGTTGGGCAAAACCAAGCTCTGCCAATAAACCTCGTAGCCAAACAATCTCAGAGCAAGCAGATGACATAGCCCGATACTCTGATTCAGTGGAAGATTTGGATACACGATCCTGTTTCTTACTTTTCCAAGAAATCAGAGAGTTGCCAAGGAACATGCACCAGTCAGTTATCGAACGCCTAGTATCAGGACAACCAGCCCAATCAGCATCACTATATGCTCGCAACTGAATAGGAGAATTTAGTGGGAAAACCAACCCACGAGTAGGTGTACCATGCAAATAGCGTATAATGCGACGAACTGCCGCCAAGTGAAGATGCTGAGGAGCCTGCATAAACTGACTCACTTGTTGGACAGCAAAGGCAATATCAGGTCGAGTAACGGCCAGATAGTTGAGACTGCCAACAAGTTGCCGGTACAATGATGGATCGGAGAGGAAATCACCGTCATCACGCTGATATTTTACATTCACTTCTAAGGGAGTGTCGGTCGGTCGACCTTCCTGAAGGCCAGCGAAAGCAATCAACTCTTGAGTATACTTATGTTGATACAAGAAAGTACAAGTAGGTGTATATTGCACCTCAAGGCCCAAGAAATACCATAACGTACCTAGATCCTTCATATGGAAAGAACTTTGAAGTCGATATTGTAGCTGAGAAATAAGTCCAGAATCGGTTCCTGTGATAACAATATCATCCACATATACCAAGAGAATAACTAGACCATTCTCAGTCTTGCACTGGAATAAAGAAGAATCATATTGACTTTGGACAAAGGAGAAACCAAGTAGTGTAGACCGAAATTTTTCAAACCAAGCAGGTGGGGCTTGTTTCAAACCATATAGAGATCGTTTTAACTTACAGGCATCGGAAGAGGGTATAGAAAACATGCCGGGAGGTGGAGTCATATAAATATCCTCTTTCAGGTCCCCATGGAGGAAAGCATTCTTGACATCCATCTGTCGCAAAGCCCATCCCTTAGAAGCAGCAATGGCAAGAACAAGGCGAACAATAGTCATCTTTGCTACAGGAGCAAAAGTCTCTTCATAATCCACCCCATATTCCTGACGATTCCCAAGTGCAACTAAGCACGCTTTGTATCGATCAAGAGATCCACCAGATTTGAGCTTAATAGAATACACCCATTTGCAACCAATGGGCTTAACACCATCAGGACGAGAAACAATGTCCCAGGTATGATTCTCAAGAAGAGCCTGAAGTTCCTCTTGCATAGCTTTCGCCCAACATGGCTCTGTGGCTGCCTGAGAATAAGAGGTTGGAATTGCAGTAGTAGCTAAAGTAGCAGAATAACCATACCTATCAGGAGGATGGATATTACGGGAGGATCGCGAAGAACCAGATGAGTAGGCCTGGGATCAGGTTCACGGGGAGATGGTGATGAGGGGGGGTCTTCGTCGTTGATAGACAACACCTGCTTTAAAACGCTCAATAGGTGTAGAGATATCATCAAATCTAGGAAGTATAACCTGATCAGAATACGTAACATGATGCGGGAAGTAGTAGTCATGTTCGAAAAAATGCACATTTCGAGAAACACGTAATTTAGTAGAAATAGCATCATAACACAGAAAACCTTTATGAGTAGCACTATAACCCATGAAAGCACACTGAACGGACTGTGCTGAAAGCTTGTGGCGTTCATGCTGGGGTAGATGAACAAAGCAAACACAACCAAATGTGTGAATTGCATGATAATCGGGAAATTTGTCATAAAGACGGTAGTAGGGAGATTCAAAGTCCAGTTGTTGTGATGGTAGCCGATTAATCAGATAGACAGCAGTTGACAATGCTTCAACCCAAAATCGTGCGGGAACAGATGATTTCAAGAGTAAAGAGCGTACCATATCCAATAAGTGCATATTTTTACGTTCCGCCACCCCATTATGTTGAGGTGTGTAAGGACAAGACCATTGAGACACTATACATTTTTCTTTGAGAAACGTTTGAAGGTTATGGGACATGTATTCCCTGCCATTATCAGATCGTAGAACTTTGATATTCTTCGAAAATTGTGTCTCAATATATGTCACAAAGTTCTAAAAAATTGTAAATACTTCTGCTTTGGAGCGGAGAAAATATATCCAAGTAAAACGACTGTAATCATCAATAAATGTCACAAATATTTGTATTGAGCATGGGAAATAACAGGTAAAATGCCCCAAACATCACTATGAATAATCTCAAAACATGTATCAGCCCGGCTACCATGAGTCGGAAAATGAAGAGTTTTACTCTTTCCAAGTCTACAAGCAGTGCAATCAAAAGCTAATTTCTCATTAAGAACTGATACTTTACTCCCCAAAAAACCATGTTTTAGTAAATGTGATAAAATTACATGGTTCGGATGACCTAATCGTTTATGCCAAATCTCAGGCTGATTAAGAGCAATACATGCTAATGATAAAGTACGAGGAACAGAAAACTGTAAAGGAAACAATCGTCCCACTTTAGGCCCCTTCGCGATCACCTTCCCCGATACCTGATCCTGCACAACACAACCATTATGAGAGAAATGCACATTACAATTATTATCTACCAACTGGCCAACAGAAATTAAACTAGTGGACAATCCCGGAGAGACAAACACATCACTGAAAGAATGATTAATATCACCAACAGCGGTGATAGATAGATGACTGCCATTAGCAACCTGAATGTTCTGAGAACCAATATACCGCCGTAGATTAGATAAATTATCAGAAGACCCAGTCATATGATTGGATGCACCAGAGTCATCAAACCAATGTGAAATAACCTTACCCCTGAAGTCCAAAGGCAGAAAATGCAGATAGAATCATTTGTTGTACCATTTCAGGAGTAAGGACAGTTTGACTAGTGGTGGTCGTTGTGGTCTGACTCCAAGCGGGTACGGGAGTGCTAGCATGAAAGGCTCGCACACGTCGGTTCTTAGGCCGTGTGGGACAGTCCTTGATGATGTGGTCATTCTGTTTGCAATAATTACAGAATTTCTTAGGATAGTTCCGAGTAATATGGCCTGGCTCCTTACAGTTATAGCATTGTCTTTGTTCCTTTCCACGATTTCGCCCTTGAGCAACATACGCGACATTAACAAGCCCTGATATCTCTTCAGAAGCACCAATAACGGCTTGAGTAGCAATCCTTTGTTCCTCACGCATGAGTTCACCAAAACAGACATCCAAAGTGGGAACCAGATTTCTGTTCAATAAACTGGCTCGAACAGCTTCGAATTCAGGTCTGAGCTTCATAAGAAACTGATCACGTTTACTGTCCTCATGAACTGCCTGGAGTGCAGGTAGTGCCTCCTTGGGTACCTTACTATAAATAATACCAGTATATTCACTCCAAAGATTAAGAAAGCTGGAGTAAGATTGTTCTATAGTGAGGTTACAGTGACCATAATTAGATATGTCAAGTTCCAATTGAACTTTCTTGCAGTACTATCCTGATGATAAATACGATTTAGATAGTCCCACATCTCTTTAGCTGTATTGAAGGAACGCAAATTATTCACCAAATGAGGCTCAAGTGAACCTAAAATCCAGGAGATAATTCTAGCATCTTTTATCTCCCACTGGTTAAGTTCCTTAACATCATTAGGAATGGGAGATGATCCATCAATGTGCCCCCACAATTCCTTGCCTTTTTAAAAACATTCTGAATTGAAATTCCCAAGCAGCATAATTTTTCCCGGTAAATTTAATAGCAAAAAACTCTGTAGACATTTTGAGAGATCACGAAATGCTGAAATTTACAAGCTAATCGATTATAATTTCCCACGCTATGATGGCCCAACAAAAGAAAACCCAAGAATAAAGCAATTCCCGTAAAAAAATAAAGCCCACAATTAACAGAATAGAAGAAAGCACTTCACGCAAATGGAAATGGCAGAAGCGATCGAACTCAACGTGAACAATGGCGTCGATGAGGATGGTGATTTACGATACCAAAATGGAACTCGAGCAGCTCCCTCAACGCCTCACCCGAGATGGTGAAGCAAGAACAACAGCGGAAATGACCTCAAATAGGTCCTGAAAGTCAACCTCAAACCGTGCCGTCAAGAATTGACAGTCACCGCGGGACACCGAAGCCCAAAACTGGAAAATCTCAAAGTCGAAACAAAACGCAAAGATTCAGCAATATTTCAGAAAATATTTCAGAAATTGGCTCTGATACCATAACAATAAAAGCAAGGTTTGGCTGAATATCCTTTCTTCTTCATTCATGTTTTTATAGGTGTTACAAGAACGCAATCAACTCCTGATTCTCGGAATTTACAGCAATGTGTACACTATTATCTAAGGTAAGTGAATTAGGTATTTTAGGAAATACAATTACTAAATACAAAGATCGTGGTGAAGATTGTCACGTAATATATTCCATATATATTTACTGTTAACAGCCAAAATATCTTATAAATTCTAAAGTTCATAAAAATATTAATATAGACTTAAAAATGGGCACTTATCGTGAATTTGACAACCCCAGAATGAGTTATTCTTGTATGGCCCAGGTCCTGCAAACACCAAAACGCATATAGACCTATACATGCACATAGATACATATTCGTGTGTGTTGGTGCATGACAGGACCGGGTACATACCAGAATTTGCCCCCCATAATTCATTTCATTCAATAACTGGCAACATTTCTCTGCATGAGGGAATAATTATGATGCCAGCAGCTTGCTAATCAATATGTAGCTATATATCTAGCCAGTGCAACAGGAAAAATAACACAATATTTAATTTACCAATAAGCATCATAAATATAAGTATGATGCCAACACCTTGCTAATTAATATTCAGACGAACCTTTTCAAGTCTTACCCCATAATTACCAGCAATTATGCAAATATCTTGCCACTGTAATAGAAAAAATATAACAATATGTACCTAGTTAGACAAGAAGATATCGTCGTATTACATATATGATACTGAAAAACCAAGAACTTCACGCTGCCATGTTCCAGAAATCAGTTTGGAGCATAACATCCGCAGTATATTAATCCCGAACCCAAACTTATCTCACAAAGAACCCCGTAAAAGCAGCCCAGTATCCAGCCAACTGTGATAAGAACAAATTCAAGAAGCCAAACGGCTCAAACTTCGTTAAATTTACAAAGAAACATCCATCTTCGTGAACGAGTAAAGGATTGACTTTACCTGAGCTATAATGCTTATATCGGTTCCACCTTCAATGACCAATCCTGCTGTAAGACCAATCATGGCCCAAGCACCATTGATTGCTTCTATTTGGCGTCGTTTCTGCAGTGACAACAGTCTATTTAGTGATTGTTATCAACCATAAATTCAAATATGACAAATGATAAAGAAGGATCAATCACAATACAATCAACTTACTCTGAGTTTCTCTTTTGCTTCCATTAGAGCCATTTGTTTCAATGCCAATCGTTTGGCTTCCAAAGGATCGACCATGATCACTTCTTTGTTTGACTTTCCTTTGTCTGGAGATACCTATAAGAGGGCAAAAAAGAAGACATTTTTGTTACTAATTGGCAAACATGATACTACAGTTGCAATTGACAGATATCCACCAAATATCTTGCTTTTGAAAGCTAAACCCCTTCCATTAGAATTTATTTGCCTTTTCATCAATTTGAAGAGTAAATATATCTTTTAGCAGATCAAATAAACAAAAAAAATAAAATAAAAGGGCAATTACTTCCATTACAATAATACGTAAACTAACCTATTACAGCAAAAATGCAAACTGACATGTCGCCACACAAACTTTGACTAATAGCTCCACAAGTTGCCCTAGCTTTAACTAGCTCAAAGAACACAAAAAACTGGTTCCTTTAAAACCCTTCTTCGAAAAGGAGCAAATGCTAGTTTCTTAACAGACTATTCCCTAATAAATGAGCCATCATGCTTCTAGCTAAAGACAAATTAAGAACAAACCATATAGCACAAAAGACAAGTCGAGTGCATCCTACTAGCATCGAAACAGCAACTTCAGTGCTATTGGTTTTAACAAGCCACTAACTCAGCAAATGATAACACATATAATTGTGTTCAAGCGATCTCTTCCAAGTTGGACACCAACATGCTGATTGAGAACCACCAATCACATACCTAAAAACAGCTTTGAGCATATTCAAACAGTTAAATTGGCATTATACATGCAGAAGCCTTGGTTGGTGCATACATTAGGATTCGCCAATACAAGGATTGCTCGACTTCTACGAGGATGCAGTCTCATATCTTCTCTTTTAAATCTCCACCTGCAAAAGAATGGAAATTGGAAGGATTGAAATTACCAACTGAAATAAATAATTCACTAAAATTTTCATTTAAAATACTTACTAAAATTGCTGCAGATTTTGATAAAGATTGTTGCTGATTATAAAGGTCACAGGAGACCAGGCAAAATAAATAGTAGAAAGCATATTCTTGGACAGAAGGAGCAATCGTGTTATGCAATAGTGTTCCCAAAGATAACACGATTCACTAATCTACTTACTTAAATACTCACAGAAACTTATCACAGATGTACATAAAGATAATTTCAAGATTAGGCGGAAAACATTGAGTTATCTAAAAAAACGTTAACTAGCATATTCAGCAACAAAACGAACGGGGGCAAGCGCTAAGTGGGACAAACTTCACTTGCATTTCTTTCGATTGTATGTTTCGTGGCCCAAGAATCCAGGTCCACCCGTGATATGATAATAAAGAGGTGGGAAGTTGGATGATACACATCAAGGCTCTTGAAGTTACTAGTCTTACCAGTTAGTGTAATGCAAGTTAGAAGTAGTGTTGTAAGTAAGGGTCCTTCATGTATAAAAGGGTAACATCATTGTCCTTTGTAAGACATTCAACCAATATATGAAATAATAGTTCCAAATCTAATTCTTCTCTTAATTCCCTCCCCCAATTCTTAGGAGATTACCGATCTCGAATCCGCTTTATCCTTGATCCTATCAATGGTGCTCTCGTCGATTTTCGATTCACAAACACATTCGTTAGTTGAGTGCTCGCGATTTCACTATTATCCAAAACACCAAAACTGAAAAAAAAATATTGCTTTTTGATTCCGATTCTTCAGCAGTGCAACGCCCGAGGCAGAAGCAAACAATTGCATATCAACATATTTGCTGAAATTCTGCTAGCCATTGCTGTGCACAAAGCTCGACTTTTGGATATGTTAGTGCTTCTAGAAACGATGAGGGAGATTCAACTAAAGGCACCAATGGCTGAAACTGACGAAGAACATAACTGCCAGTGTTTGTCAATTGTTCATCCAATACTAGCTGAGATTAGGAAAGGAATTGTTGAAGAAGACTTGACCAATGCAGAAGATTCTGAATCACGAATGATTTTGAATGATTTTTGAGCAATATGGGGACAGCCGCTCTCTATATACATTGAACAAGGATTGGGGCTTTGTCATGGTCTCATATTTTAATATAAGAGCAGCCCACAATGCATTGGAAGCTCTCAAGGATAAACCATTACATAGTAGGAAACTTGATATACATTTCTCATATCCAAAGGTTAACCCATCGATCAGCAAATTTTTCGCCATTGTCTGCTACCGAAAGATTAATGACATGAGACAAGGTGGAGCACTCAAATATTGGTTTAGTGGCACGTGATGTCGTTGGAAGAACTTTTTACAAACTCTTGCCAACCTCGGCACATAGCGCTACACCTTGAGGACAAACTCTTGCCAACCTCGGCACAATATGTTTGTCGAGCAGATGGTAATGATACGATAATAAAGAGGATAATAAAGAGGTGAGAAGTTGGATGATATACGTCAAGGCTCATAGCAATATATCTTTTACATGTCCATCCATTTCTAAAGGGGTAAAACAAGAAAAAAACTCAAAATTACTGCTGAAAATCAACAACTAAGACAAATATTCAGATTTAATTTCCTTATTAAGCATATAAAGAAGTTTACAAATTTGGGGACAGATTGCATAGCGTTTAAGTTAACTTCACGAACCACAATGTGCCGCCATGTATGCACCCAAAACAATTAGCCCAATATGCTCTGTAGAGATTACAACTAGGGTCCAACCCAAACGCTCGTAGGATCACCGAATGAAGAAGGGCTACTGAGAATTTGCGAAAAACTTACTTAAATGTAGTTGGAGACCGAGAATTAGATGAAGATAAGTGGCGTGAGGAGAACACAACGGCCCCATCGATAATGGACAGCATTAAAGAAGACAACATAATTTCAATGTTTCAAAGGATTGTGTGTTTGATTCAGATTTTACAGTTATTATGATGATTGATTTATTATTCAAGAAAAGGAAAGGAAAGGATTGGATTGGATTGGATTGGATGCACACGTATGCTATCCAATGAACCAGCGTGAAGTAGTCTGGTGGGCCCATTTTCTGAAGTGTTGCTGGATTTGGGCTTATCGTTTGGTTTCTCAATCTGTCGTTGTGATATGTTGTGTCTTTGGGGGCTCTTTTGGGTCTTCTCATTCTGCATTTGTTGTATATCAAGAACAGATGTAGATCTTTTAAATTATTATTAATTAATAATATAACTCAAAATAATAATTTATTTTATAATTTTTGGAAAAAAAAATGTAAGCATCCCTCATAAAACATTACAACTCATGCCAATGAGCTCAAAGGAAAAAAGTAGTTGAAAAGAATCTAGGGAGACTAAAAATGACCTGAATAGAAGAAAGCAATGATTACGTATAACAACAGAAAATGGTCAATCGAATACGCTTGATGATCATTGTACTCGGTTGTATTGATTTAGATCTCGCATTTCGGTCAGAGGAGCCCATTGTCACTCCGGAAAACCCTAATGAGGGCAAAATTGAAAAATGGGATTGCTCTAATCGAATGTGCTTGATGATCATGAACCGTTCCATTCCGGAAGTGTTTCGGAGCTCTATTACTGAGGGCAAGAGCGCCAAGAAGTTCCTGGAGGAAATTGAGCAAAATTTTGCCAAGAATGAAAAATCAGAGGCGAGTAGCCTTTTGGCAAAACTTGTTGCGATCAAATATAAGGGCAAAGGGAACATAAGGGAGTACATAATGGAGCTGTCTCATCTTGCATCAAAACTCAAGTCGCTTAAGTTGGAGTTGTCTGAGGACTTGCTCGTGCACTTAGTTTTGATCTCACTTCCTGCGCACTTTGGGCAATTCAAAGTGAATTATAACACTCAGAAGGACAAATGGTCCCTCAACTAGTTTATATCTCACTGTGTGCAAAAGGAAGAGAGACAGGAGCGAGATAAGACTGAGAGTGCTCACTTTGCCTCAACCTCTCAGAATAAGAAAAGAAGAGAGCTAATGATACTGCAAAAGGATCTTCTCAACAGATGAAACTACATGTTACTTCTGTAAGAAGCCGGGACACATGAAGAAAGAGTGTTCCAAGTACGCCGCTTGGTGTGTAAGTAAGGGTATGCTTCTAACTTTGGTTTGTTCTGAAGTTAATTTAGCTCATGTACCTATGGATACTTGGTGGGTAGATTCTGGTGCTACTACTCACATAAGTATGTCTACGCAGGATTGCCTATACTGCCTGCCTCCCATTGATGCCGAAGATTCATCTTTATTGGGGATGGCAATAAAGTTGCAGTGGAGGCTATAAGAACTTTTAGATTGCAATCGTATTAGCTATTTAAATTAATGGACTGAAATTAAGTGATCTAATATTAAAAGCCATAGATTACTGAATTTGATATGAGCTTATTGAGTAGATACACATATTGAGTAATTAGAGTTTTATGGGAACCTAATTTGTATCTATATAAGGACGCTCTAGGTTATGGTCCACAACACACCAAATCGCACATAGTTTCAATTCTCCCTATCAGGAAGAGAGACGACGGTCCCATTGAGGAATAAGAAGATTGGTTGAGGAAGACCACAAACCACACAGTTCGTGTTCTACAGTTCGTAATCGATTGTTAGTTTCCTTCCACAATAGTTTTCATTCGCTTACAATGGATCCAGGTATATTTATATTTGCAGATCTATGAATTCTAATGATTTGACATGATGTAGATATTAGATTTATGAGTTGTTTTATGGTTTTCGATATTGCCTTGAAAAATATCTAACATTTAATAATCTTACATTTTCACTACATTTAAAAATCTTTAGTTATGCGTGATGTTTATTTTTTAAATAAAAATATTATTTTACTTTTAGTTTTTGAAAATTTAAAGCCAAATGAGTCGAGCTTATCGATTTCAATACGTATTTGAATAATGAATTAAATGTTTTTCAAACTTTGAACTAAAGTTGACCTGTGTTTGATTGAACATATTCGGATATTTATTGTCAATTCAGTGTTGTTCGGCTTAATTGGGTTTTTTTTAAAAAATAATTCAAAAAAAAATAAAATTTTCAAAAATACTTCGAAAATAAAAATGTTACAAATATACCCTAAACCGCTGTTGGAAGCGGCGGCTGTAGATTTATTGAGGGGCCGCTTCTGAGAGAAGCGGCCCCTACATCTTTGAGGAGCCGCCCTTACAATGGGTGGCTCCTCTTATTTTATTTTTATTTTATGTATATATATATATTATTAATATAATATATTATAATTATTATCTATATTATATACGTATATATATATTAATATATATATATATATATATATTATGTTTATTATAATTATATATAATATATACGTGTATATATATAAATATTATTATTAGTATTATATTATTATTATATATTATGATTATTATTATTAAGGCAATTCTTAAATCTTTAAAGGCAATTTAAAATTGATCATCAGTCTCTGTGTAAGAAATTTTTTGATGTCAGTCCACATATCATAAATTACATTAGTTCTAACTCCTTATTCACCTAAAATTACTAAAATACCATCGCTTTCTCACACGTAAAGTTTGTATGAAATATATATAATTTTAAATAATTAATATTATACTATTATTTGGTATAAAAATGAGTTTCAAAAATATTATGTAGCGGCCCTTAAATCATTTAGCAGCAGCCTACCCGTTTGGCGGTCGCTACCAATTTTTTCTTACTGTAAGTTTCTTATCAATTTTATATATACTTAATACCAAAATTATTATAGATTTCATATCAATTTATGACCAATTTTGCCTATGATAAAACAATGGTATTTTAATATTTTTAAGTGAATAGGGAGTTAGAACTAATGTAATTTATGACATGTGAACTGATATAAAAAAATTCTCTTACACAGATACTGATGATCAATTTTAAATTGCCTTTAAGGATTTAAGAATTTACCATAATGATAATAATCATAATATATATGTACATATATATATAATAATAATAAATAAAATATATTATTATTATATATATTATATACATATATATATATATAATATTATGTTAATAATATATATATATATATATAAATATTGAGGAGCCGCTTCACCCTGAAGCGGCTCCTCAATAAATTTTTTTTATTTTATATATAATATATATATATATATATATGTATATGTATATAATATATATAATAATAATATATTATGTTAATCATATATATATATATATATTACTATCTATTACTATTATTATATATATTATTATTATTATATTATATATTATATTATATTATCTATACCATATTATAAAGGAAGAGCAATACATAGTAACTACCTTGGCCTCTTGGTATGTTTTACATGTTCTTTCTAAAATACCCTTATATAAATAACTACCTCCAATATTTTGATTTTCTTCAAATTTTATAAAAAAATTGTTTATTTCATCTAATTAATAATATACCATATTAGCTTAAATATTTAAAATTTTAAAAATATACAATAATTACATATTTATATTGTAATTATATACCATATCAAATTTTTAAAAGTTTTTACATAAAATTATATAGCACGCATCGCGTGCCAAAAATCGCTAGTATTATATAAAGTGAGAGTATGATAGAAAAACTACTTGGCCTCTTGGTATGGTCATGCAATTACCAAAATACCCCTAAATCTTTTATTAATTACAAATAGTATGTCAACATATAATTACTGAAATAACCCTAAGACTTTAATAATTTCAAATTATCATACTATACTATATTATTAAAATGTCTGTAATATCCTTAATAATATTATCAATTACAATATCATTATATCACATAACATTTGTAATTACATATTTATATTGTAATTTTATACCATATAATTTTTAAAAAAAATTTAAATAAAATTATATTTGCACGCATCGCGTGCCAAAAATCGCTAGTATATATAAATATTGAGGAGCCGCTTCACCCTGAAGCGGCTCCTCAATATTTTTTATTTTATTTTATATATATATATAATAAAAAAATTTAAGAGGAGCAGCGGCTCTTCTTTATTTTTTTTATGTATATATATATATATATATATTAGTAATATAATATATTCTTATTATGAAGCATAAAATATTAATTTATTATAATAATTTTAAATAATTAATATTATACTATTATTTGGTATAAAAATGAGTTTCAAAAATATTATGTAGCGGATCTTAAATCATTTAGCAGCAGCCTATCCGTTTGGCGGTCGCTACCAATTTTTTCATATCAATTTATGACCAACTTTGCCTATGAGAAAGCAATGGTACTTTAGTATTTTTAAGTGAATAGGGAGTTAGAACTAATGTAATTTATGACATGTTGACTGATATAAAAAATTATCTTACACAGAGATTGATGATCCATTTTAAATTACCTTTAAAAAATTAAGAATTTGCCATAATAATAATAATAATAATATATATACACATATATTATATATAATAATAATAAACATAATATATATATACGTATATAATATATATAATAATAATAATATATTATAATATAATAATAATAAACATAATATATATACGTATATAATATATATCATAATAATAATATATTATATTGATAATATATATATAAATTTTTTTAAAAAAATAAGAGGAGCCGCCCTTACAATGGGCGGCTCCTCAACATGTAGGGGCCGCTTCTACAAAGAGCGGCCCCTCATTTCATATTAGCCGCTATTAGTTTTGTAACATTTTTATTTTCAAAGTATTTTTAAAAATAAATTTTTTTTTTGAATTATTTTTTTAAAAAAACCCGCTTAATTGCACCCATATACACGGAATACATGCTTCAACAGTAAATCTTCTATTTTACACCAATTCCATTTCTTAAAAAGTAAAAACCATGGCTCCACAAGAAAATACCAGAATGGGAGAAAAGCTCTACCAAAAAATTGCTCAAAACTAACTAGGACAAGTGCTAGCATACAACTTTAAATGTTCGCATGCATGGAAAGATAATTGATTACAATATTTTGATCAGATTTCTGCAAGTAAGTAAAGTTCCTCAATAATACTAGGTCGAGGTAGATGAAAGAATGTCGATTTTGAATTTAATTAACAAGGTGATCAATTTCAAGTATTTAAAATATAAAATAAGAGGATATAATCTATAGTTTACAGGAATAACAATAAGAACGCATGCATTAACATTGAAAACGACTGGTATATTACTGTACTTTGACTAATATGGGGAATCTTTCAACAGATAATGACATGCATGAAAAAGATTTAACCCGTACTACATATAATGAGATTAAGAACATATATACACAATAACTCCATACATTTTATGCAAAGAATAAACCAAGAAATTAACTAATTTTGATCCCATTTTCTTTTTCAATTTCTCTTCCAATGAACGGCCAAAACAAAAAGCAAAATGCCCAAAAACCAAATTAAAATTATTTAAAAAAAAAAAAAATCCCTCTAGACATTAGCAGAAAAAGATGAGTGGAACACTTTATTTTGCCTTCCCATGAGCCAAAGCAGAGTCCTCCTAGCAAAAGATGGTGCATTTGTTTCTGAATCCAAACTGGTACAACTTTGTATTTCATCTTCACATCCATTTCTCCACCTACTGACGTCAATTTCCGAATTAGTCTTCCCACACATCCACCACCATTCTTGGCCTTCAATTCATTGGCACCCACCGGATTCCGATGCATTGGGAACCTGAATGAAACCTCTCGTTTGGACGACTCCGCTATCACTTCATTAGACCTATCTTTCCTGTCCCTTAACCAAATTTTCGAGACAGAAAAACTTTCCCTCCTGCTCCTATCATGGGACTTGCTAACATTGCCATGACCATTTACATTTATACCCTTTTCACCACCTTGGATATCAAGAATCCGAAAGGCCTCGATGCCCTTTAATTCGACCCTTGAATCGAATCCACATTCGGACATATGCCTAAGCCCCGGTGTCAAAGGCATACTAGGTTTCTTGCTACGTTGTTTCTTCATAGGAATGTTTCTTATAGGAACTTGCAAAGATAAATTCTCTTCCATCACATAAGCAAATGACCCCATTGAAAAGCACCGTCTTGCATCGGCATTAGTTTCATCACCACTACTACAATCACCTTCATGACTTCCATTATCAAGATTCTTAAACTTCCCAAGCTTAACTGACACAACTTTTTCCCCACAACCCAAAATTACTTTCTTGCTTTCGTGAATCTCGCTTGAATGCTGCGCTAGATCTGCATGATGCTGCTTACAATCATCATCACCTTCATCATCACAAGGACTCAACTGGGAATTCACTCTTGCAACCTCCCTATCACAAAAAATCTCCCTTGAAATTTCACCGCCACATTCTAGAACAAGAACTATAGGGGAACAGTTTGTGTTATTAGTATTAAAATCAGGAAGCAAACTTGCTCTACAAAGAGGGCAAGTGGAGTGAGACAAAAGCCAAGTATCAATACAATCCATGTGAAATGCATGGCTGCATTTAGGCAGTAGCCTGAGCTTATCTTCACCCTCAAACTCACACAAACACACCGCACAATCAAAGGGATCTTTCACACCTATAATGGCTTTGTAGCTGAATATAGGGAGGGTATCAATAAAAGACTGATCAACACCAGAATCATGCAAGTGAAAAAGTTGCTGTAACTGTCCCTGAAGGGCTGTCACATTTTCCATTTCATCGGGATCCCTATTTGGAGGTCTTAATAGAAATCTAACAAGAAGGTGAAGTAGCCCGGAAATGAAGAAAATAATACCGATGATTATTATGATTAGAAGTATGCTAGGGCTTACCTTATTATTCAGATTGAACCCAGAACCAGAATACCGTGAAGCGGGGATAGGGGGTGGGGGTGATTGGATGAGAAATAATGGATGTTGCTCTTTGATTTCAAGAACCCTATTCATATTTTCTTGAAAAGTTTGAAAAAAACTACCAAGATTGGATCTTTATTCAAACATCAGATATGAGTAGATGTGAAAAAACATTGGCTAAATGGAGAAATATTTTCATTTAGTTTTGGATAAGGATCAAAGATGAATAAGGAGTTTGTGATAAGGTCTGAAACATTTCTTTTCAGAGTGTTTTTGTAGCTTAAAGAAGAAACCTGGAAGGTCAAAATTAGAGAGGAGAGAGCTGGCTGGAGTGGAGGGGAAGTAAATGTGATGCATAGGTGGTGAGATTAGAATATGCAGCAATAAATTCACAGCACAGCCATAGCAGCAGCATTATTAAAGAATCCAAGTGAATTACCCACAAATAATTACAATTAAATTTATATATCTACAGCATGACAATGGTCTATAAAATTTTAAAAAAAAATTTCCCATTGTATCAATTGCCAATATTGTTTTTTTTTTTTATAAAAAAAATCTTCCCTTATTTTGCAAGTTTAATATGAATACATTTAAGACCATATGAAATAATTACTGATTTCGATTTTGAATATATGTATCTCAATATTTTTTTATAAAATGCTTATATATTAAATTAAATAATGTAATAACATGAATTATATTGCGTAAAACTGGGTTAATTAATACAGAATTATTTTGCGAGTCATTTAAAAATCAGTTGACTTGGAAGAAACCCATTTCAATTTCATCAACCCCAATGAACATTTAAGCCTCAAGATGAGTTTTAAAATATTATTCGATGGAAAAGGTGATCTTGAGCAGTTAATACCCAAACAGCAAACTTCCACTGTATCTTAATTAATCAAATAAATGATTCATAATTGCACAAGGGGTTTGTAAATAATTTGTTTTTTTGCATCTGATCACATTCTTGTTTCGGTGCTTCTCTATTCTATTCTATTCCTTTTTTGTTTCTTTAAAATTGTAAAATATTTTATTCCATGCAAGTCTTCTTGTGGGGAAGACAGTAAATCATAGACACTTCAAAGGTATAGGGTAAAAGTGAAGTTTTTGGGGATGCAAAACATATTTCTTTGAGTAGAAAGACCCACCCTAGTTTAGTCTTTATCTTATTATTATGAGTTATGGCCTTTCGGCTTTCTGCTTGAATTTCTGGATTTGTTGGAAGAAACTGCTGCAGGAGTTGATCTAAATTAAGCATTTGGGAAGGGTAGTTTTGTTGAATTTGTTCTCATGCACGATTCTTTTAATGACAGACAAATCCCAATTCATGTGAAAACGGAGACCCAAAAGCACAAGAAAGCATCACATTTTTGTTTGTTAAAATTTGGACAAATAAAACAAAAACACACTGCTCTAATCATTTTAATTTATTGGGTTTTGATAATAACACCCCTTTTTTTATTAATTAAATAGTAATAGATCGGTAAGCATAACATACACAATACACAATAATAATAATAATAATAATAATAAATTATATTTATATTTTTAAGAAAATAATACAACTAGATATAAAATCGTCACAAGATCTGAAAATTTTAAACATCATCACGGAAACTCAAAAGTTTCCATTTCGTGAAGTCTTACGTCCACATAAGATTAAAAAGTAGCTGAGTCAGTCTTAAAATATCTATTTTTAAATTAACAAACATTGATACTTTGAACTTTTGGAGATAAATTAACGTATCTTTGAATATCGTCGGCAATAACTTGAATATTTTGCAATGAAGAACATTGATCAGAAGTATGATCAATTAAATCCAGTCTGAGCTCATCAAACATATTCAAATATTAGACTTGAGCCCTAATTCATAATTTGAGAGATGATCCAAAAACAAACCAAAATTTAAATATATACTTTATAATTCAATTTCAACAAGATAAATTCACTACTAAATTATTTTTCTTGACGTTTTGCATCCTATGGTTGTGTACAAAAGGTGATCCATTTGTATGGATCAAGTGCTGCAATACACACATAAATACTTATTTATATGTAGGCATATTGGTGTATGGCAAGACCCAGTCCATACAAGAATTTAATGTGAGGCTAGATTTGTTTTCATTTCATTTTTTTTCCATTACATATATCTGGTATGACTTGAATCCAATCCAATGCCGATACCAATGTTTCCAGGAAAAAAAAATACATGTACCCGCGGGCGAAGATAACATTTAAGATTATCTGGGATTGGTTAGAATGTAAATCAAAAAATAGGCTTGAAGGAGTAATATAATGTTGGGCTACAAGAGCAATTTTAAAAAATTACACTAATTTTTATTTCTATTTTTTCAAACAGGTAGGGCTGAAGCCCCACCCAGCTTGGGCGTGACTCGGCCTCTACATGTACCTAAAAAATCACGAGGAAATAATATCTCATGAGAAGGGTTGGCAAGAGGTCCTAGAAGCAAACTCCAAAACAATAAAGTAAAGGGCAAATCGGTGCACGAAGCTCTCCAGATGTACAGGGTCTGGGAAGAGGTCGGGCCACAATGAAATAAATAACGCCTATTCAAGGAACAAATGTTTAACCAAAAATGGTGGGAAATTGGGAGTCATAATAGTCTACACCAGAAGAAAGGAAATTGAACTTTAAAAAGTTGAGAGGTACGATACCCATGAACCATTCATTAAACGATCGAATAAAGTGAGACCGAGCACCAGTCCCCTGGTACAAACATTTGGAACATAATAGTAAGCATTCTTCGTTAACTAGTTCATATATTGCAGGGCCATGGATCAAAATAAAAAGACACTGATTCAATCTATCAATTTTAAAGCAATAATAAAAGTACTGAATCCAAAAAATACTCTTAGTGATCACTTACAGAAGCAGGGGAAACAAGAGGTATTCTTCGCTGGGCTACACCTGAAATGCCCATCATGTCTAAGATAAGGAAAATAAAAATTAAAAACAGATGAAAGTAAAATAAAAGAAAACGTCGAAACTACTCACCGAATCGAAATGACATCGAGAAGAACAAATTTTAGCTTATCATAAGCCAACAACTCCTCCCAAGTACCAATATAAATCCATGTGATAGCACTTGTCGGCTGAACGGCACATGCTAGTGCTGCCATGGCCAATGCAAACTTTCTTGAACAAGAGGGAATGAATTGGGAGATACTCTAATGCAGGGCCAGTAGTACTGTTATGTTTACAATCTTTATAAATCCAGAAACTCAATGATTATATCAAAGATTCTTGCAATATGAATGACTCAGTTCTGAATGTGAATGAAATCTTCGATCTAGTATTTGTATTCAATTGTGCAAGTGAATATGTAAGATTGACTCTTTATATCAATCATTCTCTAATGAATCAAATCAACATGCAGCATGTCAAAAAACCTTATTAGATCAATTCTGCTCAGAAATCTTCACAGAACTTGAAAGAACGTCACATGCAACTCAATGAACACCAGATTGAAAATAAGAATAAAAAAAAGTAGAATAGAAAGAACGCAAACGATTTACGTGGTTCGGCCAAATCAATGTCTACTTCCACGGGAGACACTATATTATTGACCACAAGGTTTGTGAGATACAAGCAATTCACCACACGAATTCGCTATGATCAACACTTCTATGATTTACAATGAGATCACTCTTGAATTCTTTCTCAACTGCTCTTCCCTCTCTCAACCTGTCAAGCATGTAATTTTTTCTTGCTTCTGCTCTACGGTGCCTCTCTTTTTCTAACCTGTGGAATGACCTTCATTTTATAGCTGTATTAATCATCCATAACTGCCCTCCCTTGCTTTAATCGTTCTTGAACCAGCTTTCCAATCCTAACTGCCCTTTCTTGATTTCTTCAACTGCTAGTTCTTGATGGACAATAAGAAATAACTTGCTTGACTTAATCCAATTGTGATCTGTACAAAATATATGACAATTAATATCAACAAATCTCCACATTTTCATATATTTTCCTTCAATATAGTGCCTCCAAGAGCCTGCTTCTAAAGCTCCTTACCACTGGTTCCAACAACCAGCCCCCTACCATAGCCAAAAGTGATCAAATTCAGCATCTTGGTGACTATGCCATTGTGGTGGCTTTCCTTGCTCGTTCTGCTAGAATGTAAGTCTGCATTCAACACCACTTCCTTATTTCCCATGTGCACCATCAACCTTAACGGAATCCTTTGACACAACACAATGATCTTTATGCTCATTTGTTACTGGTTGTGTCATGACTTTTCTCCAGACTTTCCTCAGTCTTTCTCTTGCTGGCTGGTACCAATTCAAAATTGATGTATCTGTGGATCTTGAGCTTTGGTTTCTCTCCTCAGTTTTGATACCATATCCACCCAATGCATCCTCCGATAACTTCCACCTTGACCTTTGTTTCTCCATCCAGAATGTAAAGACCACATTCTTTGATTCCTTTTAAGGATGATCATTGAGTCTCTTGTTACTGTCATGAATCCATTCCTTGCCTTAAAAGTATACCCTGACCTATCAAGTATCCCTAACGAGATCAAGTTTCTTTTGATTTCAGGTACACAGCGAACCCCTTGAAGAATTTTCTCCACCCCACCAGGTAGCATCAACCTTACAATTCCTATTCCATGAACCTTATATATTCTGTTGTTTCCTAGTACAACATACTCTTCCTCTATTGGTTCAAAGGACTCGAACCATCCCCTGTTTGTGTCATGTGGTATGAGTATCCACTATCTAAAACCCAAGACTGACCTTTTTCCATCTTAGATATACAAAGAACCTCTGCGTAATCTGTATCTTCCACAATTGCTCCCGACTCAGCATGTTCTTGTGCCTTCTCGAGTTCTTTCTTCAGATCTGGGCAATTCCGTTTGTAGTGCCTCTCCTTGTGACAATAGAAGCATTTATCATTCTTATTTTTCCACTTATTTTTGCCACATGCACTGCACTTATCGGTCCTACCCTTTGTATTCTTTTCATTCCTTCCCTTAGTGAATAAATTGTCTCCACTTTCCCTTGCATCCTTCTCATTCATGCTCTCTGTTTCTTTAGACTTTAGTGTATTTTGGATATCACTAAATGATAACGAGTCTCTCGCATTTTTCATCGTGTCCACAAACGTTGACAAGGACTTCAGCAGTGAGTTCAACACAATTATTGCTTTGTCTTCATCATCAATTTCAATCCCTATGTTTTGTAGATCAAGGATAAGTCTATTGAACTCATCTAAGTTCTGACTGACTGGTTGGGATTCATTCATCTTGTAACCAAACAACTTTCCCTTTAGATATATCCTATCTTGGAGATATACAATTGCTCCAATTTAAGCCATATACCAACAACGGTTTTTTCCGATGATACCTCGCGAAGAACTTTGTCATCTAAGTGTAAAGTGAGTGTGCTGAATGCAACGTCCAGCATGTCTTGCTTCTGGTCAGCCGAGAGGGATTATGGTAATTTTCCTTCTCCATCGAGTGCTCTTGCCACCTTCTGTTGTCTCAAGATTGCATGCATTCTTCGGCGCCATAATCCAAAGTCTCCTTTTCCATCGAATCTTGCAACTTCAATCTTTGAAGTCATAATGATTCTGGATCAAGATTTTAGCCAAGAACTATTGTCGTAGTCGTTCCCACAAACGGAGCCAACTGTTATGTCTACAATCTTTATAAATCCAGAAACTCAATGATTATATCAAAGATTCTTGCAATATGAATGACTCAGTTTCTGAATGTGAATGAAATCTTCGATCTAGTATTTGTATTCAATTGTGCAAGTGAATATGTAAGATTGACTCTTTATATCAATCATTCTCTAATGAATCAAACCAACATGCAGCATGCCAAAAACCTTATTAGATCAATTCTGCTCAGAAATCTTCACAGAACTTGAAAGAACGTCACATGCAACTCAATGAACACCAGATTGAAAATAAGAATAAAAAAATAGAATAGCAAGAACGCAAACCGATTTATGTGGTTCGGCCAAATCAATGCCTACTTCCACGGAGACACTATATTATTGATCACAAGGTTTCTGAGATACAAGCAATTCACCTCACGAATTCACTATGATCAACACTTCTATGATTTACAATGAGATCACTCTTGAATTCTTTCTCAATTGCTCTTCCCTCTTTTTCTAACCTGTGGAATGACCTTCATTTTATAGCTAATTCTTGATGGACAATAAGAAATAACTTGCTTGACTTAATCCAACAGTGATCTGTACAAAATATATGACAATCAATATCAACAAGTACAAACTCACAAAGTGTGAGAACGGATTCTAAACAATTAGATAGCGTATGAGTGATGCAGAAAAACATGAACCAGTTGTTCAGCTGTGCAAAGAGCTGTGTCATATGATAAGTACTTCATCACCACCCATTAAGCAATGTATCACCAAACGAAGCAAGCAGCATGGAACCATATAAAAGCCATCAATAGGTAATTCGCAAGAAAGAGAGTTAAAATAAAGTGGGAAAACAAAAGAGAAAAGGGGAAAAAATAAAAAATATCCCACATGACGATACTGCACAATTTGCAACATTGTCCCCGAACAAAATGTTGGATAATTGGTACAACCGTACAAGTATAGATCACAAAAACTGCAAATACGGACTGCAGCATTCGAGGAGTACTTGTCCGCAAAAGGTTTCCATACTTCGACTTTGAGAAAAATGGGTACTATATGCTAACATAGTGAAGAAAATCACAGATAAAGGTTTTAATTATGACATTTGCAGCATAAATTTCTTATCGATTATATTCAAATGAATGCAACAAGATCAAATTTGTAGGATAATAAATGGAGAAAAAGAATTGAATCACCCAAGAAACATTCAAATTTCAAGCATTATCAAAATAAAGACGAGAAACCGACTATATGAGCAATAAAGAAGCATAGTTTACCATAAACAAGGTGAATCAAGTCGGAGAAAGGCATGAATTTAATAAAGAGCAGCAAAGAGAAGCGGTGCAAGTAACTCCTTAAACCCTTTCTCCATTCCCACGTCAAATGCCCATATCTGAATAGAAATTCATACAAATTACAAATATATAGATGGTTCATCAATCAACAAAGTAGAAATTTGGCAGACCCAAAAGCGAATCGATGAGAAACTTCAAGAGATTTGCCAGTGTTCATCAGGATTGAAATATGTTTGCACAAGCAACGAGTTAATTAATCGCACAACCAAACAAAGCGTAAATATCTTGTTCAGTGGCGAAGAAGATTGATTGGGAATGACTGGTGAGTTTCTTGTTGATATCTTCATCAATGGGTGATTGAATTGCTTGATTTTTCCTTTTCCTCATATTTTCTGCCGCTTTCTCTCGTCGAATTGGAGCCGCCGTGAGTAAAAACATTGCAGTATTCAATCTGGACTTTTATTGATTTTTAATGACTTTTAATGACCTTTTTAAATGATTGACTTTTGTGGAGTTAGATAGATTTCTATTGACTTTTATAGAATTTCATGGAGTTATAAAAAGATTTGTATAGAGTCTCGTAGACTTTTTCAATAGATTTCTATGGACTTTATCGATTTTTAATGACTTTTTTAAATGATGGACTTTTATGAAATTGATAGATTTCTAATAACGTTTATAGAATTACGCTAAATTATCAAAAGAATTGTATAGACTCTATAGATTTTATAACTTATAATTGATTTCTTTGAACTAACAATTGAACATAATAACTTCTTCAACATATAATTTCTTTTTACTATTAATGTAAACACATTTTACTTATTTAACAGTAAAAAATGTGAAAATACCTATCCAATTCTTTTGCATGGCAAATATTGAACAACATATTTGCATCTTCAAGATGACGACTTTGAAGATTCAATTAATGTTGATATATAATTGTAATCTATAATTTTGTGTAATAAAACAAAAGTTTTCTATTAAATAACATTTTATAAATTTAAAATATTTTTTGATGATAGTTGACTACTATAAATATTATTAAAACATATTTTTTAAATAAACATGATATTTATATCGTTATATTATCTTTTGTTTTAGAAAAATATTTATTATAATTGTTTATAGATATAGACCCATACAACCGTTTTAAAAATCTATCATCTAATATAAAATTTAGCAGTTAACTTGCTATTTTATCAAAATACTTGTGTAAATATTAGTATTATATTGGATTAAAAATAAGATGTGAAAAAAATAATAATTGAAGAATGAGTCGCACATTAGGAATTAAAGAAAGGGTAAAGAGAGGTAAGGGTAATTAGGAATTACAAGCCATTCCAAATCTTTACTAGGAGTGATGGAGAATTTTTAACTTTTTTGGGATGTACATGGGGCATCAAAGTTTGTACCTAAAGATTTCAACATAAGTCATTAAAAGTATGAGATTTTGGATGCATATAGACTTTTATAGAGTTTTAAAAATTCAAGTTTGAATACCACCTGACTTTTTAAAGCTCTACAAAAGTCTGTATTGAATACCATTAGACTTTTGCATAGTATATAAAAGTCTGGATTGAATACCTCGTGTCACGCCCCGAGACCGGGGTCGATAACACCGGCGTTGATTCTAAATATAATTCAAAATCAACAAGCCTCGTAGTACAGAATTCAACTAAAACCAGTTGTGACGCCCCGAAATGATTAATTGCGATTAAGGCATTAATTATGTTTATATGATGAATCATGTGGTAATTGATTTATGTGTTGGGTAATAAGATGTTAACATGATTTAATTATGTTGATTATTAAAAATAAGGAAGATGTGATTGTAGATGAAGTTTATGCATTTTGTCAGGATGCTTTTAAAATACCATGTTGGGATGTTTTATACATCATGTTAAGTTTGGGGTACAAATTTTAAATTAACTTTGCACCACCCCTTTTAATCCCCACTACCCATCTTTTCCCATACTTTATCTCACTTTACACTTTTACACTCAAAATCCCCAAATTACTCCCAAACCCTACCATTATACCCATTTTCGAAATCCACCAAAGAAGAAGAAGGAAAGTTCCACAAAACTTGTGTTTGTGTAATCTTTGCTAAGATTTGGAGCCTACAAGAGGTATGGGACCCTTCCTTAAGTTTTCAAGATGTTTGGTGTTGAAATGGGTTAGTTTTGATAATTTATGTGGGTTGTTTTGGGGTATGTGTTATATATGTTTGGGGTATGATTTTTGAAGTGTTTTATGTGGGTTTTAGTGGGTTATGATGTTATTGATATTGTAGGAAAGTTTGGTTTTGAAAGGTATGAGGATGAGCTTGGAAAGTGCACACAAAAATGGTGAAATCGCGACCACTGGTTGTGGCGATCGATCGCTACAAAAGCAGCGATCGATCGCCGAGAGGCAGTACGCAAAAATGAGGGTAGGCGATCGATCGCCTCAAATGGCGCGATCGATCGCCAACGTCCAGTAGCGAAATGAGCATCAGGCGATCGATCGCCTCATTTTAAGCGATCGATCTCCGCTAAGTGAAAAATCAGGCGATCGATCGCCATGTTTTGAGCGATCGATCGCCACTGTTCAAAAGTAGGAAAATGATGAATTTTGTTAAATTTTTGGTATTGGGCTATTGTTTGGCTTCTAATATCAATTTGTATGGTTATGTAGAACCATCCCAAGTACCCACAACCTCAAGGAGATAAAGCTCTCCGATTTCTCCACTTTTGGAATTAAGGTACGTAAGAGACGTACGAGCATCGGACGGGAAACCATACTCCTATATTTAATGATGATGTTTATGATGATGATGTTTATGACGATGTTTATGATGATGATGCTTATGATGATGTTTATGATGATGATGCTTATGATGATGTTAATGATGATGACGTTTATGATGATGTTTATGATGATGATGGTTATGATGATGATTATGATGATGTTTACGATGATGATGTTTATGATGACGTTTATGATGATGATGTTATGATAAGTAAGTTTATGATAAGATCATACGACGTATATGATTGGGTAAGACGCCCATGTGGTAAGATGCCACCCAATGTATGTGAGTGGGTAAGATGCCCCTGTGGTAAGATGCCACACAATGTTTATGATATGGTAAGACGCCATATGATTGGGTAAGATGCCCAGGTGGTAAGATGTCATACGATGGTTATGTTATGGTAAGATGACATACAATGGGGTAAGATGCCCTTATACATGAACAAGAATCAGGGATAACAAAAGAAGTTGAAGAACGACCAATAGCTTTTACTTAACTAAGATGTTATGCATTATTGTATGCCTTTTAATATAATGTTAAGTAAATGTGTTTATGCTCACGATGTGTTGTCCCTGTAGGTACACTTTTGGACCGAAGGGCCTAGGGTCGGGTTGAGGCGGTGAGCTAAAGGGAACAAGATGAATATAGAACGCAGGATTTTGATAGTCTCTACTCTAGGAGTAGTGTAAACCTATAGCTTTAACATTCATTGATGAGAATGTAATTAAATAGCTTTTGGGAATTTTATTTTGGCCTGTAATCTTCTTAGCTCAAGCTACAACCAGAACCCTTAAGAGGTTATAAATGCATGTTCTGTCCATTATGTGTGTACTAGATGATGTTAAGGTAGGAAGACCCTACACCAGTCTTTTATCCATAAAATAAATATCTCTTACAAATATCAGTGAAAGCTTCATAAATTAGTGGCAGCGGCATCTTGAACAATAACATCTAATTCACCATCTCCAAAATTGATTTGATCTTCGTCTTCGATTTCTTATTCGCTTATATCTGGGGAGTTGATGTAAGGGGTGAGCGTTTTGGAAAACACTCAGCAAGTGGGGGACAATCGTATGTGACACAACATATAATTATAATAATTTTTCAGAAACATGTATCAAAAATCAGAACAGAAACCGATATGAACAGAACAGAAACTGAACGGAATTTTCTCATCGGAGCCAGAACAAAACAGAAACTTCATATCAGAATCTCATACCATATACTATAGTAAGCACAATAAATCATCTAGTCTCCTCATGGTACTGATATCAGTTCTCTAGAAATAACCCTCCTAGAGATGAGGTCAGAACATCGGATCACCCACGAATAAAGGGTCTGGACTTCCCAGAACAACGGTTAACCACCGTATCAGGTCAGAAAAATGGTTATAATCCCACCGCATCAGAGTCAGAAACAGAATTCGGAATTCCTTACCAATTTGATTTCGATATTTAAAGTGCTTCAGATTTCAAAGATTTCATAATTTGAAAATAGTTCACATAACGATTGGATTTTAAAACATATGATTTAAAAACGAAAGAATATTTTAACAAAAGCCCACTTACAGAGATCGGAAACGATTCTTGCGTGTTTCAAAGGATTTGGGTGGCAAAAACATGATGAATTTACTCTCCTTTCCTTGCTGAAAATTTCACACCTTCTAGTGTGTGCTAGTGTGTTTCGAAAATTGTATGAATTGTGAGAGATTTTTGAGTTGCATACTATGTAGAAGAGTCTTATATTTATAGAGGTTGAAATTCGAGAATCTCGGTTCCTACGACTTCTGAAATTCAATCGTATCTTCCAAAACTTATCTTTAGATTGTGCTTTATCTTTGGATTTTGGTTATATTTATATATCTAAAAGATATTATATTTATATAATTCAATATTATATCTTGTCAAGATATTATATATATAATTCAATCTATTCACTTTTTATTGTTTTAAAACTCTACAAGATTAAATCATATAAACTAAATATTATCTTTTATTTTTCAATATTATCTATACTTAGTATTTGGTTTGACCAAATAACATCAAGTGTTTCGATTAACTTAAGGAATCTAATTTGACCAAGACTCTAGTTGTTTAAATAATTAGTCATTGGTTTATCTACAAGTCTACAAGATTAAAGTGAATATGATTTATCTAATCAAGTGTTTTATTGGCTAATAGATATCACTGGCATGATTACTAATTATCTAACAACACATTATTATATTAGATAAAATCTTCAATCATTTACACATTATTTTACTATCAATAAATTAAGATATAACTATTAATTCTCTAATTATTTATTTAAATAAGTGTTTCAGAATCTATAAGATTGATTGATATCATGTAATTCAAATTAACTATAATACAATTTAATATTATCTAAACACTAAGTTATTTATTTAAATAAACAACCTTGAGTAAGTTGGTTTACTAAAACTTTAGTTTTTGACTTGGTTGGAAAAATCGGGTTTTCACATTCCTCCCTCCTTATTGGAAGTTTCGTCCTCGAAACTTGACTCCGTTGACCATGGAAAAGGTACTGGTATTTCTCTCGCATCTTTTCTTCTACATCCCATGTAGTTTCTCACTCAGTATGATTTGACCATTGATATGGAATGGTCATTGGCCTCAATACTTGGCCCTTTGAATCCACGATCTCGGATGAAAATTTCCTCGTATTTCAGATTCTCATTTGAATTAGTCATGACTTACAAAGATGGATATAATTTCTAAGATATTAGCAGCAATGGTTTGCATAGGGGCGTGATACACAATTCGAGATACGTTCGGAGAGCAATTTAAAAGTTTATTAATTAAGTTGAGAGGTTCATAACATAATCTTAAACAAATAAGCTTACCACTAGAATACCAAATAATTATTTCTTATTGTTCTTATCAAAATTCTTCTAATTAATTAATTTATATATATATACTTTTCAAATTAATATATTATTTATCTATATATTAACTACACATCATTATCACATATGCCTAAATAGATGAGATTTAAGAAGACATGTCCAATTAAAAGTTTTACTAAATAATTTATTTATATTTTTAAAAGTTCAAGGTATAAAAAAATTATATGCGAGAGGTATTTCGGGAATTTTTGTTCGGTTTGCTTCTGATGAGGCGAAGTATCAATCGAGAGATCCGGGAGTCATTTTCAGAAATTGACTGAATAATTGGGTTGCCTATAGGACGTATTAGCCTGGGTGAAAAGTAGTTGAATTTTGGTGCGCCTGGGACGAAGTAATCGAAAAATGAATTTCTCCCTTTTAGGGTTCATGTAGCGAGGAATTAGGTTTTAAAAATCCATCATCGCCCTTTCATTGTTGAAATTACAAGAGGGCTTTTAACAATTATTGCGAGACGATCTAGAATCTCAATTGGATTGAAAAAATACGCAAAGATTACGGAGAAATCTGGGATGGAAATTTTAGGTCTTTAGGGTTCTTAAGGAGCGCTGGTTCGATTTGAAATTGATCCTCGTTCGTTGTTTCTAAGAGACAATGGGTAGAGGGCTTTTTATGAGGGTGATGTTATGATTAATAATTTCTGTTGAATCGAAATTTTACGTTATGGGAACCAAGAATTTACGATCGGATTTTTTTTTCCAGGTTTAGGGTTCTTAAGCGTCTCTTCGATTACGAATTGGGAAATCAGGAGATGATTGTAAGTTAAAATCGATGGAGGGTTTTGGGATTTCAGCCCATGACGATCACAGTGATGAGACGGATTCGTCGATTGGTGTCAGGCGGCGAAAAGATCGGAAAAGACGTGTCGATGGGGTCTAGCTTTGGTCGTGAATTTAACTGGGCAGATGAAGTTCGATCGGACTGGGATTTTGGCCGCGAGTTCGTCGAGGTGCGGTGGTCACGAGGGTGGGTCAGCTGGCGGCTTAGGGTGGCAGTAGTGGCGGCGGTGGCAGCTGAATTTCAACAGGTTGGTTTAGGGTTGGGTTTTAGATTTCAAAATATTATTATTATTATTTTTTTTTTCAGATTATTGTTTTATTTTATTTTATAAAAAAAAAAATTCTAATTCGATTTTTCATTTTAATCTGGATCGAAATTTGTTTTGTGAACAGATCAATATTTACCCAATTGAATCTCCTTCTCAGTTGGTCTGTTTGAACTGGGTTTTATAATCTAGTGTTACAGAATTCAACTAAAACCAGTCTTTTATCCATAAAATAAATATTTCTTACAAATATCAGCGAAAGCTTCATAAATTAATGGCAGCGGCATCTTGAACAATAGCATCTAATTCACCATCTCCAAAATTGATTTGATCTTCGTCTTCGATTTCTTATTCGCTTATATCTGGGGAGTTGATGTAAGGGGTGAGCGTTTTGGAAAACACCCAGCAAGTGGGGGACAATCGTATGTGACACAACATATAATTATAATAATTTTTCAGAAACATGTATCAAAAATCAGAACAGAAACCGATATGAACAGAACAGAAACTGAACGGAATTTGCTCATCGGAGCCAGAACAAAACAGAAACTTCATATCAGAATCTCATACCATATACTATAGTAAGCACAATAAATCATCTAGTCTCCTCATGGTACTGATATCAGTTCTCTAGAAATAACCCTCCTAGAGATGAGGTCAGAACATCGGATCACCCACGAATAAAGGGTCTGGACTTCCCAGAACAACGGTTAACCACCGTATCAGGTCAGAAAAACGGTTATAATCCCACCGCATCAGGGTCAGAAACAGAATTCGGAATTCCTTACCAATTGAATTTCGATATTTAAAGTGCTTCAGATTTCAAAGATTTCATAATTTGAAAATAGTTCACATAACGATTGGATTTTAAAACATATACTTATGATTTAAAAACGAAAGAATATTTTAACAAAAGCCCACTTACAGAGATCGGAAACGATTCTTGCGTGTTTCAAAGGATTTGGGTGGCAAAAACATGATGAATTTTCTCTCATTTCCTTGTTGAAAATTTCACACCTTTTAGTGTGTGCTAGTGTGTGTTTCGAAAATTGTATGAATTGTGAGATATTTTTGAGTTGCATACTATGTAGAAGAGTCTTATATTTATAGAGGTTGAAATTCGAGAATCTCGGTTCCTACGACTTCTGAAATTCAATCGTATCTTCCAAAACTTATCTTTAGATTGTGCTTTATCTTTGGATTTTGGTTATATTTATATATCTAAAAGATATTATATTTATATAATTCAATATTATATATTGTCAAGATATTATATATATAATTCAATCTATTCACTTTTTATTGTTTTAAAACTCTACAAGATTAAATCATATAAACTAAATATTATCTTTTATTTTTCAATATTATCTATACTTAGTATTTGGTTTGACCAAATAACATCAAGTGTTTCGATTAACTTAAGGAATCTAATTTGACCAAAACTCTAGTTGTTTAAATAATTAGTCATTGGTTTAGCTACAAGTCTACAAGATTAAAGTGAATATGATTTATCTCATCAAGTGTTTTATTGGCTAATAGATATCACTGGCATGATTACTAATTATCTAACAACACATTATTATATTAGATAAAATCTTCAATCATTTACACATTATTTTACTATCAATAAATTAAGATATAACTCTTAATTCTCTAATTATTTGTTTAAATAAGTGTTTTAGAATCTATAAGATTGATTGATATCATGTAATTCAAATTAACTATAATACAATTTAATATTATCTAAACACTAAGTTATTTATTTAAATAAACAACCTTGAGTAAGTTGGTTTACTAAAACTTTAGTTTTTGTCTTGGTTGGAAAAATCGGGTTTTCACACCTCGAGAATTTTAAACTCCATAAAAGTCATTAAAAGTCAATAAAAGTCTATAACCAATACACCCCCTTAAATTATGGATTAAATAATTTTAAATTAACGAGAATTACACATGCAAAAATATTTACTAATACTTTTAAATGATTGGATTTTTAAAAATTAACTTTATTATACTAAACATATTATCCATTTTCTTAATATCGTTGCACAAATTACAACTAACCACATTCTCATAAAAAATAAAAATAAGTCTTTAATCATAATAAATTAAAGTATGCTATTGCTACATGAACAATAGAGAAAATCAAGTCGGGTCGAACAAGTCTATCATTTTTCTCTTTAATCCCATTAAACTCCAAGTCTTTGCGTATAATTTCAAGTCGTGTCTTCTTCGTTTGCCAATTATGAAATATAATCAAATTAATATTAAATGTTTAGAATTGATTGGTTATTGTATAAAGATTATATTTAAATAATCGAAATAATAAAACTTACGAATCAAAAAATATATAACAAAAGTGCTTTGTCAATATCGATTAATTTAGCATTTTCGGATTTTAGAAAAATAAAGAACCAAAATAAACTGACCAGCACTTTTATACATTAGTAATGAATTTATCAAGATAAACAAACCAAAATGTTAACTTAAACTGATTCAATCGATTAATGAGATTAAATCAAATTTACAAGTAGCATAAAAATATGACGGGTGAAAAAAGATATAATCAAAGAATGAGAGTAACTTCCAATTTATTATTATAATTAAAGACAAAAATATAATAAATTTTTATAATAAAATTATGTCAGTAGTTAATATTCAAAAGAATTTTGTTATTAGTTTTGGAAACGAACTAAGTTCATAAAAGGGCAAACTTGGTAACTAGGTAAATAAAAAAGTAATGTAAAGTATGATTAATATCTTTTGGAGTAAAAAAAAATCCCAACACTTTTTATTCAATTCTCAAGAATTGAAATATCTCATACAAAAACTTCAGTTTTACCACTATTCTAGATACATTACACATATATACTGACGAAAAAATTTTAGGTGCACCAAAGAATTTCCCTACAACTTATGTGTGTAAAATATTGTCGACTAACACGATAGGTATATAACTTAAGTAATTGGAAATTGCTTTATAATAATTTCGTGTATATATAATTCAGTCTACTAATATTATAATAATATAATTTAGACATTTGGCAAGTCTATAAAATAATTTCAGTTTCCTAATTTTAAGTTTCAAGTCAATCAATGAGAACAAGTTTTTAATAGAATCTTGAAGTGGGGAAACAATTAAACCAAGCATAACAAAAATCTTGGTACTTATCTCAAATTTATCGCATGATCAACATCCATTAACATATGTATACAATAATTTGTTCAGAAATATCGTAATGAAACGAACATAGAAGTTTGTTGCTTAGTATTTGATTAAATAGGATCGCCCGATTCCTATAGAACCTATCACTAAAATCCACCTGTAGGGAAAAATCATTTTAGCTCCGCTTAACACTTCAGGTTATGTTATTCAGACTCAAGGATGTTGCAGAATCATGAGTATGTACACCCTAATGGATCACAATCATGCTCAATATAAAATCAAAACTCTTTGCTTTGAATATTTGATCTTTCTTCATCGGATTAAAAAAAACATTTACAGACGAAGTGATACAAGATTTCATTACCAAAAAAATGTTTGTACGTGTAAATAAAAAATATAGTAGCATTACAATTCGTATGTAATGGGAAGAGCGGTCCACAGTAGAAGCCTTCGGGGCCGGTCCAAAAACCGGGCTTGCCATGCCGGTTCATCACTCTCAAATGTGAAACCACTTTTCATATAAAGATTTTTTGCTGCCTCATTATCCACAGCCACATGAACATATAAATCACTTATTCCTGAAAAATGATCGTGAACAAAACCCAAATAAGTTGAAAATGCCAAATTACACAATTTATGAAAAATGACATTAGGGCGGGGCGAAACCGGCCAAGGGTGAGTAGATGTGATCATCACCCACTTTTCTTCTGTTTTTTTTTTTTTAAAATTATATGTAGTTTTTCTAAAAATTTACATCCCCAAATACATTACATCGCCCCTCCCCTGATTTCCCGGTCCGCACTGGCAAGTGTACAGGCTTAGTTATTGAGACGATAATATGGCTACCAGACATAAAACTTATTTCTGGTGTTTCTGCTCTTACAAAAGTAGAGGACTGAATAGAGGGTTATATGTTGCATAAGTCCTTGTACAAGTAGCATAAAGTGAGATACGTTACCCCAGGCTTCAGCAACATTCTTAGCCTTTTCAACAAGCTCGTACCCGAACCCATTTCTCTGGAATTCTTTGGCTACACAAACATTGCTCAGGTACGCCCTAGCAAAGTCAGCTCCAATCGTCTGTCCAAATTGATGTCAAGTCATTAAATACCAAAACATTCCTGGTAAATTGAATAATCCTCTGAAAAATTTGAGGAGCGATAAATTCATGAGGAAAAGAAAAGGCTTCCAGTAATTCATAACACCTCCTTAAACTCGTCAAAAAACATGATGGTTTTAAAGACACAAGAACATTCAATACCTCGAATTTACTCCTGATAACCGCTGCACACAAAATAATATATGCTTATTATATAATTTGGTGCTAGAAAATATACCTTAGGCTTCATTCCAACTATTTCATGAGGCAGGCTGACGCACTGATTCAGATCTAGAGTTCCTACAACAACTCGATCTTTATGCGAAAACTGCAAGGAATTGAGAGAACTCTGTCCATGTCATGCCGCTAGAGATCATGCATAGCACAGATTAATCTAGTAAAGCAAATTTTACTTATTATTATGATCTCTTATGCTATTTTCTTTCTGCATTTCTTCTTTCAGTTTCGGGAGTTTGGTTCAGGCCTTGACATGAATTAGATAGCTTGCTTAACATTGCTGGCCATGTAAAATTTATATGATTTAGTTTTTCATATGGGCTTCAAGCTAGTATTAGTATGCCACAATTTCAGTTCCAACTGCGTGCTATTGTCGTTAACTACAAAACTCATACAAGATGGCTAACTGAAATATATGGATGAATGATGAATCTAAGTTGTTGGGCAATATAAGCTACAAATAAAAATGAAAAAGAGCATTCAAAGGAATCAGATTATAAATACCAAAATGCATTCTCCATTTCTATAATCAAACACATCGGTAATAAATCATAACCAACAAGAACAATATCTATGAATATCAGAAGCAACAAACAGATGGTAAGATTTTAGCAAAGCAACTTGGAGATGTCGTCTTAAACTTAAGTTACCTTGAACATAGAAAAATATTCTTTAAATAGCCGATATAATTTTTGCTTCTTGTGGCCATGTAAGAGCCTTAAAGCCTATTAGTCATGATTCCCAACCGACACTAGTTACATAACCATCCTGATTCCTCCAACCGTACCAATCAGCATCATGCCCATAAAATGCCAAACATGCTAGTTGGGACTGTTTACTTTGCAAAAAAGTGCACAAATGTACGAATTACATCATGCACATAAAATGATAAAGATCATGGCAGTGTGAAGAGCTTACTTTGCAAGAAGTGCATAAATCATGGGAAACGCTCGAAACTAGAGATATTGGCAGTGTTGCGTTGATACAAGAAATTCTTCTAAAGCCCATCCTTTTTCCCGCAACACGTTCTTTTAATGCTTCGAATTCAAGTTCAGCCAAGTACTTTTTATGATCCTAATAAAACTTGACAAGAAGAAAATTGCATCAGAGTTTGTTAGAATATTAGTCAATATTATGTAATTATATCTTGCCTAGTTTAGTGCCTAGATTAGTGCATTACTATTAATATTGATAGACTAGAATCATGTTAATATTAGCTATTTATATCCCTTGTAATTGTGAATATTAATCAAGGAATTACCTTCTTTCATGGTATCAGAGCAATCCAGGGCTTCTTTTCTCTAAACCTTCTCTTCCGCTGCCCTGCTTTTTTATTGCCCCGCTCGATCGTTGCTTTCCCTTCAGGCCTCACCGACGCCTACAATGGAGTTGGAACACTCCTTCGTCAGAGCAATCCGATACCCCCCTTTTATCAAGCTCGTTCGATGATAACACTTGAGGAGACCAGCTTTAACAAAAAGGCATCGGGATCGGCTATGATGGCTACCGCGCATGCTTCTCCGGCTACAATTGCGCTTCCGGATCCTCCGTCTCATCACAACAATGGTGGTAAGAAATCACAGAACAAAAATGGGGGAAAACAAAGGGGAGGTGGTCGTAATGGAGGAAGAGGTAGCGGTCGTGGTGGTGGCTCGACTAATGGTGGTCGTGGAGTAGGCTCGCTGTTCTACGGTCATCAAGTACCATGGCAGGAGCAATTGAGTTCAGGACAGGGGCAACAGTGGGGATGACAATGGCCTTGGGCAGTTCCGCCTTACCCTTATCCTACGACTTCTTGGACCAGGCCCAATGCCCCCCAACCCAGGCAATCAACACAGCCCGGGATTCTTGGGCCCAGGCCTCAACAAGCCTACACGACGTCTACGTCTCCTACGGATATCGAAGCCGCTATGCACACTCTTGGACTCAACCCACCGGATGCAAATTGGTACATGGACACCGGTGCCACCTCTCACATGACCTCCGCGTCAGGTACTCTCTCGTCTTATTTCAATTTGAGCAATAATCGTGGTATAATTGTTGGAAATGGTCACTCTATTCCTATTCGTGGTTATGGGAACACACAGTTAACCCCCCCCCCCCGAATCCTCCCTTAGTTTTGAAAAATGTCCTTCATGCTCCTCAGCTTATAAAAAATCTGGTCTCAGTTCGAAAATTTACTTCTGATAACTCGGTTTCTGTGGAGTTTGATCCATTTGGTTTTTCTGTAAAGGATTTCCGGACGGGGACGAGCCTAATGAGATGTGAGAGTCGGGGCGACCTTTATCCCGTCACCACCACCACCACAAAAAATACAGCTATTTCACCATCAACTTTTACTGTTTTATCTCATTCCTTGTGGCATGATCGTTTAGGTCATCCGGGAGCGTCTGTTGTTCATTCCCTTAGGTTGAATAAATTTATCAAGTGTAATCCAACACGTACTTCTAGTGTGTGTCATGCTTGTTCTCTTGGTAAACATGTTAAATTGCCGTTTGTTGCTTCGAATTCTAGTACTTTGATGCCTTTTGATATTATCCACTGTGATCTTTGGACATCTCCCGTTTTGAGTTCTTCGGGACACCGTTACTATATGTTGCTATTGGATGATTACTCGAATTTCTTATGGATTTTTCCCTTGTCAAAAAAATCCGAGGTTTTTGCGACATTCCTCACCTTTCGAGCATTTATTCGCACTCAATTTGAACGGGAAATAAAGAACATACAATGTGATAATGGTAAGGAATTTGATAATGGGCCATTTTGGGAATTTTGTAAAAATAATGGTTTATTTTTTCGTCTTTCTTGTCCTCACACATCTCCACAAAATGGGAAAGCTGAGAGAAAAATTCGAACCATTAATAACATTGTTCGTACTTTATTGGCTCATGCGTCCATACCTCCGTCTTTTTGGCATCATGCTCTACAAATGGCAACTTACCTTCTAAATATACTTCCAAGTAAAAATTTAACGTACCAATCTCCACTCAAAATCCTTTACCACAAAGACCCAGTGTATTCACATCTCCGTGTGTTTGGGTGTTTGTGCTACCCGTTATTCCCCTCTACCTCTATAAATAAACTCCAAGCCCGTTCGACTCCATGTGTGTTTTTGGGATATCCGTCCAATCATCGTGGCTACAAATGTTATGATTTATCCTCTCGCAAAATCATCATCAATCGCCATGTCATATTTGATGAATCCCAATTTCCCTTCTCCAAGTTGAACGAAAGCCCAACAATTCCTTATACATTTTTGGATTCCAGCACATCCCCTTACGTCTTGGACTACTGGGCTCAATCCTCCCCTCCTGCGACAGCCCATCAGCATCCGGCCCACACGCAGCATAGCCCAACTCCAGCTATCCAGTCCCGGCCTGCTACCGCAGTCCAGTCATCAACCCACAGCACCGGTCCACCACCTACTCCTCCATTCCAAAATTCTACATCACAGCCCACTCCAAATCTGCATCAGCGACCCACTACACGCAGCCAGCGAGGGATTTTTAAACCAAAAACGCAATTCAACCTTCACACCAACTATATAAAATCCCCACTGCCCCGTACCCCTGTGTTGGCACTGAATGACCCGAATTGGAAAATGGCTATGACCGATGAATTTAACGCTCTTATTGAAAATAAGACGTGGGAGTTAGTGCCACGTCCAACTGATGTTAATGTGATACGATCTATGTGGATTTTTACTCATAAAGAAAAATCTAACGGTTCTTTTGAGAGGCATAAAACTCGTCTTGTAGGTGATGGCAAAACTCAACAGGTTGGCGTGGATTGTGGTGAAACATTTAGCCCGGTTGTCAAACCGGCTACCATTCGTACTGTACTTAGTTTATCATTATATAAGGCATGGCATATTCACCAGTTGGACGTGAAAAATGCTTTCTTACATGGAGAACTCAACGAAACTGTTTACATGCATCAGCCTTTGGGGTTTAGGGATCATAATTATCCTAATCATGTGTGCTTATTGAAAAAGTCTTTGTATGGTCTAAAACAGGCGCCTCGGGCCTGGTACAAAAGATTTGCGGATTTTGTTTCCTCTCTTGGTTTCTCTCATAGCAAGTCGGATCATTCTCTCTTTATTTACCGTCGAGGTAATGAAATGGCATATCTTCTTTTATACGTGGATGATATTATATTGACAGCGTCTTCCGATATTCTTCGCAAGTCTATTATATCTCTACTTAGTTCTGAGTTTGCTATGAAAGATTTGGGGCCATTAAGCTATTTCTTGGGAATTGCGGTCACTCGTCATAAGGGTGGTCTTTTCTTATCTCAACGGAAATATGCTACAGAAATCATTGAACGTGCTGGGATGTCATCTTGCAAACCGTCGTCCACTCCAGTTGATACTAAACCCAAGTTGAGTGCTAACGCATCTACTCCATATGCAGACGCAACTCATTATCGCATCCTTGCGGGGGCTCTTCAGTATCTTACGTTTACACGGCCTGACATTACTTATGCGGTACAACAAGTATGTTTGTCCATGCATGATCCACGGGACGAACATATGCATGCACTTAAGCGTATCGTGCGTTACATCCAGGGCACACTTGATCATGGGTTGAACTTATATCCATCATCTACATCAAGTCTCATTTCATATACGGATGCCGATTGGGGTGGGTGTCCCGATACACGAAGATCGACCTCTGGTTATTGCGTATTTCTAGGTGAGAATTTGGTGTCTTGGTCTGCGAAACGTCAAGCTACTTTATCAAGATCTAGCGCAGAGGCTGAATATCGTGGAGTAGCTAATGTCGTTTCCGAATCTTGTTGGCTACGCAACCTCCTTTTAGAGCTACATTGTCCTATCTCAAAAGCTACCTTGGTGTATTGTGATAACATCAGCGCTATATATCTTTCCGGGAATCCTGTTCAACATCAGCGAACGAAACATATTGAGATGGACATTCATTTCGTTCGCAAAAGGTAGCTCGGGGACATGTACGCGTGTGTCATGTTCCATCCCGTTATCAAATTGCGGATATATTTACAAAGAGTCTACCGTTAATATTATTCGAAGACTTTTGGGACAGTCTCAACGTCCGAAAAACTCCCGTTTCGACTGCGGGGGAGTGTTAGAATATTAGTCAATATTATGTAATTATATATTGCCTAGTTTAGTGCCTAGATTAGTGCATTACTATTAATATTGATAGACTAGAATCATGTTAATATTAGCTATTTATATCCCTTGTAATTGTGAATGTTAATCAAGGAATTACCTTCTTTCAGAGTTAATAAAATAAAACGAGAATAAATTGATCTCCTACATCGAGCCGCTAATGAATCAAGCCAATTCTTCAGCTTTTTACATACTCAAAATTATACCTGAACGTGTTAACCGGTAATATTTTAAGCAATAGCTTCAAATCAAGTTCGAAATGGTACTTGAATACAAAATCTGTTTGAAGTCCAATTCGAACCAAGTTAAAGCCCAACTCAAACCAAGTTTAAATCATACCTCAGATTAAAAGATTAATTTTTCTAGGTGCAATTTGCTAAAAAAAATCGGGATCTAACATGAATTGCAACCCTACTCTTATTTACTTAACATCGCAGTCTTTCGTACAGGAACATGAATTGCAACTACAGAACATAAATCACTATGAAGGAAAGCAGCTGAAAACAAATGAGTGACGAAGGATAAGGCTCTGAGGTAGCACTCACTTCGATGCCGAAGGTCTGTTCATTGAATTCATAGAAAGAGCGTACGCGTAGACAAGCGCTGGCCCATAGTTCCGCCTCGGAGCAGCTTTCTGACACATTCAATAACGAGTTGTCGGTTCTTGCAGTCCGCGACTGCGGCGAAGGTGATAGAGGAGGTGTTTGGCGGTCGGATAGTTGACAATAACGAAGACACGAGCGAGAGACGTTGTGGCGGTGGACGCAGACGGGAAAGAAAACATCGGCAGCGGCGGCGGTGGTGGAGGGGTAGGTGCAGGAGCTGTGCGGTAATTGTGGCGGGGGTGATGGAATTAGGATAGCCATTTCTTGTGTCCACTCGATTGAGGCAGAGGGGTTAACCGGTTAAGTGGAAAGAATCTTCTTAGATCGATTCTTTAACATACAAATGCTTCGAACGAGATTGGACGTTATATTCGATAAGAAGCTTTAATCTTATCATCATCTCTTATATTATATAATAATAATAATAATAATAAATTTTCTGATTCTATTATCTAAACATTATGACTTAACTACTCTCAGATAAATTGTTATTTTAACTAGAAAGGAATTAAATATTCAGATTACTATTATTATAGTTATTTTAAAGTTTGAAAAGATATGTAACGAACTTCAGTGCCTTAGCATTGTTGCAATTCTAATATTAGTATTGGAAAAAAGAAATTGATTAACACCTAAGAAGTATGACCTATATCTGGAAAAAATTATTCTTCTCTTCAACGTAAAAAAGAAAAAGAAAATGAGGAATGAAAATTGAAGCTTCTACCACAAATCCCAGATGAAGTTTAGTGGCTAAAATAATATAATTTGAAGTATCTAAATTTTGATTGGAACATCGAAAAAATATTGTTTTTGTAGGAGCAAAATTGTTATCATTAAAATTTTAGCTATATATCTGTTAATCCGATCAACCAAGAACTTGAAAATGTTCTCTATCATTCAAATAATCATTAATTCATTTATCTTGTCATGCAAACAAAAAATATATATGTGGATTTAGTCTGTTCAAATCAAATAAGATTAAAAAAAAAAAAAAAACATCACTCGGTTACTCATATTCTGAAGAGTTATTACCGCTGAATTCATGAAATCTCCTACTTAACTGAATTCATGACAATCAAATATTGCTTCACCGTTGGATTGCAGTATGAATGAATATGTCGTCTACACATAATAAATGGATAAATATATTTTTATTACTTCAACAAGATTTCATCTGGTGGTGCTTCACACTGGCTTCAAACCATGCTTCAATGCAGCTTTCCATACTACATCTATCCTGTCCACGTCCAGTGCCCCGACTTCATGGTGAGTCCATCCTTCCAGGGAATGCACGACTCCGCCAGCATGACAGGCATGGACGACCCCTCTTTCCATTGTATACTGCAGCCAAAATGACAATAAAAATGAGAAGATTTTTTTGACATTTTGTGCTACAGTTGTACATTGTTCATGTGTTTACCACGATGTTCATGAGCAATTTTTGCGCTCCCGAACATGATTAATTGTATCAAGGGATATTTGAGATGAAAAATATCATTATTTGCATCGGCTGAACCATTGACTTCGATTAGAGGTGGATTATGCATAGAAAATTTAGAATTTCTGACTTCTTACCTCGCAAGATCCTAGTCCTTCAACATCTTCGGGTAATTTCATAGCAGCAAGATCACCATAAGTGCAGTCTTTTCTGAACTGAAGCACGGGTGGAACCACAAATTGATGAAAATGAGTTCCAGATGGGGCAAATCTTTGCTCTAATGCTGTGATCCACTTTCCAACTATCCATGTCTGTCATAAACGAAGAAAATTACACACTTATTAAGCTTACAGCAAATTCTTGCACCTCTATTCTGAAGGTGTGGAAAAAAAATAATACCTTGCAATGTTGTGCTGCTTGGTACTTCGTCACTTGGACTATATACTTCTGATAATCAGCTGGGACTTCTTTCTGAATTTTTCGAAATCTTTCGGTTGATTGAGTTAGCATCTGCATAATTATACATTCGTTATATATACACCATCGAAAAAACCATAATACATAATTGAAATTTGACAGAATATTCATCTCTACTCACAAGAACTCGAACTCCTTTTCTGCAAAGATAAAGGGCAATAGCCCTTCCGAGTTTTGAAGTTGCTCCAGTCAAAAATACCTCAGTGACATCCTCAGGGATCTCATTTAGTATCACTGCAGCTGTTAAAGTATTCCCGTGGACCACTCGAACCTTAAGGTCGGGATGCTTGTCAATGAATAGTGTTCCACCTCCATTCAGAGCCTCGTTCTGCGTAGAGATTTCAAATACGGAGCCTTAATGTAATAAACACGACAAATAATTTCATGAAATCGGAATATTTTTCCACGTGCACACCTTATTTAAAGCAGCAAGACTAATAACTTTAACTCCGAATCTGTTAGCCCTCAGTATAGCCTCTTCAATTTGCTGATTGATGCCTTTTGCAGCAAATGGCAAGAAATACTGCAAAAAAAATTTTAAAAAATCAGGGATTCTCAATATTTCCTATATTTTCAATATTGAAATTAAAACAAGTCCCGTTTAAAAACCTGAAAACCAAATCTGGGAACAACCCACGTTTGGTTCAACCGACCCCTAAGCTCGTAGAATGAGTACAAGAACGTCTTGGACTTAGCCCACATGATTAGCATAGCCAAAAATGATAACGGCAAGAAGGGTATCATGTAGAATCTGGTATAATAAGGTAGAGATGCAATATATCTGTTGCAAAAGGGAGGGTGCATAGCCGATGACATGTCTACTATATGGGCTAGAAACACGAAATCAGGAATTCTCACTTTTTTTCCTGCATTTTCAAAAATATGGAGTTACTTTCTCACATGCCATGTCCACATTTAACAAAATAATAGCGAATTACTAGTGATATATGATATTGGATTAGCTGACCTGACTCTACACGGTTTCTCTTATGCGTCTCCCATGATTTTTTGTTCAAAGTATTTCCTAATGCATCGAAAAGAGGCATGAAAAGGCAATAATTGGTGCCCACCTCTGCGTGATGCAGGCTGTGGTACCTGTGTTGACAAGGAAAAAGATATCAGAATTACAACAGCAGCCGATGGACCTTAAATTTATATTGAAATGTAGCATACACGATTTACCATAGTTAATAAAATGATTAAACACTTACGTAGGAGTGTAGACGACGTATTTGAGTAAAGGGATAGCCTCAAAAATCTGATGAGGAAGAATTTCCACATTCGAGTGGCCTAAGCATCTCAGCAAATCGAAGATCAAGATGTAGCCATAGATCAAGCTTAAAGATCCACAACCGATCAAGAATGAACCGATTATTGGTATCCCGATTAAGGTAGTCAATAAAAGATGTTCCAAAAAAGTGGCATGTGCAGCTGCAAGAAAGGTCAAACCAGAAACGAGTCGCAAGCTGTCACTTTCTATAATCGATCAAGTGTTAAAAGTTGAGGTATAAAGCTTCTAACTTAATTGGTCTAACCTGTATAGGCTTGTGGCACAGGAGATGAATGATGAAGAGAATGGTAGTTATTAAAAAGATAATTTCCATGGAAGCATTTGTGCATGCTATAATAAAGGGGTTCTGAAATGGCTATGTGAAGTGCTATGGCTGAAGTGATGCCTTTCTTGTTCCATAGAGGTATTGTTTCAAAGATTGGAAACATGTATATAACCAAAGTAGCCACCATAGCCTGAAGTAAGATAAAATTATCCCTGATTCAACCAAAAAAGTTTTTAAAATCAAATACAATATTATTGGGAAAAAAAAAAAACTCTGAAGCTCTATGATGATAGTGATCATCCTAAAAATGTAAGAATTTGCATACTCACGAGATATTTAAATAAAATGTTACTTTCAGCTATTCCATGTTTCCTTCTACACTTTATTTTGTTCATAAATAAAAACTCCAGTTCCTCTCTAAATATACAAAGTAGTTAACCATAACAAATATAGAAATTCTCATTTATAAGACATTCAAAATATAACTCTGAAAACCAAACAACTTAAGGTTTGGATTCAGCCGTGAAAGACGGTTCCTTGCATCTCTTTTAAAAAAGAGTTGTTGCGGAACTCTATACTAGTTTCTTCAGCCTCTTTTAGAAGAGTCTCTGCGTACAATTTATCTGTTTCTTAGTACATATAATCTATAGCTCGAGAGAAATTTAAAAATAATTTTTTTTTATTAAGAATCCAAACAAGAAATTACCAATGCCATTCTTTATCAATCTGCTTAAAATCAACCCCTTTCTTCACAATCAAACGATTCCGAGTCAAGAAGAGCATGTTGCTGTACGATGTCCAACCTTGGTACATTGACACTCTAAGCATACATAGTATGAAAATATGAAGGCACCAACAATCTTTCAAGGATTCCTCTTGATATCTTGAATACATGACTTTTCCAGCAAACAGCCCATACAAAATATACTGTCAAAAACAAATAAAACCTAAATCCCCGTATATGTTTTAAGAAAATAGAAAATTTTACATGGGGTTTTGTCTAAAATAAATAAAAATTGGTGAACAGATGTTCTCTTTGTTGCTAACATACCTTATAGTTACCCAAGATTTCCCATGGCCAAGCAGAAAGTGGTGCAGCCATGTTTGAGTAGCTGCAGAAACCTTCACCTCTGTTTCTGAAACTTGTTTTTTCTTCAACTTGAAGTATTTTTCTAGCGGAGATATGGGAAATTCCCTTGTATTTTGGAGGAGGAGAAGCAAAACAATGTATTACGACGGGTAGTGGGAGAAATATCAGCTTAGCAATTGAGAAAAAAAGATCTTCTCTCTTTCAGGTTGAAACATTTATTCATACACCATACCAGTGTTATATATATACATACATTTGATGGTTAAGATTCGACCTTCTTAACTATGCTCCAAATAAATGTAAAACAAGGTCTGGGGTTTAGTTTAATAAAAAGAGTTAAAAAATTTACATTATTTCTTGTCACTTTCAACGTCCTTGTGGGAAGACGCACTTTGTAGTACTATTTGAGATAGAACTGCATCTTGAGATCATCGTATTTTCAGACAAATAAATAAAAAGAAAATTACCACGAACATCTTGTAGTTTGATTCAAATTTTATTTTGTAATCATAATTTAAAAAATTACAGTTTACATCCTGAACTTTTATGATTGTAACATTTGCATCATCTTGACTCGATTTTATATTTTTATTGATGGTTTATTGTCTCATTCGATCATCGTCTTACATACTCAAACTTAGAGCCACTTTAACTAGTTATTGCAAATTTTTTAAAAATCAAAATGAATATTTGGAATGTCAAAATTCTATTTTTCGTAATCGTTAACTAGAGAATTTTGATACTAAAAATACTATTTTTGTGTTTTAAAATTTTGAAAAACTAGCTTAAATGGATCAAATTTTGAGTATGTAAGACGATGATCGAATGAGGCAATAAATGTTCAAGAAAAATACAAAATCGAGTCAAGAAGATGCAAAATGTTATAATTTACGAAAAATTCAGGATGTAAATTGTAATTTTTAAAATTAAGGTTGTAAAGTGAAATTTGAAGTAAATTATATGATTTTTGTGTGTAATTTCAAATAAATAAATTACTGTACGGCAAAAATCTCGTGTAACTCATCGACTTCGTCTCCGGTTATTTTTGTAGTTTAATTAATCACCGATCACTGTGCTACTGCGCTTTTTAGATTGAATATTTCTTTTTAATTTTTTATTTATATTACTTTAAACATAATAATAATATGAAATAAGGACTCTGAAAAGTATCTCAAGTCCAAATATCTTAACATAATTTTAATGGGAAAATTAAAGAATCAGTGAAACTAACTTTAGTTGGGATTCCTTTTCATACAAGAATTCATTACTTCTCTATCAAAAAGAGAAGCCAATATGAAGACGTTCCTCTAAATAATAAATGTCAACAGATTGACGGTCACCAATCTTTCTGATATGCACAAAGTATTATTAAAAAAAATACAATTGGAACATCAAAATAGTTTGGCGGTCGTGACCACATGCATGGAGTTAATGTGGTGAGTGGGGGAAGGATAGGGGTGGCAGCAGCAGCAAATTAAAAGGGCGGGCCTTCTTGGATAAAGATGCTACACCAATAGCAGCTCGTAGTAATATTTAATTTCTTTTTTTTTTATTTTCTACAATCGAAAATGTTAACAAATTTATCGGGTTACACTCATTCTACCCCTAGCTACTGAACTTTATCACCACAACCGTATGGATCCACTGTCAAAAATTGGAAAGATCGGAACATTGAAGAGCATTTTTTTAAAAATATTAATAATTTATTCATTTTTTTATACAAAAAATGACCACAGTTAACAATATATTTATTTTAGATTTCTATATAGAAATCTAAAAAGAATTTAAATCATTTAAGTGAAAAACGAATAAACAAAAGTATTTTTTCCTTGCTATCATTTTCACAATCTCTTATTTTCCAGCTGCTATTTTTTTTTTCCAGAGCTGTGCGTTCTGTGCTCTTTCACAGCTTATGCACCTCATATTTTCTTTATCAATATATATATATATATATATATATATATATATATATATATATATATACTTTAAAAACCTACAATTTTGATCCCTTTAATAAAAATTCTATAATTTTACCCTAATTACATGACTAGGCTAGATTCCCCACATTTATGATGTATACCCAATCAAGTCATGAAGGGACTAGTTTGATTCTTGGTTCTTGTGAATGTGCATATATAAGAATTAATTAATTAATTATGAAACATTTAAAAGTGTGTATTCTGGCACCCAAGTTTAGCTGGTAGTTGTGATGATCACCGGAAATAAGTTGAATAAAATATCATTAGTTACAAAAGGAAACGATACTTTTGCTACTTATCAGAGTGAAAAAGGGATATTTGTATTTTTCGAGTTCAATTATTCACTTTTTCGTAAACAACAATTCCATGAAGGAGGGAAAAAAATTGATGATATCTACAAGTATAGTGCTCTTAAGTATATCTACTTTTGATGTATTATTGATGTGCAATATTTTGTCAAATAGTGAAAATATTTTGATTTGAGTGATAATGGATTAAGACACCTTTCTAATTATTAGGGAAACCAAAATGAAAGAACACTAAACAAATTTAACTAGTAAATTAAGATTTTCATTAAATTATGCATTCAAACAAAATTCTTATTAATTTGGTGATGGTCCAACTTGAAGTAGTCCATGCTTTTATCTTAAATACACCATGTCAAAATTACAAATCGCTAGCTATTATTAATTTGATTGCACGCATCTCTTTCACAATCACCAAATTCACTATTTGCTTCAATTAAAATGATTCCATTATAGTTATTTACGTTCAACGACCCGTTTCAATTATTGTATAGCTTCTGGTAAATTTATTGTTACCTCCTTTTTTGGTTCGCTTTGATAACAAATGAATTTATAGGGGAAGATAGATGAGCTATTTCGTGAAATCACTGGTTAGGTCGGAGCCTGGTAAAGTCTTAATTGGTTAAGAATCTCCGGCGATCAAACTGGTGAATCCAGAGAGAGTTCTTGCTAGCAATTCTCCTCTTTATAGGGGGAGGGTAGTCAGTGGTCCCGACGCCTTGCCTGGGGCTTTGGAGACAATGTCTGAAACTGAGGGGGGGACCATAGATGGGGGACCATCTGCGCCTGCTACCTACTTCGTACGACCCTCTTGCTCTGATGATTCTCTGTATCTGGTAATATGCTTTTCTTACTCACAGTGCCTGACCACCCCCTGATTGGTTGGCAGGTCTAGCTTTTGCTTTAATAGGTGTCCGACTCCTGCCACCCTAGCCTCGGTATGCAGGACCACCCTAAACGGCCCCAGCTCGCCTATTCTGTCCCATGACTTCCCGTCCTGTCCTATTGAGGAAAGGGCTCCCCAGCCCGGATACCTTGCTAAATAGAGTCCGTCCTGATCTTCCGACGAGACAGTGCCTCTGCTCGGGTGGCATGTCACATGGAGGACCTACCCGACCTTTTGATGTATTTCCTCGCCGCCCCGGCTCCGGAATGATAGTGGCAGCTGGACAGAGGTGATCTCGCCCGTAATAAACTCGGGTCGGTTGGAGAGCCATATAGTGGCTACGAGGACAGCCCGGTATAGTCCGTGACGACGTCCCTTGTTGACTAAATGGGCCCCGCACTGACCGGGCCCAAATAAAGTTCGGACCTCAAGACCTACTGGGCCTCCAGAATTAGGGATATCATCAGTATCCCCCCCCTAGTCGAGCTAGTGTAGCGCTGCCTCGACTAATGGGCTTGTGGCGAACTTTATTGGTTCCTGATCCCCGGTCCTTTGGTGGGACAACTCCGGGTCTCGGGGTGACAGCTGTCCTGTACCAAACCCTAGCGGGTTGTCAGGCCACGTGCCCTTATCTGGCGCTCCGACTGTTCAGCTCCCTTCATCTGCGTCGTTGGTTTGGGCCAGGCTTTCCTCGGCCCATGAGCCACATCTTCTATAAATAGGGGCTTTCGAGTTATTTTCCTCCATTTGCGCTCTAGGTCGGATCAATCGCCTCTCCAAAAAATCCTGTAAGTCAGCTCTGCCTCCCTTTCTGTTTATGTCGCACTCTACCTCTTCCACTTCTGGCGCCCTCTTTCGAGGGGGGGACGATCAGGACGAAGGGTCTGATCTCCCCAGTCCCTCGGGTCGGAGGTCGGATGCTCCCGAGGGAGACATTCCCGAGGTGGCGCCCCTCCGACAAGTTCCTCCTAGGGTTTTTGACCCTTCTCTCCCCACCTTCGAGGTTCTCGACCCGAGGAGCCTGGCCCAGGCTGGGCTTCCTTGGTACGAGATCCTCGACTCGTGTGTTTCCCCCGAGGCCGAGCACCTTCTCCGTACTTGGTTTATCCCACCGGATCACGACATCCGGGTTCCTAGGGCTGGTGAACGTCCGCACCTCCCCCCGCCGGAGTACTTTCCCTTTTTCGTCGAGCAGCTTAAAAGCGGACTTCGCTTTCCTATCCCCCTTCCTTTCCAGGAGTTCTCCCACTACCATTGTGTCTCTCTGAGCCAGTTGACCCCCAATTCCTACCAGAGCCTAGTATCTGTCATTGCCCTCTTCCGATCCTTGGGTCTGCCCTTCTCCCCTACCCTTCTTAATTATTTTTTTCAAGTTAAGAAAACCCCCTCTCCCGGGGCGTTTTACTTTGGTGCCCGAACCTTTTATAAATTTCTAAATAACATCCCGAGCTCCCGCAAAGGATGGAAACAAAGCTACTTTTTTGTCAAACCACCTCGACGTTGGGCTTGCCCTATGGCCTGGCGCGATACACTGCCGACCCCCCGACCTCTGCCCAGAAAGTATAAAGATGACGTATTCTTCCAAACGGTTATCTCAACCCTTGGGGGTCGGCGTTTTGATTCAGCTGCCCTAATCAGGGAGGACGTACTCAGGCGCTTTGGGCTTAGCTCCTATCCAGACGTCCCTGGTGGTACGTTCTTCCACACGGTCCCGCCCCCTTTTTTTTTATTTTTTTATTTTTATTTTTTTTATTATTTTTTTTTTTTTTGTTTCCTGAGCTGAATCCTTTGTCTTGCAGATAATATGTCTCTCCAGCAGCTGCTATCTTCCATGGCGTCCCAGAAAAAAGCTGGAAAAGGAGCGGCCGGGGCGGGCCCTTCGAGTCATCATCCCAGTGCGGCCGTCGCTCCCGCAAACCCTCCATCTCCAGTGGCCAGCCCTCCTCGCGCCGAAGAGGTTGGGTTGGAGACAGGCCTGAGGAAAAGAAAAAGGGATGGGGGCGCAGCTAGGATCCCGACTCGGGAAGAGGTGGCAACCTCCCCGGTTATTCATGAGATCGACACCCCGCCTGCTTCCCCTCCAAGCCATCTATCGGTCGCTCCCGCCGACCCGGGTTCCCCAGGGGTACCAGTGGGATATACCCGAGAAGTCAGCCTTATCAACTCGGCCCCCTCAGGTCTGTCCGCCCGGATTGTCGAGTGTCTGACCTCCTCCGCTGATCAACAAGTCCTCTCCGAGCTGAGGTGGAAACCATTAGCAGAGGAAGGCGTATCCCGGGCCCTATCAGTAAGTTTTTTTTTTTTTTTTTTTTTTTTTTTTTTTTTTTTTTTTTTTTTACTGAGTTCCTCTCCCCCTATTCTCTGCAGGGCCTAGTGATGATGTGCAAGAGCCTTCGTCGGGGTGCAAACTACGGCCAATCAGCCAGAGACGCGAAGAAAGCGGTGCGGGAGGCCAAGTCAGAAGCGGAGAATGCCACAGCTAAATCCGAGGCGGATGCTGCTGAACTGGAGTCCTACAGGGCCTCGATGACCCGACTTAGAGCGGATGCAGAACAGCTCCGTGTTGCTCTGGCCGGGAAGGAGCGAGAACTTTCTCACGTCGGGGCTGAGCTTGAAAAGGTTAAGTCCGAGTTGGAGTCCTATGTAGCAGGTGAATCAGCCCGACGCGAAGCCTTCCTCAAGTCGGAGGAGTTTACGCGCATGCTGGCCTCCAAGGCTTTTAAGTTTCTGGATCTCGGCTTCGAGGGGTGCAAGGGCCAGTTCAAAGCCCAGGGCTTCCCGCCCAGTGACCAGGACCCTGACGACTTCCTGGACCTTAACGCCATTATTGCCAGCATCCCCCCCGACTTCATCAAATAGCCTGACCTGCTCTTAATTTATCCTTTGTAAATTTTCTTTTTTTTTTTTTTTTTTTTTTTATGCTGTGCCTCGGAGGCACCCCCTTGTAACGAGGTTATTCTGAATTGATTGTCTTGTCTGAAGTAATTTATCACTTGTTAGGAATTGGTTTTCCTCGCAACGTCCCGACCCCTCACACCAGCCGAGCCAACCCGTGCTTTTACATTGGATTGATCCGATAAAATACAACTTATAAATAATCCCCCGCGTAGAACTGAATGCCGCGCAGGGCCCTCGTGCCATAACGACAAATAAATCTAACAAAATTAAATCTTAAAACAGGGCTAACCTGTTAATCTCCAAAGACAGCCATGCAAAAAGGACCTAACCGACCCGATCTTGAAGAAGTAATCTTTGCAAGCTGATGATGTCCTCTTGACCTGCGCCCCTACACCCGTGTTTTATGATGCAGAGAGGACCTGCACTTTTAATTGTTGCCAGGGCCTCATACACCTGGGCTTTAGCATGCAGGGCGGACCTGTGCTTTTAATTGTTGCCAGGGCCTCATACACCTGGGCTTTAGCATGCAGGGCGGACCTGTGCTTTTAATTGTTGCCAGGGCCTCATACACCTGGGCTTTAGCATGCAGGGCGGACCTGTGCTTTTAATTGTTGCCAGGGCCTCATACACCTGGGCTTTAGTGACAGGGATGACCTGCACTTTTAATTGTTGCCAGGGCCTCATACACCTGGGCTTTAGTGACAGGGATGACCTGCACTTTTAATTGTTGCCAGGGCCTCATACACCTGGGCTTTAGTGACAGGGATGACCTGCACTTTTAATTGTTGCCAGGGCCTCATACACCTGGGCTTTAGTGACAGGGATGACCTGCACTTTTAATTGTTGCCAGGGCCTCATACACCTGGGCTTTAGTGACAGGGATGACCTGCACTTTTAATTGTTGCCAGGGCCTCATACACCTGGGCTTTAGTGACAGGGATGACCTGCACTTTTAATTGTTGCCAGGGCCTCATACACCTGGGCTTTAGTGACAGGGATGACCTGCACTTTTAATTGTTGCCAGGGCCTCATACACCTGGGCTTTAGTGACAGGGATGACCTGCACTTTTAATTGTTGCCAGGGCCTCATACACCTGGGCTTTAGCATGCAGGGCGGACCTGTGCTTTTAATTGTTGCCAGGGCCTCATACACCTGGGCTTTAGTGACAGGGATGACCTGCACTTTTAATTGTTGCCAGGGCCTCATACACCTGGGCTTTAGCATGCAGGGCGGACCTGCATTTTTAATTTCGGACAAGAGGTTTAAAGGAAAAATTCATTAAATAACAGCGTTCGTACATTGAATTGAAATAACAACAAAATGCCTAGGAATAATATTTTCTGAGGTGATATGCATTCCAAGGTCTCTTTAGGCGTCGGCCTCCGTCCTCCTCCAAGTAGTACGACCCGGAACTCAGCTTCTGGACTACTTTGTATGGTCCCTCCCATCGGGGGTCAAGCTTTCTTACCTCCCCTTTGACCTTTTTGAGGACGAGGTCCCCTACCTGAAAATTTCGGGGTACCACCCTTTTGTTGTAGGCCCTGATTATCTTGCTGCGGTAAGCCTCCATCCTTATAGCCGCCCTTTCCTGTTTCTCATAGATCAGATCCAGGTCCAGAGCCCGGCTTTCCTCATTGTCGCCATCATATGCCTGGACCCTGGCAGAGGTCTTTCCAACCTCAGCTGGTAGCACGGCCTCCGTTCCATATACCATGCTGAAAGGCGTTTCTCCAGTTGGGACGCGAGCTGTCGTTCTGTAAGCCCACAAAACACTTGGTAACTCGTCCACCCAGTCTTTGCCAACCCCGTACAGTCTGGCCTTCAAAGCTTGCACAATTGATCGGTTGGTGACCTCTGTCTGCCCGTTGCTCTGTGGATAACCTACTGATGTAAAGGCTTGTTCGATCTTCATTTCCTTGCACCAAGCCATTAACCTCTGCCCCTGGAACTGCCTCCCATTGTCTGAGATTAATTTCCTGGGTACTCCAAAGCGGCAAACTATATTCTACCACAGAAAGTCCAGCACATTCTCCTCGGCGATCTTGGCTAAAGGCTCGGCCTCGACCCATTTCGAGAAATAATCTACAGCCACCAACAGAAATTTCTTTTGCTTCGGGGCCACCGGGAAAGGTCCCACGATATCCAGGCCCCATTTATCGAAAGGACAGGCCGACGTTACCGCTTTCATGAGGTTTGCTGGCCTTGACTGGAACTTACTGTTCCTCTGACAACCCTCACAAGTGACTACAGTCCTGATCGCGTCATTCCTCAGGGTAGGCCAGAAATACCCAGCAAGGAGAGTCTTTCTGGCCAGAGCCAACCCCCCGAGATGGTCCCCGCAGCATCCCTCGTGAATTTCTCTGAGCACATATTCTGCCTCTTCCGAGTTGAGACATCGGAGGAGGGGTCCGGCAAATGACCTCTTATATAACACATCCTCTATCAGAACAAAACGGAATGCGTGCCTCTTTAACCGTCGGGCTTGGTTCTTATCAGCGGGTACTTCCAGCTTTTTCAAGTAGTTCAAAATCGGGGCCATCCAGCCCAACACCTCGGGGGCCTCGGTGACGGGCCGAGCTGCCGGAATCAACTCTGTCTGAAATATGTACTCCCTCTGTGACAAAGGAACCAGGGATGTTGACCACTTGGAGAGCTCATCGGCCTCCTGATTATCTTCCCTAGGGATCTGCACTATGCTCCACTCCACGAAACTTTCTGACATCTCCTGTATAGCCTTCAAGTATTCTATCATCTTCTCGCTCTTGGCTTCGTAATTCCCTCTCACCTGCTGAGTGGCCAGCTGGGAGTCCGAGTGAAGGATCACTCGACTGGCACCGACCTCTTTCGCCAACCTCAGCCCGATCAGTATAGCCTCGTACTCTGCTTCATTATTAGAAGCCCGGAAATCTAATCTGATAATGACCTTCATCTTCTCACCCGCGGGGGATATCAGAACAATCCCCACTCCACTGCCTTCACTGTTAGCTGCTCCATCCACGTATATCTTCCAGGGCTCCTCAGCTTCAACCTCTATCATTTCTGCGATGAAATCTGATAAGGCCTGGGCTTTGATGGATGACCGAGGTTGGTAGGTTACGTCGTACTCGCCGAGCTCGATTGTCCATTTCACCAATCTCCCCGATACATCAGGCTGGGTCATTATCCTCCCTATGGGGCTGTTGGTTAGCACTGAGATGGGGTGTGACAAAAAGTAGGGTCTCAGCCTCCTTGCGGTTAGGACCAAAGCTAATGCCAATTTTTCGACCTCTGGGTATCTGAGTTCCGCCCCTTTCAGTGCATGGCTGACATAATACACCGGCCTCTGGTCCGTACCGTCTTGTTTTATTAGTACCGAGCTAACAGCGCTTTCTGTGGCGGACAAGTAGATCCATAATCGCTCGCCGGGCTCTGGCTTTACCAGGACTGGCAGCTCGGCCAAGTGCTTCTTCAGGTCAGAGAAAGCTTCCTCGCACTCGTCGTCCCAAGCGAACTTTTTCGCCTTTCTTAGCACTCGGAAGAAAGGGTAACTCCTATGAGCTGACCTGGAAATGAAACGAGCTAAGGACGCAATCCGCCCTGTTAGTTTCTGCACCTCTTTTATGCTGCGAGGTGAGGTCATGTCCTGAATTGCTCTAACTTTTTCCGGGTTGACCTCGATCCCCCTCTCTGTTACCATGAAACCCAAGAATTTACCGCTCTTCACACCAAATACGCACTTAGCCGGATTCAATTTCAGACCAAACCTGCTTAGTGTGGCAAAAGTTTCCTCCAAGTCGGGCAATAGGTCTGCCTGGCCTTTAGATTTTACCAAGATGTCATCCACATAAACCTCAATGTTCCTTCCCGCCTGGTTTTCAAACACTTTGTCCATTAACCTCTGGTATGTGGCCCCGGCGTTCTTGAGGCCAAAGGGCATGACCACATAGCAGAACGTTCCATCCGACGTGATAAAACTGACCTTATCTTGGTCCTCTTCCGCCAAGGGTATTTGGTGATATCCCTGGTACGCGTCCATGAAACTTAACAGCTCGTACCCCGAGGTGGAGTCCACCAGCTGATCGATCCGAGGTAGGGGATAACAGTCCTTGGGACAGGCCTTGTTCAAATTACGAAAGTCGATGCACATCCTCCATTTCCCCGCCGACTTTGGAACCAAAACCACGTTTGACAACCAGGTGGGGAATTGTACCTCCCTTATCTGTCCGGCCCTCAGCAGGGTCTGAACCTCGGCTCGGATAATTCTGTCTTTATCTGGTCCAAAATGCCTCTTCTTTTGCCGGGTTACTTTTACTTCTGGATTGACATTTAACCGGTGCTGGGCTACAGAGGGCAACACCCCTGTCAGCTCGGTCGGGGACCAGGCGAATATTCCGGCATGCTTGGACAGGCAATTCGACAAGTCGTGTTTCAGGACGCTGTCTAGGTCAGCCGCTACTCTTGTGGTTTTATCGGGCTGTCCTGGGACTAATATAATTTCCTCTTCTCCGTCCCTCATCGCCTGCACCTCCTGCACCATCTGCACCCCCCTATCCTCCCGTCCTTCATCACCGCCCCTTCGGGATCTTTTCACCTCTAACTTCACAGTTTCCGCGTAGCATTTCTTGGATGAGGGCTGGTCTCCCCTAACTTCCCCCACTCTTTTTCCTACAGGGAACTTGATCTTTTGGTGGAAGGTGGAGGCCACAGCCCTGAATTCGTTCATAGCTGGCCTCCCCAGAATGATGTTGTATGAAGATGAGGCCGCCACAATCGTGAATGTGACCAGCCTGGTTTTCCGATCTTCTTTACCTCCCAGGGAAAGGGGCAGGGAAATCTGACCGAGGGGGTACACGGTGTGCCCAGCGAAGCCAAATAGTGGGGTGTTGATTGGCTCGAGTTGATACCCTCCTAAGTCCATCTGCCGAAAAGCTTCATCAAACAACACGTTCACGGAACTACCTGTGTCTACAAACACCCTCCCAACCTCATAATTGGCAACAGTGGCCCGTATGACCAGGGCATCGTTATGGGGTGTGCAAATGTTCTCCAGATCTTTCGGCCCAAAACTGACAACCACCTCCTCCTCGGCACCACAAACCCCTCCTACACTCAGGGTCTCCCTCCTGCTGACAGCCTTCCTAGCCCTGTTGGAATCCCCATCTGTTGTCCCGCCCGAGATCATGTTTATGACTCCCCGCTTTGGGGAGTCAGCGCGGGTAGGGTTGACGTCATTTAAGCTCCTTGGGGGTCCTCGAGCACGTCCTCTACCACGGAACGGAGGACGGAAGTTGGTCCGTCCCCCTCTCCCTCTCGTCCATGACGGTCCTCGACCCCTTCCCCGAGGAAGATTATCCCCTGGTGGGACGGGTCGGGACAACAACTGCTTGAACTGGGAACTGTTCTGTATTGCCTTCTCGAGCTCCTCATCCAAACGATGGCAATCTTGTGTGGTGTGCCCAGTCGCTTGGTGGAAGATGCAGTACTTCTCCGGGGCCTCCTTGCTCGGCTCCACACTAGCTGGTGCCGGCTTTTGCAACACCTGTTTGTCTTCGCATATGCGGACGGCCTCCTCCTTGGAGACCTTCAGCGGCGTATAATGGGAAAATCGACCGAGCTGTGCCCCTTCCACTGGCCTCTTCTCGCCCTGGTTGATCCGTTTTTCCCCAGTCCTCCGCACTTCCTTCCTCCTCAGTTGCTGGGCCTCCTCCACGTTGATGTACTTCTCCGCTCGGGTGAGCAGATCATCATAGGTAACAGGAGGCTTCTTTACCAAGGATCGGAAGAAGTCTCCTCCTCTCAGGCCTTGGGTGAAGGCGCTAATCAGAATTTCCGCCGGGCAGGCAGGTATTTCGAGTATCACAGTGTTGAAGTTTTTGATATACTCCCTCAACGACTCATCCTCGGCCTGCCTCATCTCGAACAAGCTCAGAGAGGTCTTCTTATACCGCTTGCTGCTGGCATACTGGTGCAAGAACGCGGAGCTAAATCCGGCGAAGGAAGTGATGGAACCCGGCTCCAACTGATTGAACCACTTCTGGGCCGACCTCACCAAAGTGGTTAGGAACACTTTGCACTTGAGGCGATCCGAGTAACAATGTAGCATGGCAGCATTTTCGAACCTGCCCAGGTGTTCTTCCGGGTCCGTGCTCCCGTCGTATTCCCCAGCATTGGGGGGTCGGAAGTTATTTGGGAGTTCCTCGTTCACTATTTCACCCGAGAAAGGGGTTCCCCTCCTGACAGAGGTACCCCCCATCCCTCTCTTCATCCTCTGGACCTCGTCCTTCAGCTCTTCCACCTGGCCCTCCAGATCCGGAACAGCAGTCACTTTAGGCCGGGAAGTTGCTCCTTGTTCGGGATCCTTCATCTGCTGGGAGCTTTCCCCGTGCACGCCCTCGGACGGACCTTCCTTTTTCCTCATGGTTTGCTCCACCGTAACTGCAATCAGTCTTGTGAGCTGCTCCAGTGTCAAAGCTCCCACTGTCATGTTTACCCCGGGCAGTGGCTGCTCCTCGCCATTGGTGGAGGCGTGGTGCTCTCGATTTTCCTCTGCTTCCGTTCTCCTTGTTCTTACCATCGCATCAACGTCTCTTGCTCAAATTTTCCCACAGACGGCGCCAATTTGTTACCTCCTTTTTTGGTTCGCTTTGATAACAAATGAATTTATAGGGGAAGATAGATGAGCTATTTCGTGAAATCACTGGTTAGGTCGGAGCCTGGTAAAGTCTTAATTGGTTAAGAATCTCCGGCGATCAAACTGGTGAATCCAGAGAGAGTTCTTGCTAGCAATTCTCCTCTTTATAGGGGGAGGGTAGTCAGTGGTCCCGACGCCTTGCCTGGGGCTTTGGAGACAATGTCTGAAACTGAGGGGGGGACCATAGATGGGGGACCATCTGCGCCTGCTACCTACTTCGTACGACCCTCTTGCTCTGATGATTCTCTGTATCTGGTAATATGCTTTTCTTACTCACAGTGCCTGACCACCCCCTGATTGGTTGGCAGGTCTAGCTTTTGCTTTAATAGGTGTCCGACTCCTGCCACCCTAGCCTCGGTATGCAGGACCACCCTAAACGGCCCCAGCTCGCCTATTCTGTCCCATGACTTCCCGTCCTGTCCTATTGAGGAAAGGGCTCCCCAGCCCGGATACCTTGCTAAATAGAGTCCGTCCTGATCTTCCGACGAGACAGTGCCTCTGCTCGGGTGGCATGTCACATGGAGGACCTACCCGACCTTTTGATGTATTTCCTCGCCGCCCCGGCTCCGGAATGATAGTGGCAGCTGGACAGAGGTGATCTCGCCCGTAATAAACTCGGGTCGGTTGGAGAGCCATATAGTGGCTACGAGGACAGCCCGGTATAGTCCGTGACGACGTCCCTTGTTGACTAAATGGGCCCCGCACTGACCGGGCCCAAATAAAGTTCGGACCTCAAGACCTACTGGGCCTCCAGAATTAGGGATATCATTTATAATTCAAAAAATTTATATTATTTGACAGTACAGAGAATATAAAAACAATGATAGTATGTATTTCAAAAAAAGGGTATATGTATACAAGTGATGATTCATTGAATTTAGTAATTGAAAGTTGCATGGGCAGTTTCACAGGTTTCTTGAACTTTGGCCACTTTCACCAAATCAAGTTGGAGTGGAGATCAGTGAATGCACGGACTTGTTATAGTTGATTTCCTAGATCAGCTGTCTAATTTTACAAGATCCATACCATTCTTAAAACATCCAGATGATCTGTATATATTTATTGACCACGACAACTACAATAATTAAATTTTTAATCTCATAGATTAATATATAATTAGTGATACAATTCCAAATTAGTGAATAGAACGGAATTCAATAAATTTCTAACAAATTTCTCAACTGCCTCTCTACCTAACAATCGGTATTATGTATTTTATATGGAAGATGTCAGTGCACATGTATTAGACCATTCCAGGCAATTATATGTGACAGACAATCTACATTGATCAAGCTTTTATAATTTTAAGGGGGCTTCTAGCTCAATTCCATCTACATACCGAAAGAGGGAGACCTCTACCCAGGTTTTTTTTTATATATAATTTCCAAATAAAATGTCCTGAGTATATGGTGGCGGGTCTAAAGCATGTTTATGCTAATTTTATATCTGTTTGTTCCAAATTAATTGGTTGTTTTTATTGTATATTATATTGTTTTGTATCTAATTTTAAGATTGGAGATTTATTATTATTTTGCATATATGTGATTTGTTACCTCATTTTTTGGTTCGATTTGATAACAAATGAATTTATACAAGAAATGAATAAACATCAAGATTTTTTACGTGGAAACCCCGAAGGGAAAAACCACGGGACCTAGTCCAGTTTGAATCTTCACTATAAACAACCGGATGATCTACAATGTTTTTTACAAGAAAACATGGAGGAAAAAATCAGAAATCGGATGGGGGGAGAGGAGCCGAGCCGCTGCTGCTTGCCATCCAGAAGAGAAAAAAAGAAAAAGGCGATCCCCCTCAATTCTTCACTCAACCTACTGTTACATTGCCCTCCTTTGGTTAATGGGCTTTTTTCTCATTTAAGCACTTTAATTAGGGTCTTTTATTAGTTGATTAATTGGGCCAAAATAAATGATAATGGGCCGAAATAAATGATGAATGAGTTAATAAAATATTGGAATGGGCCCAGGTAGGATGGCTTGGTATCTTGTCAGATTGGGTCGAGCCCATAGAATTCGGGTCCAAACCGCCCCGGGACAATTATCGGGGTATCATCAGTATCCCCCTCTAGTCGAGCTAGAGTAACGCTGTATCGACTCCAACTGGTTAGGTGAGGACCCGGATCGGTAGTCCTTCATATGCCAAACCATGATGTGACCTTGCGCCGCGCCGAGTTCCCGAGTCATGCTGTCGGTAGAGCCATGACAATTCGTACTGAGCTTCTGCCAATAATAGCAGGTCATACTGGGCAGTAGGAATCCGAACTGAAGCTACTATAATCGAGAATTCCTAGCTGACAAAGGTGATCGAGAGATCCGAGATGATAAAATGCTTCTTCGTTGGGCCGGACTGAGCAAATAAGGCTCGCCCGGCCTGATCTCTTGAGATGATGTATGAGAAGATAATACTCGTCCGACCTGATCTGAGAATATTGATCGCTCGACCTGATATGAGATGATATGTCCGAGCAAGTTACGCTCGCCTGACCCGATCTAAGCTCCAAAGAAATATATATGAGCTAATAATATTGGTCTGAGCTGAGCTGGACTCCAGATAATAAATATGAGCGAATGATGCTCGGCCGACCTGATCTGAGCTCCGAAATAAGCAAGAGCAAATAATGCTCGCCTGAACTCCATAATAAATAAAGCCTAGCTCAGTTCCATAGCAGATAAAACTCGCCGAACTCCAGAGCTAATAAACATCTGGACATCCAGAGCTTGATAAATATGTCGTGCTGAGCAAAAAAAGTACAGCTGAACTCTAGAAATGATCCATGGACAGCTAATAAATCCGGGCTTATCTGAGCTCCATAAGTAATACCGAGCCGAGGAGTAGATAAGTTGATGTGAGCACCAGAGACGAGATATATCGAGTTGAACTCATGAAATAATAAAGTCATGCTCTGGGTAAATAGATACAGTCGAGCTCCAGACAATAAACATGGAGCAAATTAGACTCCCTAGTGTTGAAACTGAGCTGGCATGTTATAAGGATGACATGTTATCTGAGCAGGGCTGTTATCTGTGCATGGCTGACCTGCAATAATAACTCGAAATAATTCTAAGTACAGAATTAAATCTTAAACAGGACTGACCTGTTAATCTGTGCAGGGCTGACCTGCATTAAGAACTCGAAATAATTCTAAGTACATAATTAAATCTTAACAGGGCTGACCTGTTATCTGTGCAGGGCTAGCCTGCAATAATAACTTGAAATAATTCTAAGTACATAATTAAATCTTAAACAGGGCTGACCTGCAATAATAACTCGAAATAATTCTAAGTACAGAATTAAATCTTAACAGGCTGACCTGTTATCTGTGCAGGGCTGACCTGCAATAAGAGCTCGAAATAATTCTAAATACAGAATTAAATCTTAAACAGGGCTGACCTGTTATCTGTGCAGGGCTAGCCTGCAATAATAACTTGAAATAATTCTAAGTACATAATTAAATCTTAAACAGGGCTGACCTATTAATCTGTGCCGGGCTGACCTGCATTAAGAACTCGAAATAATTCTAAGTACATAATTAAATCTTAACAGGGCTGACCTGTTATCTGTGCAGGGCTAGCCTGCAATAATAACTTGAAATAATTCTAAGTACATAATTAAATCTTAAACATGGCTGACCTGTTAATCTGTGCAGGGCTGACCTGCATTAAGAGCTCGAAATAATTCTAAATACAGAATTAAATCTTAAACAGGGCTGACCTGTTATCTGTGCAGGGCTGACCTGCCTGAACTCCGAAGATAATAAACCGAACCCATGCAGCTCGTACGTCCTGAATTCCAGAGCTAATAGATATGCGAAGATATAGCTCATCTGAATTCACGAAGTGAAAGATGCCCTGAGCTCTTGAGATGATAAAATGCTGAGCAAATAAAGCTCGCCTCATCTGATCCCGGAGAAAAAATATAAGTAGACAAGACATGTCCGGTCTGGACTCCAGATAATAAATATGAGCGGATAAGACCTGCAATAATATTTGCCAGGGCCTCATACACCTGGGCTTAAGCAACCAGGGCGGACCTGTGCTAAATATTTGCCAAGGCCTCATACACTTGGGCTTAAGCAATCAGGGCGGACCTGTGCTGATATTTGCCAGGGCCTCATACACCTGGGCTTAAGCAATCAGGGCGGACCTGTGCTGATATTTGCCAGGGCCTCATACACCTGGGCTTAAGCAATCAGGGCGGATCTGTGCTAAATATTTGCCAAGGCCTCATACACTTGGGCTTAAGCAATCAGGGCGGACCTGTGCTAATGTTTGCCAGGGCCTCATACACCTGGGCTTAAGCAAACAGGGCGGACCTGTGCTAATGTTTGCCAGGGCCTCATACACCTGGGCTTAAGCAATCAGGGCGGACCTGTGCTAATATTTGCCAGGGCCTCATACACCTGGGCTTAAGCAAACAGGGCGGACCTGTGCTAATGTTTGCCAGGGCCTCATACACCTGGGCTTAAGCAAACAGGGCGGACCTATGCTAATTTTGCCACGGCCTCATACACGTGGGCTTACTCCGACTATCCCATCCGAACTCCCCATCATCACATCATCCGAATAAGTTCATCCAAAATCCAGATCAAATAAAGATCCCGAGCTGATGAATAAGGCCTTACTGCTAGATCGCGTGCCGAGCTGATGTAATAGGGGCTTACCGCGAGATTGCATGCCCTAGCTGCAGTGCACTTAGTCGACCTGAAACAATGAAATAGTGCAACACAACATATATATGAACTTTGAAGTAGTAGCTTAAAAAGAATTAACCGTAAGTAATGGCGTGTAAACCGAGCTCCGAAGTCGAGGTTAACTGTTAGGTTGAATATGTCCTGAGCTCGGCAAGCACTAGAGGCTGAGGCTCAATTGAGTCGAGGTCGAGCTAATGGATGACGAGCTGAGGTGACCAAGCAGAGGACGAGCTTAGTCAGAGGAGGCTGAGCTGAGGGGCGGATTTGAATCGATGTTTGAACCGCATGTGCATAGTAGACACGGGTCAAGCATAGGAAAGGTGCATACAGCCAACACATCATGAACTCGGTGTAAAGTAACTAGTTCACTATTATCTGGAATTTTTCAGGCATCAAAGTAAAAAATGGATAAAATCCAACTAGCAATCCAAACAAAAATGGATATTCCAGATTTCCACGGTATTGAGTAAAGAAGATAATGGAAGCAATAACCCCAACAAGCAAGAACATCCAAGTATAGAGCTGCCTGTTCATGAAGCTTTTAACCAGGATTTCAAGGATGAACACCGACACGATAAAAGAAGCCACAAGTTTTACAAGGTGACCAATTTCCCTTCGATGCACCATCTCCATAGTGCTTTATAAACTGATATTCACAGCTGATTTGGATCCATAAAAAAAACTTTCATTGCAAATTATGCATGACAGAGAGGAGAAGAATGTTCCATAAAAAGTAGAATACACACTGATCCCATCAGAAAACATCCAGAGAAATAAACCTGCCATGGGAAAACAAAGTAACTTGTTGTACAGAAGCAGAGGCAAGGTTGCTACTAGCTCATTGTGTCTTACTACCTTCCAGGTGTTCTTCCTAAGGTAAACTGATTGCTCCTCTCGGGAAAAACTTTCAGGCATTTATATTTAATTACGTAAATTTAAGCAGCTATTCAGTTCAACGGAACAGTTTGTTTCTCTTGTCTCAACGTGCCATCCTCCAGACAAAATAACAGTGGAGCGGCACTCTCTGAACAAAATACTAAGCCTGGACGACAGTTAGCCTTGATTTTGATTAGACCCGACCGATTCAATCTGCACGGTCAAATCCTTAACCCCAGCATCATGTAAAATGTGCAGTACTTGATGTTTTTGCAAAAGCATTGTTAGAATCTGCCAAAACGTGAAGATGGATAGTTCCCACAACATCTGAGTTGAGGAGAGTCCAGACATGCAGATTTTGAATGCCAACCACGTCCTTGAGCTTCATCACTTTATTTAGAGCTTCCTTGAGTTCATACTCGCAGAATCTTGGAACTCTTTGCATCAAGATTTCAGCAGAATTTCTGAGCAAAGGTATCACAGATAATACGATAAGGGCGGATATAAATATTGAGCATGCAGGATCAGCGATGAGCCATCCCTTGTACTTGATTAATAGGGTTGAAATGACGACTCCAACACTTCCCATTGTATCTGCCAAGACGTGCAAGAAGATGCCTTGCATGTTGTGGTCAATGTGGTTGTGGTGATGGTGATGCCTCTCCTTTTCCTTTCTTTCCAACAGTGGGCCAGTAGGATCATGGTGGTGATGGTGATCAGCGTCATGATGGCATTTGTTTTGTTCATGATCAAAAATACACTTTCTAGCATGATTCAAACCCAAATGCTCATTGAAACCATGCACCACATTAATTAACTCGCTACGTTTGTCTTCAAGTTCATCATATTCATGTGAATGATGATCAAGGTTAAGGTGATGGCAATGGGAATGGGCTTTCGACTCAGTATGGGAGTCAAAATAGGCTTCCGAATGGCTATGAGAGTGGGAATGTGAATGAGAACATGTTGCAGATCCGCCATGTGCATGATGATGCTCCTCATGAAAGAAGATCAGGCCGAAAACATTTACAACCAGCCCTCCAATCGAAACTGCCAGCAGACTGCTAGTAGAAATCTCTTGAGGGTCTAAAATCCTCTCCAGAGACTCGAGGGTGATTAATGCTCCAACTAGAACAAGAAAAACAGCATTGGCATAACCTGAGAGAACCTCAAACCTCCCACGACCATAGTTGAATTGACCATTCACTGGCAATCGTGAAATGTAAGATGCATACAAACCAATTGCCAGAGCAGCACAATCAAACAACATGTGACAGGCATCAGATATCAACCCAAGACTGTTACTCATGAAACCCGCCACAAATTCGACAACCATGTAAGCAGTGTTGATCAATAAAAACAGAGCAATCTTGCGCGACTTTCGTTCGCTCAAGACATGCCTAATAGGCTTCATCACTATTGCACTAAAGGACTCTGATGATTCAAAACCCAATTCAGGATAGCTAAAATTAACAGGATCCAACTCTCTCACCGAAATCCAAAGCAACAACCCACAAATCAGCAATCCCCACAGTGAAAGCTCCGGAAAATATAACAACTCCAAAACAAGAGTACACACAAAAGTTACAAAGTACTGCCTTCGAAAATCTTTTGAACCGGCTACTTTCTCATCAGTACAATTCTCACTCAACAGCACACCAAAAACCACGGTATTTGCCAGTGGCCAGCTGAGACTCAGCCAGGAAATGCTATCACTCTCCGCTTCAAACACAAACATACTTATAACAGCGGGTATAAAAAGAGCAACAGTTGTGAAAAACAAAGTGATCATACGAACCCTTTTTGGACCAAGCTCTCGAGCATCCCCCCTCCTTTTTTTTTTTCTCCTCCCGATAACTCCTTCAAAACCAGTCCATCAAAAAATCGACGTCCTAGCTCCATTTCCCACAGACGGCGCCAATTTGTTGCCTCGGATTTTGGTAAGGTAGACGTGTATTTCATCCGAGCACCAAACAATATACAAAAAGTAAATGAGACCAGATTTTTTACGTGGAAAACCCCAAAAGATGGGGAAAAACCACGGGACCTAGTCCAGTTTGAATCTTCACTATAAACAACCGGATGATCTACAATGTTTTTTACAAGAAAACATGGAGGAAAAAATCAGAAATCGGATGGGGGGAGAGGAGCCGAGCCGCTGCTGCTTGCCATCCAGAAGAGAAAAAAAGAAAAAGGCGATCCCCCTCAATTCTTCACTCAACCTACTGTTACATTGCCCTCCTTTGGTTAATGGGCTTTTTTCTCATTTAAGCACTTTAATTAGGGTCTTTTATTAGTTGATTAATTGGGCCAAAATAAATGATAATGGGCCGAAATAAATGATGAATGAGTTAATAAAATATTGGAATGGGCCCAGGTAGGATGGCTTGGTATCTTGTCAGATTGGGTCGAGCCCATAGAATTCGGGTCCAAACCGCCCCGGGACAATTATCGGGGTATCATGATTGATTGATTAATTACTATCTGAGTAAGAAGACATGGATAATTTAGGAGCAATGATAACTTGCAAACATGTTCTTAATAAGGTCCACATTAGACGATGAGCGGTGACTCTCAGCCCAACAATCGTGGAACCTTATCAAATCGAAAAATCTTGTATTTATGGCTCGATAGCCTTCAGTTGACATTTCGGTTAAACTCCATGTTTTAGTTGTGGATGATAAAATAAGAGGGGGAAAAAATCAGCTAAAAAATAATTTGCAACTCTGTAAGAAATGAGCCAATTGTACAACAAGATGGGATGTGTCGCATAAAATATGTAACAAACATTAAATTCCAAACAAAATATTATTACAACAATTCAAACAATATTAATCCAACCTTCAAGGGTATCGCTTCCAGGAATTATCCTCCCGGTTGTTTCGGAATGCACAACAGCCGACCGAATACACGATAATGAGGAAAACGAGGAAAATGATGTTTATAACAGCAACCTTTTTCCATTGACTCTTGATGTTATCCAATAGTCCAGCCTTGCATGATTCGCAACCGTAGCACAACTTGCTCTGATCGTTGCTCCAGGTCTCGCAGTCACGGTTGATAGATGATGTCGAGTTCTTCATCCAGTTCGTTGGGCTAACATATTGGAAGTCACAATCATTTGATGGTTTGCAGCAACCGGACTGTCAATTCAATTTTACCATTTTAGCACACATATCTTTATCCACAATTAAAAATATATATATCTATTCAAAAAAAATAATGGCGACCATCCGAAAAGGTGAGTTTGGAAGAAGAAAAAGTAAAGAAGAGCAAAAGGTGAATAAAGGAAGGTGGATGATTCCAAAAAGTAAAATAGGATCCTTTTTACCAATTATTTGATACGAGTCAATGACTAATGGTGGGACCCTCAATAATTGGTATTGAATAACATACGCCCTTTAGATTTATTTGATCAAACCACCACAAGATACATCATATCTCAATCTTTATAAATTAATAATGGAAAGAACACCAGATCATGTTCACCATAGTAATCCATGCCAGTTTACAAAAAACAAACCAATATTTACTTTGGAAACAGAATGAATATTAAGATCTAAGCATATAAGGCTCCAATCATCAACAAAACAAAACCCCACAATCCACAGAAAATATCAAGATCCACTGAAAACAACAAACCAAAATTTTATTTCGGAACAATTATTCTAAGACGTAAGCATTAAACGAAGGCAAATTGAATACCAAGGTCTGAACTAATAAGTCAAAAACTCCCCCATCCTTAAGAATAAATCCCAAATATAAAAAAATAAAAAATAGCAACCCAGGTATAGAAATAAACTCGCAAACATGCACAAGGTATATTATCGGTTCTAGCAGGGCCTCATACTAAAAAGTTCACAATTTTATTAAAAAAAATTCAGAACAAAAAAAAAAAAAAACAATAAATTTGGACTAAAATCTTGATTACCTGAAGAGCAGAGAGGTGCTTCCTGTAAAAATCATTCACTGGAGTAGACGCATCCTCAATAAGACTCTGGCATATCTTACTATCAGACAAGCAACTACTGATCTTACCCCAATTCTTGTTGACCCTTTTTTGCAACCAATTTGAATAATCCTCAAGTCTATATTCCTTATACCCTTTCCCAGAAATGGCCTCTCCCGCACCCTTGTTCGTCACCACAAACGCGAAAATAGTGAAGCAAAACAAGAGAACAATCAGCAAGAACATGACCAATAGATAAACCCACATCAGCCAAGAAACGCGGCAGCAAGAGCCCACGATTCCTGCAATGGATACCAGGAGAATGAAAACTCCTATAGCGATCACGGGCTTGTCAAGAAAACGCTCGCACTCTGTGCTGCCTTGCTTCGAGAGCCATATTCCGCCGGCTATGATGGGGATCGATAGCAAGAAAGTGACTATGTTCAATATTCCCACCAGATTGTTGCTGCAGCGCACCATTTTTCAAGAGAAATATCAAGATTTGCTTCTTTATTCAGTTGTTGAATTTGAGGAAAGATAAAAACTCCTTATTGGGTTTGGAAGAGAACAGTGACTGTATTGTGTATATATATGTGAAATGGATGGGTGGGTTAGATATTCTTGGTTTTTGGCTGAGAAATTCAAAGAAGGAACCGATCAGATTCGAACGAAGCAACATGAGATGGTGCGGTGTAGCGCGTGGCAGCTTAAGCGTGTTTGACAGCGAAGAGTAAAATTAAGAGAGAGTACTCCTTGGACTAGATTAAGGCAACTTGTGCTTTTTCTTAAAGAAAAAACAACCTTATAATTTATCTCCACTAATAATTTATAATATAAAATATATCCCTTAAAAAACCTTATATATCTCCATAATTGCACGATTATATAGATACAAATAATTTATTTACAATATAAAATTATATCCTATCTAAATTAGATAACCGATGTTATGTTGGCAAAACTTGCCTAACGTTTGGTCAAATATTTTTGAATTTTATGTTACCAATTAAATGAAAAATTTTCGATTAAATATCGTGTGTTTAAAAATGACATTTAGTTGACAAGTAAAATTACAATTTATTATTACTACATCGAAGCACAATCCCCAAAACTGAATTGCGAAATGAACATTGGATTTGTATATTTTAGATATTTTAACTATATAATATCTGGAAATTCAGTTTAAAAATAAAATTCTTACTACTTACGAGTTTATTTAATAAAACTTGTTATAAACATTAGGAAATGGAGCTACTAAAAGAGTAAATGATAGTTTCGATAAAGAAATACTAAACATAAAATAATCTCACATAGGATTTTTTCAAATGATTTTTAAAAATATGTAATTTTGTAATGTAGATAGAATAGTGAAAACAATGTTTTATTTATTTATTTTTAAATAAAGCAAAAGCAAAAATGCAAAACCACGTTTTGTTGCTCCTCCTAATAATTTATAGCATTAAATTAGAAACAAAAGGTCTTTTTAGAATATAAAAAAAAAGGGTCTTAACTACTCAAACCACTTTATTTTGTAATATTTATTTGTAGACAATAATACATCTTACCGACACCATATTTGAAGTGTTTATTAGACTTCTTATTTTATCTTTCTTCCAAGTATTAGGTTACGTTTTGACCTGTGAATTAGGTTACGTTTTGACCTGTGAATTTCTTAGACCATGTCATAAGATTTGGTCATCCCACGCAGTGTTTTCATAACCGGACCGGACATAAAACCGGTGTCCTTACTGGTTACAGGTTCGATCGGTTTAACCGGTTAAACCACTGGTTCAACCGGTGTATGACGTCATCATGATGTAATATCTATATTTAATTTTTGAAAAATATATAACATATATTTGTAAAAGTTTCAAATGTTCATAATAAAAAAAATATCATTGTAGCAACATAGCATGGAGACCAATATTTTACACAATCTTTCAATAATTTCATCTATTTAAGTTTATAATTATTTTTTTTATATAAACTTTATATATAAAAGGATTAATTACAAACACACTAATTAGTCATGCATACACCAAATTTGTATTATATTATTCAATAATGGGCTACTATATTATTACAAATACTTTATTATTGATTATCAAAATTAAGAGATTTTTTGTCTTTTTTGATACAATATATTACTTTTTGTATTTATATATAAGACTGATACAAATATCAAAAATATATAATGAGTAAATGTTAAAACTCATAGTTGCATGAAATTGATGCAATACAAAATTAGATCTAATATATATAATAAACTCCATAAAATCTTCAATCATGGCAATACAATTGTCATGTAATCCACCAATTAAAATGCAAGAATTGATTTTTTTATTAGAAAGTTCATACATTGCATGTAGAAGAAGAATTGTTGTGTGAATGATAAAACTTAAAATGGATAAAAAAAATGAAAAACTAAAAAAAAAAAAAAAAGAGGTGAGAACCGGTTCAACCAGTCGACCGGTTCACCGGTTCGACCGGTTTTTGACCGGTTCTCACCGGTTCTTTGCCCCTCCGATTTTATACTGTTAACCGGCCCGGACTCAGCACCGGTCACCGGTTGAACCGGTCGGACCGGCCGGTCCGGGCCGGTTTTAATAACACTGATCCCACGTACCATGTTCTTTCCAAGTGTTGACTTTATGTGTTATGTACACACACACGACACACATGTGTTGTGTATATATATATATAATACATGTATGTGGTTGTGTGTAATTAATTTGAAAAAGAAAGTAGTGTAATTTGAGGTTAACAAAAGTTATAACCTCGCCTGTGTATCCAACTTTTTTAGTATATACATGAGCATCATTATGTTGTATTGCATATTCGCGAAATAATAATTACATAGATTTCCTCTTCATGTTTTATTATGCTTTATAACTCAGAAACTTCATATGTTACAGAGGAGGAGGAGGCGGTTCAGTATAGAACCAAATTGCTTTTGTTGGCATCGAAATCCAATTCTTGCAAGTTCATTAGCATCGTCATCTTTACCTTATGACCGGACAAAACATTCTTATGACTCAGAGTGACTCGATTCCTTAATCTGGATCTTTATAAACAATTGCTCCACCGTAAACTGATATATGCAAATTAAAAGCAAGGAATATGCAATGTCTTGCATGTGTGTGTGTATATATATATATATAATGAGTTACCAAACCTTTACTATTTATTACTATTCTAATGAATAGTAAAAGCTTGGTTTGTTAAATATATTTTTTTTCTAATTAATTTGTCAACTAAAAACTTTTTTTGTTACAAAAACTTTTTTGTTTATGCACAGGTTTGGCTTGAACCGACTAAGACAAAATATATCTTAATCGGTTGTTGATGAGTACAACTTCAAATATTATTTTTTTCCGTTTATAATAAAATGAACATCAAAAGTTATAGTCAGTCATTTGATTATTTTTTCATTCAATTACATTATCATGATCGCTTTTTTGAAAAGGTTTGTTAAAGTTAGTCATTTGAAATGTTATTTTTGGTTAAATTAGGAAAATTGACTAAAATGCTGGTACATGGCACCGCACCTTATGCGGTGCCAACAAAAACTTATATATATATAAGTGTGTGTGTGTGTGTGTGTAAAGCCTTGCATATACAATAGGCTAGACAAGACGAACGGTATAACATGTAGATCTTTCCCTTTCTCTCAATAGAATGGTTATCATGTTAGAATGCGTAACCATAATTCAAGGAAAATATTTATGTTCATTGTTTTCGTAAAACTTAACGCAACTAGGTACTCAGGTGCATCTCATGAGCAGTTTACTTCTAAATATGGGAAGCATATGTACCTCCCCAGGCAGGAACACCAGTACCACTGATGACTGGACCGTTAACTACTGGAGGATGAGGTGCATATCCGCTGGTATATGGATTCATTCCCTCTCCCACAACTCCAACCACAGGAGGAAGCCTGTCAAAATTGTCAAGACCACCGTTTCCATGAAAAGTAGGCGGATGCATGTAATCTGGATTGATATGAGGGGCGTAGTACGGTATTGGAGCTATAACATACACGAGAGAATTGTTAACACAAGTGGAAAACAAGAAAAAATAAGTATTAGCGAGATTTTGGGTAAATCATAATATGCTAAATGGAGTGCGATTCATCCCAGTGGCTAATTATTGTAGCCACATTAACTATATGACCAAAATGGTAAGTAGTTTGATAGATGAATCTCGCCAGATGTAGCAGAAAACAAACAAGGATTTCATGCATGGACAGAAACAATTACCACTAGCCCTCTTCTCAGCATTTAACACCTCAGTTCGCAACCTTTCCACTTCTTCAACCACGCGAACAAGGTCTTTTTCCATGATCTTCATTTGTTCCACCTTTACTATGTTCAAACCTTTTTCATGTTCAAAGACCTTGCTTTTTTTTCATATCAAAAGGAATAGTTAAGGCCAAATATGATGGAAAACACGACAAAATAGGAGCGTACATAAAAATGCAAGGATTAACACCATGATGTCAAGTTTGGTCTCGGTTTTCATTAGTGTTGGGTTCGGTTCGAAGGATTTGGAATTAGGGGAAGGATTTGAAATATTTACATTTTAAATACATCAAGGTTGCTATTGGATAGACTCATTTGTGTTTTAGAGAGATTTATGAAATAACTTTCTTATCACTTCTTTTTTAGATGATTTGAAATCCATTATAATGCTTGATACAAATGTACAAAATGACAGGTGAAAAATTCAAAATCTAGAAAATTTAAAAACACCCAAACAAGCCAATGTAAATGCATCCTGAGACAGGTTTGTATAGATTGATTTGAATTTAACAACAAATTTTAAATGAAAGGATATGAATAGGGGATTCAGATGGCCTAAAGATGAACTTAAAATATTTAAATTAGTTTTATTTTTTTTTTAAATGAAAGGATTTCAAAATTTATGATTTTTTTCATTTTTTTGAGACATCAAAATTTATGAATTTGAGATAACATGTTTTGATAGGGATTTCAAAGTCCTAAAGATGAACTAAACATAAATCTAATTTGAAAATGAGTTTTACTTTTCTCATTCGGTTCTTTTTGCCAAACAATAATGGTGGATTATGATAACGGACTCTAAATCCATGCAGCTCAATGCATCAATCCAAACTCAGCCTAAAATGATTGTAAAACAGCTTACAATGGTTGCTAGTATCCAGGAAAGTGCGATAAAATTATAATTAATGATTTGAAAGTATTTACTCAAAAATCCTTTCGCCCAATCATTTTGTAAACTACCTCTTACCTGTCCTAAAGGTGATTGCTTGTGGCATCAAGTAAAGAACATGAAGAAAAAACTACTTTACAATCAACAAGAAAACAAGAGCCTTTTTAGTAATGGAAGATTAGATGAGGGTTATAAGAGACCATATGAAAAATAATAACAAACGTGGATATACTTACCGTAATCTTTTATGCTCTTGTCTCAAACTATCAAGTTCAGAACGCTTTTCTGGAAGCTTTTTAACATCTGCATGAACGGCATCCAATTCCTTCTTAGTACGTTGGATTTGAGCAGTCAACTCTAGCTTAGCTTCCACCAAGCTTTGTGCTTCAACAAGAGCCTCTTGAAGTTCCTTATTAACATTGTCTTCAGCTCTAATTTTTGCTTCCATTTTTCCAGTCTTGTCCAATAAAATCCGAATCTGAATGTCACCTTCTGTTTGGATGCTTCTAATATGTTCTCTAAGTTTCTCCACTTCCCGATGTGCAGCTACAAGGTCCTGCCTCAAGGCAATATGACTACATGCCAATTTATGATTATCTTCAGAAAGTTGTTCTATTTCTGCAGCCTGTGTGGCCAATTTTTTCTCTAAAAGAACATGAGGAAGTGGTTCCATAGAGGGGGAGAGACTAGGCAACAGACCACGACGAGTCATTTCTGTAGCTGGTGTAATATGCTCGTCATGTGAAGGTGGTATATTTCTTCTTGAAGCCATGAGTAAGACAATATACTGAAGATGGAAAGGAGCAAATTTAAAAGAATTTTGTGTTATTTCGTCACATATCACAGAGGCCATAGATAGAACTTCCAAATAAGCTTACGAGACACAGAATGATTTGTCCTTTCCTTCGAGAAATAAAGATGTTGACCCTCAAGATTTCCAGGTCAGCATCAAGCAAAGAATTCACTCTTCAAGAGCAGGAATACCCAATATTTTTAACCATAAGAAGCTAAAGATTTCTGAATACAAAAATGAGGCTAATATATTTTCAATTCCTTTCTTGAACTTTTCCTTTGAATGGGCACATTTCTTTCACTAATATCCATTTATCCAATATTTTAATTTATGACAAGTACATTGATGATGAAACAACAATCCACCATCTATATGAGATTATCTACTGCCCAAATATAAATCACGGACCAAAAAAATACAGCGTTCCTTCAACTGTATGTACAAGATATGAGAAACTTTGTTTTGAAATGTGTACATTACACAAGACAGAGCTCCTCAGTTAAAATTTATGGGGCCTGGATTACATACTCAAATCGATTGCGCGAAAACTACCAATTTATCTAGTTGTTCATGAAAATAGTGATCTTTCTAAATGAGCTCATCCTAATTCGTTAATTTCTCAATAAAATTTTCTTTGAAAAACTTAATAAACCAATTTCATTAGTGCAAGCCTAAGAGAAGAAAATATATTTTACTACATGATCAATTTCACAGGCTAGTTACATTAACAAAAGGAATGACATAAAAAAATCATAAGAACAAAATATCCAAACTAAATAAAGCATCTTGATAAGAATAAATTCACGAAAATGGAACAACAATACGAAATAATCATAACCAAGCCCCACAAGTCAAACTCTTAAATCATCATCCTCTTCGACTATCTCCTCCACATATATAAATAATCATCTCCTTCATTTGGATCAGTACCTGAAATTTTAAGTTTAACAATGGTGAGACGAATTCAGTATGCACCCACCATGTACCCCTAAATCAAGCCACTAAATCGACCTCAAGTATAACAACAACAACTATTATAACAACAAATAATAAATGCTTATGCAGATAGCATGCTATATGTCAGAATTCTATCATGCAACACGATGACCGTATAGAAACAAGAGGTGGCTCACATTTACCGTTGTACACATAGAAATTTGACCCCAAGAACAAAGAGGTGGCTCATTTAATAGATAGAAATGTAACCACAGAAACCAAGAAGTAACTCCCACAACAAAGGGAATAGAGAATACAGACATAAAGAACTTCAATGGATGCAAATCTATATGCAAAAGGAGAAAAACGCAATACCAAACAGAAGCTGGACACAATACACATATATAATCTATAATAAAACACATAACCATATACATCTGAATTCATAACTATGGAGCCTTTACCAAATAACGTGGAATCAAAGAAGTACGTTCATTAAGTCCTTTGGTTAATTTGATTGTAGAACTTTGGTGAAACTCTAAAAAGCTAAAAAATATATAAATTAAGGTCTGAAATTCCACAATTCTAATATATTTAAGATATAAATAGGTAACTACATTCTAAATCAAAATAAAAAATACTCACTAGTCAATCAAATAAAATTGATGACAGTAGATCGAACTCATATTTCATAAGGTGAGATCGAATATTGGTTTTTAAAGCTATCAAAATAAATTTATTAATAAGACTAAAATCTAAACTTGGAGTGCCGAGACAATGTAAATCTCAAACACCAAATTCAAATGGTTTTCAAAGCAAAGCATCAGACTGTGATATTTAAAACTTGAAGAAATCTAATTTAAAATCCATAACAAACGAAATTAGGTTTAAAAGCATAACTAAAAATTAACGGAAGACTAACAAGATTCTGAAAATAATTCTCCTCTCAATTAATTATTTCCTAATGCTTACAATATTATTAGATGCCAAAACAAAAACACCAATTAGGGTTCTCATTCATACCTCAAGCTAAGTAAGAAACGTGAATGCTTAGTTCCTCCGACGGAAAAATCTAGATCCCCCGGTTTCTTACGTTAGTGTTGACAGTGTTGTTGCACGACCCCAGATAAGTGGTTCGAAAGCCTGGTTCGATGGCAATAATAAAGAAATAAAGATTGGTGCGCTGGATTTGGAGAGATTGAGGTTCCCTGATTTGGATCCATTATTGGCCCAAAGCTGCAAATGGGGCTGTGTTTTTTGTGAAGGCCCAATCCACATCATAATATCGAAATAAAACTGAATACATCTCAAGTCTTGAACTTATTTCATTGCATAACTTAAACGAATACTTCTATGCTACCCCCTAGACACATCATGGGGCAACAATCTTTAGATAAATATCTTTACCCAATATTTGGGGAGTAGATTGGTACCTCTATAGGGTAGTGCCCATAAAGGTAGCCAATAATATTTCAACTTAAACATTCCGAAATCAGATAAAAAACCTATTATATCCTAAACGAATCTTCCAAGCATGTTCATTTTCCCAAGTATTTTACAATTTTAACCAACCAATGCTTAATATACAATAGCCTATAATCATTTACTTTTACCAATATAATAAGGGCAAATAAGTGTCTACAGTGTTCTGAGTCTTAATTACCTGAAGTGATGAACAATATCTTCTAATTTTTTTTGGCATTTCTTTGTGTTTATGTTATAAAAAATTTGATATAATATATTTGTTTCTTCTGATGGGCAGGGTCGCATTAAATGAGAGGTCGTTTCATCTTGCTTTCTCATCTACCGAGGGTAACAACTACCAATAAGTCTTTTCATCTTGCTTTTGCATCTCTCACATGGCGTGCGGTAATTAAAATTGGGTACATCCCTTCTTCTCCGTGGGAGTGTGGTTTTATCCTGTTTCTCACCCTCGAAAAATTCATTCTCCCCTTTTTTCTTCTTCTACTTCTCAACTTTTATGGCAAAGTACTTGTCATTAAACTTCTCCACGTTTAGACCAGCAACATAAGCCTTTGTGGATGTACCAATCACGTCTGATTGGTTTACACGTCTGAGAGGAACACCGTTGATCTTGAATGGACCAGTGACAAGGAGCAAGCTAGAAGAAAGTTGCTTCAAGAAGACAACCCTTTTCCCTTTAAACCTTCCAGCCAATATTAACAACACTTCTCCGCCACAGGAGCGCCGGCGACAGCCTTTTCGTGGTGGGGGAATTTACCCCCATTTTTTGCTTTAATTACCCGGAGTCCACGTTTGTGGGCTCCCTGCGGTGAAGAACCATCTCGCTTGCTTGTTTTCCCATCTAACGAGGGGTTTATTGGAGATCAACAATGAATATGTTAGAGAATATGTTAGAGACCTCCTTAGTTTCGATAGCACTCCACTGAGACTTCTTGATGATCCAGAGGTAAGAACTTCTTTTCTGTGAGCCATAAATTGTCTGAGGAAAATGTTTTTTAACACACTGATTGCTTGTTCCTTTTTGTTTTTGATTGAGGGGAACCATAGTGGAGAAACTCACTGAAGAAATTTTGAGGGACTGGAATCATGTGATTCAGCTACTTTCAGTGTGTGAAGGCAAGGAAACACATTCATTTTCTACATGTGCACAGTGCATCGATTATGATTGAGCGTTAGGGAGGATTTTGAACCTATGAAGTTTATGTTTTGCATCTAGGATTAAGAAATATTAATGCCAAGGATTATAATCTATAATTATTCAGAACTAAGGTGACACAGTGTGTTTCAGTTATTACTAATCTAAATCTTGGTACAAATCTTGATAAAATCCACCTGTAATATATCATACTGTCTAGAATTATCATTTTTTTGAGTTCTGTCATCTTTGCAGCTCAGAGACGGATTGGAGAGACCTCTCTTAACGAAACGAGCTCCAGATCTCACCAGATTAAAGACTGGTAATGGCAAGATTTCATCAGATGCCTGGATATTGTTGCAGAAGTGAGGATATTTATGAATTTTCATTAATGAATAATGTGTTGTTTCAGACAGTTGATAGCATCTGTAATGCCTCGATTTGTTGTATACACGTATGATATGATTATGGTGTAATTATATCAATTGACGGTATGATAATGGGGGTTCGAGTGGAACCAAGAATGACTTAATACATGTATGAATGATATATGGTAAGGAATGAAACATTGTGTACCATGATTAGAATAATAACATATCAAGCAACATGTAATAGTAGGCATTTGATTTTGCATGTGAATTTAGTTTGAATTGGAGTTGCATGTGAATTTGGATTTCATCTTCATGTACATGTTACTTAATATGTCATTAACTCCAAATGATATGATAGCAAGTGATTTAGGGAACTAATGACCTTATATCAAGTGATTTATGGAGGAGAATCACATAGTTTCTCATTTTTCACCTACAAAAACACTACACAAGCTCCTCTTCATCTCTTTCAAGTTCTTGTTGGTTTGAGCTTGGGATTCACTTGTGAATTGAGCTAGGAAGTTGTGTGAAGTGATTTCTTAACATCTTGGTAATGAATTCATGGTTTTACACTTGAATTATGTCATTGGTGTTGCTATATGTGAAGTGAAATATCAAGTGTGCATGTGAAGAATCATATCATGTTTCTATGATTTGAATTGGAGTCTATGTTGATAGAAACATGTTAACATGTTCCTAGAGAGTGCATGAAACTTGTTTACATGTTGAATTTTGAGTTATAGGAGAAGAGCTAGGAAGATAAGCTCAAAAATCGCCATGTTCTGATTTTTCTGGACATCGGCGATCGATCGCTAACCGTGTGGCGATCGATCGCCGAGACAGAGCAAAATATAAGGCGGTTAATGTATGTGGCGATCGATCGGGAAAAGTATGGCGATCGATCGCGAGCAACATAACACTTTGGCGATCGATCGCGAGGTATGGCGATCGATCGCGAGGGGGGCAGAACAGTATGTCGATCGATCGGTGAGAAGTAGCGATCGATCGCCAGAGCCAAAATGTTGAAAAATGTTATCTTTTTATAGAATTTGATTTTAATGCCTATGATAACTTGATATACTTTGGCATTGTTGTAGCATCATCTCAAGGGACGGGACAACGAGGCAATTAGCCAGTGACGCCTAATTTAAATCGTTTGTGTCGCAGTACATGTACGTGTTGACGTACGGAGTATAGATATTATGTGATGATGATGTTATGGTGTTGATATCATATGATTTATGTTAGTTTTGTGTCATATGATTGGTAGTAGCATATGCATGTACATACATGGATTTCATATGATTGGGATGGATGCCTTGATAGATATGTGTATATGCTTTGGTAAGATCATGGCCTTGATAGATATGCCCGGTTTGGTATATGCTTTGGTTGGGATCGTTGCCACGATAGATATACTACATATGCTTTGGCTTGAGAGATATACGCCTGGTTTGGGTATATGCTCTGGCTATTATCACAGATGAGTACGGTACTATGATATGTGCTGCTAATATGAAGATGTGATGTGGTTCCACTGACATATTGAGCTGAATAGGCATATCATATGGGGCTCGTGATAATAGGATGATTGATGAGACATGTCATGACATAGTTGCATTTGTTGATGCATGGGCAGAACATTCACATTGGATATGATTATTATTGCTTTATCAGTGATATTGTGTTTTGATATCGCACTGAGATAGTTGTTTATCTATACTCACGTTGTGTGAATGTTTCTGTAAGGACTCATAGACGTGGGAAGACGGGATGTGAGTCATTTTCCGCTGCGAGCTGAACCACTGCCTAGGAGTTATTTTGGATTAGGTTGTTACTTGTACATGTGATGTATAGTTGGTTAGGTTTTTATAACCTTGTAACAACTTAACTAGTTAGAAACTCTTAATCAGTGCATGTTTTTACTTAATTCAGACTCACGTATGTATGTTTAATTGATACATAATGGATTAAGTAACGAGGACCCCACAGCATCTATCGGGAGTTTGTAGGCAAGGACAATCTGAGTACTCTTGCAGCCACTGTGGTACTTAGTTATTTAAAGATATCTCCTACATGCTATGCTGATGATTTTTACTAGAAGTTGTCTTTGTTTCTTTAAATGAAAATCGTTGTCTTGTCTTTGTGTAGAATTTTGTTGATTTGGCTGGAGGTGCGTCCCAATCGTTATCAGATGGCACAAGGTTAAAAGAAGGGTCTAACTTACATTTTAGAGCAAGTATGTTAAATAAAGAGTTTTTTTTAAACTAATGTATGGTACATCAAGTATTTAAAGTTATATATTCAGCTTTTATACAAGTGGAACCCCTTCCAGACTCTTCACACATGTGGAAATCAACTGCCGAATGTAAAATGTAAGTTATAACGGAGAGTAACAGAGAAACACCATTAAGAAAACAAAGATTGTGTTCAATCTTACCGCTTGTCAATTTTCGATCAAAATCCTGGTTGCATTTACCTTGTAAATTATATTGCTGCCGTGATTAATTAAACCTTTTCGCCAATGACTTTGCGATTTCCTCAACTCCACTAACATGATAGTTAATTCCCCCGAGATTTGCATCACACAAAACCTGTGAAGTAACTGAAGTATTTTTCTTTGTTCTTTCAGTATGGATATGGTATCTCGTCTTGCTTCCACGATGACATCAAGTTTGTGATTGCAAAAGTAGCGTTGGGATGAGTCACATTCAGCCATCTTAAGCAATGGGTTCTATCCCACAACCTTCATAGAAACTATTATAGAATTATATTCTTCTTTTATTTGGTTGAAATTGTCTATTTGGCTTGGGGATTATCCTTGCTAGAATTCAGTTTATCTAAAGTTGGTACCAAACGTTTGAAAATTTATATGGCATGCTGGAGGGGAGTGGATTCAGTATAATACCCAATCACTGTTCACAAAACGAAGTGGCCAAACACTAAGTTAAATGTGAGGGTAACACAATAACTAAAGGTCACGACAATATAATGTTATTGTCTAATGTGTCTCTTTAGTTCACCGCACCTGCGGGTTTGAAGGGTAAACATCAGCTTTGTGGAGTGATTCATGTTTGTGTATTTCATTACTTTGTGTCTCCAAATGTTATTATTATTCCTCTTTTCATGAGATGCGTGATTGTGATTGTCATATGTGCATATAGCTCAGAAGTAGATTTGATCCCCCTTGCTTATCCATTCACTCAGATTATTACTGTGGTTGCTCGTTTACTTCCATCTGTTTGTTATTTCTCCATCAGATTGCGTTGTGACAGAACGCTCAACATAATTAGTTCCTCAAGCAGTACTTTCATCTATGTTTCTCTGCTTTTATTGGACATGTTAGAAATAAAAAAATTGCGTAGGCCACCTACAGGAGGAGTAGGCAAAGCCATTGATTTTCTTCTATCTTGAAGATATAATTGATACTTTGATTGGGTGAGAACCCCAGATTTAGGGTGTAAATATTTCCTCTAACATGATTTTATGATGGCGTGCTAACAGGTAAGCATATTCACCATATCTACTTGGGCACTTCAGGGGGCATGTGTTCATTCTGTGGCACCAAACATGTTGCTCAGTGGAGGTACTCAATTGCTATCTTGGAGTTGTCTTTTATTCCCAGTGTTCGATTTCTCCTGTTTCCTCCTCGGCTAGTCTTATTTAACTTCACCTTTATAATGTATGAATGTGTTGTTAGTGTGTCTTATATGGGGCAAATAATTTGTTTTCCTGTTCATATTACTTTGAATAGCTATATCTTTAGTTTTTCTGCTAATGACCAATACAATATTATAATGATGACCAGGATTTCAAGAAAAAATTATCGGGCAAATATTTTAGCCCTTTACTTCATCAACCACGTCCAATATCCCAGTAATCTTTTATAATCCATATGACTAAAATTTACTTTTAAGTTATGGATTTAGATTGAAACTTGTTCAAAACATCAACTTAGAAGTGCATGCAAGCTTAATGGATAGAAATAGTTATTTACATTAGCTATCATCCACATAAATGGCACCCCGGATTTGAACGATTAAAGTATATGGACAGAGGATATAATTTTGTCTAATATTAACTTGATTACTTGTGATTGTAAAGTGTATTTAAATTGAACCCACTTGCTTATGAAGGTCATACTTCAAAATTTAGGTTGGAAATTCATATTTACTCTCTACTTTTCTTCTTCTTGTTTTTTTTTTGTTGGGTTGACATTACACTCTTATTTTTCTATATCTGTAAATAACTATTTAACTAACTCTTAAAACAATTCTATGCTTTCATCACGATGTATATTATAAATGGTAATTTCGAGCTATTGCTAAACAGTTTGAAATAGATCAAACCACGGAAAAACCCATTTGATGAACTAAAGTAAATTATAAAATTGTATTAAAATTAATCAAGGAATTCAATGGTTAATTGTTGGGAAATTCATTGGTTAATCGTTTGGAAATTCTTTGCATAAAACTAATTTCCTCTTGTGCCTGTATTCATGTTTGTTAAATTAGTATGAAACACTTGCTCCTTTACTTCGTCCATTTCTTGTAATTATGGCTGGAAAATTATTTAAAATATAGATAATATCCTTGTTTATGTTGTTGTATCTTTTGTGTTCTTCCTTGTTCGTTGAGTCGTTAAGATGGATATGAACGCTTTCTGTGATGAATCCGTGGAAACTCTCTGTTTCAATTTTTCCGCATCCTGAACTTTTATCCTTCAAATGTAAGTGAATCAATTGCACTCATGTAATTTAATTTATTGTTGAGAACATTTCTTCATATATTTCCTTCTAGAAGTACAATGGAAATTGGCTTTGAATCTTACATCAACTCTCGTTGCATGTTGTGAATTCAACAGGTATTGGACGTATTATCTGTTCGCTGACACCGCGCTTTGCGAGGTGTAAAGTTAACTAGTTCGTATAGAAGAGTGAACAACTAACACTTGAAATATTGAATAATTATCATTTAAGGGATAAATTAATGACTTGTAAGAGATTAAAAATGTGCAACAGATATAATACGAATAACTACAGCAATTTTTTTTGGTGAATGGGAAAAGTACAGCAATTTTAGTATAACATGTTCTTGACTATTTTCTAAATTGCTTTCTATACAAAATGTGTAATGGAAATTACATGGTTATTGGAGTTTTTCAAAACAAATATTAGTGCAATCATAATTAATCTTGTTCAGAAAATTATTAATTTGATCCCGATAGAATCTACCTAAGTTTCAAAAAAATTCCACCACTTTCCATCAAATAATGGTATTTGCCCCTCCTCATCCATACTCGTACTCGTTTCCAAACATCTCAAACTAGCACTTTGAAAAGAGAGGCTATCAACATCTATATGAAACCTTTGAAGTCCAATACCATCTATGCTTACGATGCTTTGAGAATACTCATAATCAATTGTTGATTGATTAATCCTTAATCTCGGAGGATCCATTGCAAGAATTGTTTGGGTGAGAAATGGTCTTCGAGATTTAGGTTGGCTTCAAGTTCTTGCCACACTTGAGTCATTGTTGGCCTTTCTTTGGGTTCTTTGGCCACACATTTTAGACCAAGTTTTCCCATTTTGAGCATCATCTCCATGTTGCATTCCTCTAGTAAAAGGTTGGCGTCCGAGATTTCCTCAATGTTTCCTTTCTCAATACTAGGCCTTACCTGCATTCATCAAACACACAACATTATTCAAGGTGCTGTGAGTTTGTAAGTCGTCTAATAATCAAGAAAGATATGGTATACTAAGTATGTAATTAGTCTACTAGGTATAACTCATCACATGTAGTATTTGGTGTCCATATAATTTATTTTAAGTATGTACTCTATACTCTACAGGTGGGACGATATAAAATAAAAGTGAGGGATGTCTGTCATTCTCAGTGATAAAATTCAAAACTTTAAAAAAATTATAAATATTTTCAATTGAAGATATCAATTATTCCTTGTCTTTGATATAGGTTCAATGCAAAATTAATTTCATTTATTACATATATCTTGTTTATTTTTTAAAAAATTACTAATCGTAAGATATTCTTTACTAAATGATATAAAGTGAGTTATATGATATGCAGTAAGACGACTCACCCAATCAATAATATGAGTAGTCCCAGTAGACTCAACTGCAGGTCTAGCAACAACAAGTTGCAGAAGTATCACCCCGAAGCTATACACATCCGTAAAAGGAGTCAAATGAAAACTCGAACAATAAGCTGGATCAAGATATCCCGGTGTTCCTTTAACCAAACTGCTCACATGTGACTGATCTCCAACTGGACCTGATCTGACCATACCGAAATCTGAAACTTTGGCCTCGAATCTATCACTGATCAATATATTACTCGGTTTTATGTCGCGATGGATTATGCCTGGTTTTACTTCTTCGTGTAAGTAAGCGATCCCTATTCCACCATTGCTGACGAATTTTACAAAAAATTTACATATAAAATTCAATAGATTTTTAAATATTATTACCTTTGGCAGCTCCGATGGCTATATTTACTCTTTGCCTCCAAGTTAAACTTCTTCCTCCCCTCCCTAATTCAGTGTGATAATAATGACAAGATTGTTAGAAATTATTATTCATGTAGAAAATGCTCTACAATCATATAAAAACATACCCATTATGTAGTCAAGTAATGATCCGTTGCTCACGTACTCGTATACCAAAATTTTAGCTGCCTTTGGCCCTATATATTGAGAGAGAGAGAGAGAGAGAAATCCTCGTCATAGAGAAGTTCAAGTCTATTATTTGTTTCAAAAATATTCCAAACATTTTTAATTTTTACCTTAAGATTCAAAGACCCTTTACCCAACATTATGAAAAAATCAGATTCAATTTCAATAATCACTGACCATTTTCTTCGCAGAAGCCCACGAGTCTCACTATGTTGTTGTGCTTCACTTTTGACAGCAATCTCACCTCTGCTTCCAAAAAAATGTAATTAAAAAAATCTTTTTTCAATAACAAATAATCCAAATTAAATATCACGTAATTTGGGACATTATAAACTACACTGAGAGAGTTAATTCTTATTGAATGTTCAAAATAATTTGATGCGAATATTAATGATTTAAAAATAAAAAAAAGTTAGTTACCATTTCTGAATTCTTCGATGGTAGTGTATGATTCAGCATGGGGCTTCTTGATTGCAAGAATCCCATCAACGCCAAAAGTTCCGTAATAAACATTGCTAAAGGCACCATTACCGACAAAGAATTCTTCACTAAAATTGTTGGTCGCCTTTTTCAATTCTTCCAACCGAAAACGTTTTAAATTCAGTTTCTCTGCATCTAGTCTTCCTGATTTCATCACAATTCCAAATATTTATATAATATGGTCGAATTAAGTATGACTTTTGTAAGGTAAAATAAACTTATGTCCAATGAATCCTTTTCCAATCACAATGCGTAAAAGATAAGAAAATTTACTCAGAAATGGTTGAAGGAGGGGTGGATGAAGAAGAGATAAGTATGATAATAATTATCCACTGACATGAAATTTTTTTATTTTTATAATATCACATTAAGTTTTTTAAACTCAAAATACATCCCAAATTAATCTTGGAGGCGTTGAAACCTCCAAACCTTTGAAGTTATATTTTTATTTTAAAAAAAAAAGAAAAAAAAAAAGTAAATTACTCACAGTCACAGACCTTTTCTTTTCCCACATAATGTGAAACTTGGAGCAAGCTTCCTTCTGAAACAGAAACAAAACCAGCCAAACACAAATATTAATACAATTGCAACAGTGACTCCTCCGTATAAATGACCATTTCTGTAGTCGGTTTTATGGTTTTGCAATCTTGGAGGCGTTGAAACTGGTGAAACTGCCTCTCTATTCGCCATTTCTATTTTTCAAAGTTCAAATGCTTTTAGTTCAAGTGACTAGCACTAGCACATACATTTATTTATAATATTCTCCCTCTGCATGAAGGTTATCATAATAATATCATTCTTTAAATATGATGACACAAATCCAAATTTATAGTAGTAAAAGGATATGGGATTACTTGCAAATTAGGGGAAATGATGATGTTTGAAGACAAAATTTAATGCATGAATTAGCCGGCCTCTTGCGTACTGCAGTTATTATTATTTCATGTTCTGCATAAATAGGACTTGGTCTTATAGTCAGGCGGCACAATGGGCCAAACAGGACATGTTAGCCCACCCTGATTCTTCAAATTATGTTTTGGCAGTATATGAGCAGTCGGTTCTTCTAATTAATAGTCGTGACTTGTGAGATTGTTGGATATTTTTAGCTCTTTTATTTTAATTACTTGTTGATGACAGGCAATTAGGATCCAACGTTTTTATTTGCGTCTGACCAAGCTTTCTAGGAAAAGACATCGTACCAAATATATTAGATTCTTTTAATATTACGTGATTTTGACTTAAGGGCATCATTTTTTATTTTAAATTTGTGTTCATTAATAATATTTTATAAGACCAAAATTTGATCCAATGTTATTGTTGGATTTCCATCCACCGACATCAGATCCAAACGCAACGCAAAATAAACATAAATAGATCTGACCCGGTGACGAACGATCGCACTAGATTCACTGACGTAAATCTAATAGCGGTGATCCCTTTAATCCAACCAGCCGAATATGATCTTCAAGCCAACACTATGGGTTTAATTTATATAGAGAGAGTTGGATCCAAACATTGAAGCAAACTTTTTTTATGAACAATAGTTTGTCTAAAAGTTAATCGGATATTTTCATGAATAATAGTTTGGACCAAGTGTTGATCAAATTATAAGTACTTCCTTAAGACCATATATTATACAATTGTTGATAACAAAATTTATATAAAATATTATAAATAAACTGGAAAAACTACATATTATAAAAATAGAGGAGAATAATTTCAATCCTCAATTAAAGTCTAGTAGAGAAGGGGAACATTTCTTTGTGTTGATATAATATTTCTTTAAACTTGATTTTGAAGCAGAGCTGTTAAATTTAACTTAAATCTAATAAATATCAAGCTCTGGTCTTATAATTCATGTATTAGAATTGCATGAATTATAAATTTGCGTCGTTAGACTTGCAATGTTGTATGTGACGGAATATTGGACACCCAAGATGAATCACATCCAAAAGATTAGTGTGACAGATATGTGTATGCTTCGTTGGATGTGCGGTAAAACCCGAAGAGATAAACTAAGAAACGAATATATTCGAGATGAAGTGAGTGTAGCTTGTATAGAAGAGAAGATGCAAGAAAATCGTTAACGTTGGTTTGGTCATGTACGACGTAGGCCGAGCAATGCACCTATGCGATGAGTGGAGTCCATGGATTTCAGCCATTTCACGATAGCAAGAGAATGACCGAATAAGACATGGCTTAAAGATATACGCAAAGACTTGGAGTTCAAGGGGATTGAAGAGGATCTTCTGACCGATAGAAGCACTTAGAGAAGACTGACGCACATGTCCGACCCGACTTGATTCTATTTATTGTTCATGCAGGCTACTCCAATTCATTGAAATTAAATGCTTAGTTGTTGTTGTACAAATTCTTGCAAATAGCCAAAACAAATATTGTTTATATCCATAGAACGATATATTGTTGGGACAATTACAAGGAGGTATCAGTTACAAAACATTAATTCAACTAAGTCTGGCAAAAAACAACTTCGCTTAAAAGTCCACATTTGAAAAATTTTATTCACATAGATCCATTTTAAAACTTGTAATTGATTAGGTACTTTTTCATTACAAAAATACCCCTCTTACAGACTGCACCTTCCTCCTGCGTCGGAGCTCCTCCGCCGACTGCACCTCCATCCTGCGTCGAAGCTCCTCCGCCGACTGCACCTCCCTCCTGCGTCGGAGCTCCTCCGCCACCTCCATCGGCAGAGAGAAGGCCTCGTCAACGGAGTTGCGAAGCTCTCAAACGCCACCACACAGGGTGCTTGTGTGCCGCCCCCATTAGCAGATGCAGCCTCAACAGAGGCGCGAAGCCCTTTGTTCATTAAAAAAGAAATTAAAAGTGGAATAAGGATCTGAACACATGGAGAAATTGAGCCTGTGCTTTTTCATTTTTAGACAAACGAATAGTTGGCCGCCACATTGGTCTTCTCTCTCTTCGCTGCCATGAGCGCTGCTACTATATGGGTTCTTCGATACACCAGTCCCCATATTCACGATACAATACAATATGTGAATCTTCTTCCTCATATTCCTTATTCCATTCTTCATCAATGCATGGATTTATTTGTTAGTTTTTTTTTTTTTTTTAATTTGGTCTGCTTTTTGAGTTTTGAACAATGGAGGATTTCTGGATTTGAGTAAAAGTGGAATGATGTGAAGAATGGTGCACGTGTGCAACACTTGACAATCATGGGTAAAAAAATCGTGCACATTGGAAGTTTGGTGCCGCACGTTCAAAAAATTCAGATTTGTTGGGAGAAAAATCGTTCAGCTTGACAAAATTTTAAGAAATTTTGGGGCAAAAAATCATACATCATGGATAAAAATTATGAAAATTTTGAACCATGCACCATAATTTTTGAAATTTTCAAAAATCGTGCATCACATCACTTTTTTCAAATATGTAATGCGCGATTATGTAAAAATTTCAAATTTCATTTGAAATTTTCATATGATGCACGATTATATAAAATTTTAAGAAATTTTGGGGCAAAAAAATCGTGTATCATGGTTAAAATTCGAATTTCTTGAATCATGCACATAAGTTTTGAAATTTCAAAAATCGTGCATCACATCACTTTTCAAAATATGTGATGCATGATTATATACAAAATTTCAAATTTCAAATCTGTGATGCCCCGAAATTAATTAATTGCAATTTGGGCATTAATTATGTTTATATGATGAATTATGTTGATAATTGATTTATGTGTTGAAATTAATTATCATGTTGAAATGCTTAGTCACATGATAGGCGTGACCCGGAGTTGCATTTCAGGGTACATGTTATGCATGTTGGGAGATGGGGTGTTAACATGAATTATTTGTATTGATTGTTAATTATCATGTTGAAATGCTTAGTCACATGATAGACGTGACCCGGAGTTGCATTTCAGGGTACATGTTATGCATGTTGGGAGATGGGGTGTTAACATGAATTATTTGTATTGATTGTTAATTGTGAGGAAGATATGAAGTGAGAGGAAGTTTGTTGCATTTTTGTAAAAAAAATGCTTTTAAAATACCATGTTGGAGTATTTTATACATCATGTTAACTTTGGGATACAATTTTAATATTAACCTTTATAACCCCCTTTTCCCCCTATACCCACTTACTTTACCAATCACACCTTAAATCCCCAACTCACTCTCAAACCCTATCCTTTACCCCCATTTTCGAAATTCTTCAAAGGAGGAAGGAGGAAACTCCACAAAACTGTTGTTTGTGAGATCTTTGTTAAGATTTGGAGTCTTCAAGAGGTATGGAACCCTTCCTAAAGTTTTTATGATGTTTGGTTTTGAAATGTGGTGATTTTGAAGTGATTTATGTGGGTTTGTTTTGGGTATGTGTTGTATGTTGTCGGGGTATGATTTTTGAAGTGTTTTATGTGGGTTTTAGTGAGTTTTGATGATGTTGATGTTGTAGGAAAGTTTGGGTTTGAAAGGTATAAGTTGGAGCTTGAAAAATGCTAAAGAATGGTGAAAAATCGCGCACCAACAGGTGGCGATCGATCGCCGAAGGCCAGTAGCAAAAATCGCTACAGGCGATCGATCGCCATAAGCGATCGATCGCCGCAAGGCAAAAAGCGAGGCGATCGATCGCCTCAAGTAGCGATCGATCGCCAGGCGATCGATCGCCACTGTTTAAAAAGTGAAAAATGATGATTTTTGATGATTTTTGGTATTTGGCTATTATTTAGCTTCTAATATTGATTTGTATGGTTGTGTAGAACCATCCCAGGTGCCAACGACATCAAGGAGATAAAGTTCTCCAATTTCTCCACTTTTGGAATTAAGGTACGTAAGACGCGTACGGGCATCGGACGGTAACATATTCTTACACTATGACTACACAATAATTGTATAAGTAATTACGATGTTATGACGATGATAATGATAAGTAAGTTGATAATGATGTCCATGAAATGATGATGTTTATATGATGTTTATACAATGATACGATGTTTATGATATGGTAAGATGTCATACGATAGGGTAAGATGCCCACGTGGTAAGATGTCACACGATGTTTATGATATGGTAAGATGCCATACGATAGGGTAAGATGCCCACGTGGTAAGATGCAACACGATGTTTATGATATGGTAAGATGACATACGATAGGGTAAGATGCCACACGATGTTTATGATATGGTAAGATGTCATACGATAGGGTAAGATGCCCATATGCATGACTATGAAACAGGGACAACTAAGTGTATTAATACGATTAACCAGGAAGTATATGTTACGATTATTTTCATGCATTTATTTATATGCCATCACCTTATGATGTTAAGTAATGATGTACATGCCCATGATGAGTTGTTCATGTAGGTACACTTTTGGACCGAAGGGCCTAGGATCGGGTTGAGGCAGTGAGCTAAAAGGAGCAAGATGAATATAGGATACATGATTTTCATAGTTTCTACTCTATGAGTAGTGTAAATCTATAGCTTTAACATTCATTATTGAGAATGTAATTAATTAGCTTTTGAAATTTTATTTTGGCCTGTAATCTTATTGCTCAAAGCTACAACCGGAACCCTAAGATGTTATGAATGCATGTTTAGTCCATGATACGTGTATAAGACGATGTTAAGGTAGGAAGACCCTACAAAATCCAATCGTGCACCATCTCAAATTTATATCGTGCACCTTAAATCTAATCGTGCACAAAAAAACAAAACTAATCGTGTACCTATTCATATATCCAATCGTGCACAAAAATAAACAATCGTCATCTTCACTTAACCCTGTCATGTGTCAGTATTTTAACTAATCGTGCACAAGGAACACAACTAATCGTGCACCCCTTAAAAAATATAATCGTGCACCCGATACAACGAACTAAATTCAATAATTTTAATTAATCGTGCATATGCAACAAACTCAATTCATTCAATATTTTAATTAATCATGCACATATAAAAAATAAATTCAATATTTAAATTAATCATACACAAAAGATAAAACTAATCATGCACCAATTTATAATCTAATCGTGCACATACTAACAAATCGTTCATCTTCATTTAATCGTGCACCCATTTATAAATTCAATCATGCACATACGACAAACTAAATTCAATATTTTTACAACAAACTAAATTCAATATTTTTAACTAATCGTGCACGATTTTTTTGTACACTTGTGCACATTTTTTGTACTTTGTTGCACGATTGCTGCATTTGATTTTGAACATGTTGGTGCACGACTTTTGTATATTGGTGCACATTTTTTGTAATGGTGATGCACCATTTTTTATACATTGATGCACGATTTGTTTGCATGATAGTGCACGATTTTTTAACATAGCTGGTGCACAATGTTTTAACATTGAAAGTTGCTAGGGTTTTTGAGTTTCATAACAGTGGCCGTCGCAACGTCACATTGAGTTGGATAACTGAAGCCTTAGAGGTTGCGGCTGAGCTTTCATGTTCAATTTATTGTTCCGTCGACTTTCTGTGTTGGAGTTGGCATGAAGAAGCAATGTCTTCAGACTGGATGAATCTCCTAGCGACGAGCTTTCCATGGATGAAAGTTGTTGATCAATCACAGAAATTATGGAGTCATACATATTTGTATGCTTCTGGAGTCGTTCGCGGAGCTTGTGGGAAGAAAGATGGGTGTTCGAAGTTCTCGAGCACTGCAACGACACTTTCCATGGATCTTTGTTGCTGCTTAATCTCAGAATTGGAGCCAGCAATACTTACTTGTCTAGTATGGTCATTTTACCATAAAATTGACCTAAGTGAAGTATGTTTTTGATGGACTATGATGAATTTATGTTTGGAAATGGTACCGATCCGTATTGAGTTAAGTAAATTTCATTCTAACACTAATTTCAGGCAAAACTATTTACCTCGAGTAATCAAAGATGACCTAAAATCCATGATTTTACTATGATAATTAATCAACAACCAACTTTTTTTTGTTCTCAATGGAAATATGTATAAGAAATCAAAATAAAGGCAGAATTATACTCAAGCGATTGTATTGAAAAGAAGTAGGCAAAGAAGCTCAGACAATGGCAAGTAATTGGTGCTGTCACCAAATCTCTCCTTTCATATATTCTCTTACAATGCCAAGAAGGAAGCTCAAATTCCCACTTTGCTCTTCACACTCTGCATCCCTTTCCCGTCAAGTTCACAACTGTGGCTTCACCTGGGACGACGTCGTTCGATTCTCCCCACCGCTACATAAAAACGATTCTTATTATCTCCAAGGTTTCTTCGACAAAGTAAACCTCTGCAATCGCAATTCGGTTAGTTCTCAAACCCTAGATATTTTCATCTTCTATTCCTCTATGTATGTGTTTGTATTTACATGTGTATGTATGCGTGTATCACTCATACAGGTGCATGTATTATTGTATATTCTAACCTTTACCGTCGGATGCATCTCAGGAGAAGCAGTGTGAATTCGTCCCTTTTGTCGTAGAAGAACAAACTGTAGGCTATGTTCACAACAGGTAACAAATGTTTCTTCTCAATTTTGATAAGATGAGTTTTATTTTTAATTGAGCTATCCATTTTGTTGTTGGTTTAGATAAATGTACGCGATTCAGAAAAATGCTTGTACACACGCACGCACATGTCCACGGAATTTATTTAGCTTCAAGAATTCATTTTTCTAAGGTTCGGCTCATAAAATCTGGCGTGTCATATGTTTAAAGCAATAGCATAATAGATTATTTACCATTGATGGCATTAGCTTGATGATTTAATTTTGTAGGATTTTACAACCCATGGAATTTGATTTGTTTATCGCCTTAATGTTCAAGCACTTAATTTTTGTTTCATGTCAAAATTTGGTAGCTCTTATCGTGTATGCCCAAAATAACCCCACTCAATCCTCAAGATTGATAACAATAATGTAGTAGCGTGAGTAGGGATCGATCCCACGAGGAGGTGTGAATTCTTGTGTTAATGAAAATCAAAACAAAAGAATAATAAAGGATGGGGTTGTGAGGTTTAATTATACTAACTAAAATTAAAAATAAAGATTAACTAATGAAAGCGATTCTTGGTATCAGTCGACTCTACCTTAGATTTTATCATCTATTTTATCGATTCACAAAAGACTCAATTTTACTTGAATCTTCATCAATTGTAAATCTAATTCTTCCCTTACCTTAATTGTAGTCAAAAGAAAACAACATTCAATGCAACTCTTATCAAATCTTTAACCAAAACTACAGCCGTCAAGATTAAATCAATGATAGTTTCAAAACTAGTAAGTTTGATGAATCTAATCAATATAAACTACATCCGTTACAATTAATCATCCAATCGTTTTTCCTAAGAATTTAATAACACCAACAGCAGGTAATTATCAATCTTAGTTGTTTCTTAATTAGCATTAGATAGTGTATGTGATTACTAGGGTGTAAATCCAATAAACAAACACAACAATCATATCAATAAAATTAGAAAAACTCTTGATACTCAATAACATTGATAATTAAAGCGTAATAATCTCCCCAAGATAAATAAATCCAAGGATTTGTCTTCCTCAACTAAGAATTAAAAACTAGCTACACATATTCTACAAAAAACAATAAATAAAAGCAAGGGAAGAAAACTAATCCGATCTACGCTCGTCGAGGTGTCAATCCCGCCTTCGTTTCGATCTTCGTAGCGTTCTTCAACAAAATTGAAAAGAAAAAAAAAAATATAAAACTATTCTACCCTAAATATCTAGATGTTTTAAGGTCTGATTTTCGAGTTCTATATATAGGGAGGCTAGGAGGTGGAATAGAATCCAAGTTGGAAGGAAATAAATCATGTTTCCATATTTTTCAAAACTCCGGGCGATCGATCGAGCTAAAGGCACCGATCGATCGAGCTTCATAGTAGAAATTCGTGGCTTTTTCAGCCTTGCTCGATCGATCAGCAATGCTTGCTCGATCGATCGGCAAGACCAGAATAATTTCTGCTCAATTTTCAGCTTCTAGCGAGTTTCGTATTTTGGCCGTAACTTTCTCATACAAACTCCGAATTCGATGAATCAGCTGTCCACGCGAAGATAACAGAAGTTCTACAACTTTTATATGGACCACATTTCCAAAACATGGCTCGAACATATAGTAATTTGAGGAGAAAGGAGCAACATGTGTCTTGGATTCTGGTTTTTCCCTCTTTTCTTCAACTTTATTCATTCTTTCATCATTTTAGTTTGATTTCTTCACATTTTCCTACATTTACACAAATATACGATTAGGTAGCATATGCATCAATTTATCCATCAAAATATACCAAATCGTAGACAATTAAGCGCAATAGATGTGTCTATTTCTAGTCACATCAAATACCCCCATACTTAATCTTTACTCGACCTCGAGTAAATCAGACAAAACTAAAATATTTTTGGTTGGCTCATAGATTCGAGTAAATCAGACAAAACTAAAATATTTTTGGTTGGCTCATAGATTCATAACAAATTGACTTATCCCCACTTTAATGCCTCAACAATTGTAAACATGTATAGTAATGAAAGACGGTGAAAAATTAACAGTGGAACAAGTTCAATCCCTTAACATTTTATACCCAACGAAGTAGTGAACGTGTGTGTGTGGTCATAAACAAGTGTTATGCACAAATTATAGATCCAAAAGATGCAAAGCCATAATAGCTCAAGTCATACACTAACACAAGTATAAGCTCACTTACACACTCTCCTCCACTATCTTAGCCACTTTGCAAACACAAATCAAGTAGGTCTTTATTAGCTTGTAGCTTGACCTAGATATTGGCTATGAAAGAAAGGGAAAAGATATATCAAACAAGAGAGTATGATGATATGCATACTAAAAGCTTCTCTTCTTGCATAAATTTTTCAACTTTGTTCTTCTTCACACCTTGTATATATTTTTTTCAAGGTTTATTTCAACATTTTTCTTCTTTTGTGCCTTGTGTCACGGGCTCAGAGTTTTGGCGCAGACGACAACCCGTGCGGTGACCCCGGATCCCCATAACTCCGAGGTTAAGCCTTATTCCATCTCCGATGCCTACTGGTTTCGTCCTCCCATGGGCTCATCAGGGAAGCGGGAACAGCTCCCAACCAGTCTAGTGTCTAGAATGCTCGCCCTTCCGTCCTAGTCAGGTCCAAGACCAGCGACAAGCTCCCCAAACTCAATTGGGTCGGCATGCATAACTCAGGACGGACGAACATCTAAGACACGTACTCGACTCTTATGAGCCGTCCCGCAATCCCGTAATCCCACGTTATAACCAACCAGCGAGCATCTCGCGCATGTCTGCGTGTCACGATATTTGGTGCGTGACATTCTCCCCCACGAATGTCACGCACCAAATATCGTGACACGCAGACATGCGCGAGATGCTCGCTGGTTGGTTATAACGTGGGATTACGGGATTGCGGGACGGCTCATAAGAGTCGAGTACGTGTCTTAGATGTTCGTCCGTCCTGAGTTATGCATGCCGACCCAATTGAGTTTGGGGAGCTTGTCGCTGGTCTTGGACCTGACTAGGACGGAAGGGCGAGCATTCTAGACACTAGACTGGTTGGGAGCTGTTCCCGCTTCCCTGATGAGCCCATGGGAGGGCGAAACCAGTAGGCATCGGAGATGGAATAAGGCTTAACCTCGGAGTTATGGGGATCCGGGGTCGCCGCACGGGTTGTCGTCTGCGCCAAAACTCTGAGCCCGTGACACTTGGCTCCCCTTGGAGTCATATTTTTATCAAATTTCTCAAGACATCCCTTTTTTTTCATGCATTTCATTCTTTTGACAATGAAGCTCACAAACATTTGAATCATTGAATACATAAGTGCATGTGACTGAAATACATCATACTCCTTTCAAAGGTGTGGATTGAAATCACATTTAGGCTTATTAGGGAAGGATGATAGTCAAAGAATGTCGAATGAGGGTTGTTTGTATGCTTATCATACAACCATTCTTTTGCATTAAGGTTCAAAAAGGGTACTAGTGATTGATTTTCTTTACATGGTAGGCTTGAAAGGCTCAAACGCATCAAAGATTGCCTAAATCACTTTCATGTTCGCAAGTAGTCTAGACATACGCCTCAAAGAGCATGTAGTTAGGTTCTAGCATGTATTAGAGACTTCTTAAGACTATCACAAAATTTACACAATCTTCACTAAGCTATGCACACTTCACAAGTCATGGCAATAATGTGCTCAAAATTTTCAACTACTATGTTAAAGCAAAATTTGCATTAGAGTTCAAAGTGTTCCAAGGTTAACAATTCACCTATGTTCAAAAACATGCATGCTATCAATAGGTTTCATCATGGACTAGTGATTCTAAGAATGTATTCATTACTAACTATGAGCTCAAAATTTTCCAAATTTTTCGATTTTTTTGTATTTTTAAAATAAGAAAAATAATAACACACCACTAATCCCTCCCCCATACTTAAATATTACATTGTCCCCAATGTAAGGCAAAAATACAAGAAAAGATAATAGTCTAACTACTAAAGCAAAAAAAAAAAAAAGGGAGAAAGGAAACTAACTCCCCTTGGGTTGCCTCCCAAGCAGCGCCTCTGTTTAACGTCGGTGGCCCGACGCCAGTCCTCTATCAAGGTGGGTGATGCGGTGTCGCTCTATCTTTTTATCTTCCATCTCAATATCTTTTAAACTCCTCTAAATTTCGGTTTGTTCGCCTTTGAGTGGGCGTCTTCGTTCTTTGTTCCACCTTCAACATATGTGGCTTGTTGTGGTCGATCCGGAGGGTGCTTCTTTTCAATGGTACGATCCTGCAAGTTAGAAAAGATAGGGTCAGCAGTATCAAGAGTAGATAAAGCAGCAATAGTATGAACAATATGCATAGGGCTCGAATCCATACCTCCTTTGTCATCAAGGCTATCAGTAGCCTTTCCCATCTCCCACAATTCATCATTATCAAAATCAGAATCATATGCATCATTTATATCAATAGCGTAACTAGCATGCTCATGAGTTTTAATGTGTTCATAGATATTAAATTTTGCACTTTCACCATTAAACTCCATTGTTAATAGGCCGCTATTCACGTCGATCACAGATTTTGATGTTTTCAAGAATGGTCTCCCTAAAAGAATGGGGCTAGATGGATCACCATTTTCCATGTCTAAGACATAGAAATCGGCAGTTAGACATAGAAATCGGCGGGGAAAACCAAAGTCTCTACATGCAAAAGTACTGTCCTCTACTATCCCCCTAGGTATTACCGTGGACTTATCAGCTAATTGAATCACAGTGTTGTCTCGTTTTAAAGGTCCAGGTTTTAATTGAGTGTAGATTGAGTAAGGCATGACATTAATGGAAGATCCTAAATCTAGCATTGGCCTTCTCAATTCTAGTGGTTCCTATCACACAAGGGATAGAAAACATACCAGGGTCCTTACACTTTGTGGGAATGCTTCTTTGGATGTCCGCGGAAACATTCTCACCAAACTCAATCTTGGGGCACCCTTTGCCTTCCTTGTTCTTATCCACTTTCCGTACCTCTTTCAAAAATCTAGCATATCGAGGCACCTTCATTATTGCATCATGTAGTGGGGCGTTCTCCTCGCAGCGTCGGAAAGTGTCATAGAGTCCCTTAAGTCCAACTTCTCTCCTATTATCCTTCAATGCAAGGGTGAATGGAGGTTCAATTTTATATTCACGGAATGGAGGGGACTTACCTCGTGGTTCCTCTTCTTGCATGGGCTCTTCAACGTCCTTCTCTTCCTTCATCTCTTCGTTCTTTGGTGGCGTCAGTACCACCTTTTCCTTATCTTCATCGCTACTCGTCTTCGAAGTGATTGCACTCACATTCTCCCTTGGGTTCACAATTGGCTGTGACGGTACTCCATTTGACATGCTCGTTTCAAGCTTATTGAGCGAAGTCGCCAATTGTCCCATTTGCGTGGTCAAACTCTGGATGCTTGCCCTCGTCTCCTGTTGAAATTGTAAGCTATTTTCAGCAATAACTTTAATAATATTTTCTAACCTGTCAGAATGAGGGTGCACTGGAGGTGGTGGAGGTCTCTGATATGGCGGTCTATAGGGTGGAGGTTGGTGCATCTGTGGGTTCCCATATCCTTGGTTCGGATGGTCCCTCCACCCTTGATTGTAATTGCTCGAGGGTTGTCATAGCCCCTTTGTGGTGGCCCTGGGAATCCTCCCGCTGCATTCACGTGCTCAGTGGCTGTCTCTTGTAGTGAGGGACATGCATCAATGGGATGGTTCACTGCTAGACAGATTCCACATGGCTTAATCTTCCCCACGTTGTCTCCTGCAAGATTACGCACAAGAAAAGTTAGATCAATCAGTTGTTGTTCCAAATTGGATACATTTACCTCTTTTCTTGGCAGTTGTCCATGGCGAACATGTCCAAATTGTTGGGAGTTGGCCGCCATGTTAGCTATTAAGTTCCTTGCCTCCTCCGCTGTCTTGTCAATGAAAGCTCCTCCGCTCGCCGCATGAATAAAGTTCCTGAACACTAGATAAAAAACCCTCATAAAAGTATTGTATGAGTAAATGTTCACTTATCTGGTGTTGTGGGCAGCTTGCACACAACTTCTTGAAGCGCTCCCAGTACTCATGCAATGACTCCTCTTGGTATTGCCTTCACACGGTAGATTTCTTTCCTTAAGTTAGTCGCCCTTGAAGCTGGAAAGTACTTCTCAAGGAAGACTCTTTCTAAATCAGTCCACGTGGTGATTGATCCGGAGGGTAAGTAGAATAGCCAATCCTTAGCAGCATCCTTTAGAGATAATGAAAGGCTCTCGGTTTGATTTGCTCCTCCGTTACTCCACTCGGCTTCATCGTAGTGCATACCACGTGGAATTCCATCAAGTGTTTGTGTGGGTTCTCACCTGCAAAACCATGAAAAGATGGCAATAAGTGAATTAGTTCAGATTTAAGTTCGAAACTTACGTTATTCGCTAGAGCAGGGAAAGTGATGCAGAGAGGTTGTTGATCCAAGTTAGGATTCGCCAACTGCCTCAAACTTTGATTCGCAGCCATCATGTTCCTCTCTTCTTCTTCCTCAAGTAACCTTGCTTCTCTTCTTCTCCGATGTAGTGTCCTCTCGATCTCAGGATCGTAGTAAAAATTCTCTTCGCGATCAGAGGGTTCACCTGTACTCATCAACAAACCACAGTAGTATAAAACGAAATAAATAAAATAAAGTGACGCTAACACAAAAGTAATTGCCTTCCCCGGCAACGACGCCAAAATTTTGTAGCGCTTATCGTGTACGCCCAAATTAACCCCACTCAATCCTCAAGATTGATAACAATAATGTAGTAGCGTGAGTAGGGATCGATCCCACGAGGAGGTGTGAATTCTTGTGTTGATGAAAATCAAAACAAAAGAATAATAAAGGATGGGGTTGTGAGGTTTAATTAATCTAATTAAAATTAAAAATAAAGATTAACTAATGAAAGCGATTCTTGGTATCAGTCGACTCTACCTTGGAGTTTATCTTCTATTTCATCGATTCACAAAAGACTCAATTTTACTTGAATATTCATCAATTGGAAATCTAATTCCTCCCTTACCTTAATTGTAGTCAAAAGAAAACAACATTCAATTCAACTCTTATTAAATTTTTAACCAAAACTACAGCCGTTAAGATTAAATCAATGATAGTTTCAAAACTAGAATGTTTGATGAATCTAATCAATAAAAACTACATCCGTTAGAATTAATCATCCAATCGTTTTTCCTAAGAATTTAATAACACCAACAGCAGGTAATTATCAATCTTAGTTGCTTCTTAATTAGCATTAGATAGTGTATGTGATTACTAGGGTGTAAATCCAATAAACAAACACAACAATCATATCAATAAAATCAGAAAAACTCTTGATACTCAATAACATTGATAATTAAAGCGTAAGAATCTCCCCAAGATAAATAAATCCAAGGATTTGTCTTCCTCAACCAAGAATTAAAAACTAGCTACACATATTCTACGAAAAACAATAAATAAAAGCAAGGGAAAGAAAACTAATCCGATCTACGCTCGTCGAGGTTTTAATCCCGCCTTCGTTTCGATCTTTATAGCGTTCTTCAACAAAATTGAAAAGAAAAAAAAAATATAAAACTAGTCTAAAACTATTCTACCTTAACTATCTAGATGTTTTAAGGTCGGATTTTCGAGTTCTATATAGGGAGGCTAGGAGGTGGAATAGAATCCAAGTTGGAAGGAAAGAAATCATGTTTCCATATTTTTCAAAACTCCGGGCGATCGATCGAGCTAAAGGCACCGATCGATCGAGCTTCACAGTAGAAATTCGTGGCTTTTTCAGCCTTGCTCGATCGATCGGCATGACCAGAATATTTTCTGCTCAATTTTCAGCTTCCGGTGAGTTTCATATTTTGGCCGTAACTTTCTAATACAAACTCCGAATTCGATGAATCAGCTGTCCACGCGAAAATAACAGAAAGTTCTACAACTTTTATATGGACCACATTTCCAAAACATGGCTCGAACATATAGTAATTTGAGGAGAAATGAGCAACATGTGTCTTGGATTCTGGTTTTTTCCACTTTTCTTCAACTTTATTCATTCTTTCATCATTTTAGCTTGATTTCTTCACCTTTTCCTACATTTACACAAATATACGATTATGTAGCATATGTATCAATTTATCCATCAAAATATACCAAATCGTAGACAATTAAACGCAATAGATGTGTCTATTTCTAGTCACATCAGGGGATAACCATGATATGGTGATAATGTCATGTACATCATATGCAATGTCGCCTCAGTCCTCGGATATGAATTGTGATCGAGAATCCATCTGGAAACAGTTGTTTTCTTTTCAGCGATTAGAATTAATGATAAATAATGTAGGGAAAGGGTATTTACAGTGCCTCCTCTCACAGTATGTACACTGTTGTGCTGATTAATTCAGGTTTCAGTTTCAAGGGATAGCTCGTTACTCTTATAGCTTTGTTGGTGTTGAAATTAGATTATCATGTTTCCTTTAAGGGATGAAGTGATAAATAATTAATCATTTGAATTTTGGCCTACAGCAGTGAACTAAAAATTTAGAACTCATGTCTGACAATCCCAGTTTAGCAGAAACTATGGCAGACTATGAGCCTTTCTTGCCATGGGGAATTGTTTTGAGCGCTGAATATTTTCATTTTCTCTAATACAGTAGCTTCCAATGTCACATACAGATTTGCTCTCTATTTGAGGAGATTTGAAGATACATTTATATTTCCAGAGGACACCTCTTATGGCCTCAATTTTGGATACCATTTGGCATTACATACTAGGCTGAGAACATACGAGGATAGGACAACAGCTGTGGGCAACATAATCAAGTGTTTGGGTGAAGAACTTATACCAGGAATTCGGAATGAGGTATTTATAATGTCCCATCACCGTGTAGATATGCAGAAACATAAATGTCCATTTTGTTCTATGTTTTCTGCTTATTTTATTATTTACAGCTGTATCCTGTCGTGTCTTCTTTTGGGACTCCAGAATTTTTCTCGCTAGAGCGTGCAGCAGCGCCATACTTCGGAATAAAGGTGGGACGATATCCTAATTTTAATATTTATTAATGCAGGCTTGAGTTTCATTTAAGTTATTGCATTTTTGTATTCAGTGCATATCTTCTTCCAAAAAGTGAGCTTTATCAACATCGACAATTTTTATTTCTTTTAAAAAAGTTATGTTCATCCTTTTGTCGGTATTGAGGACTGTTTTATGTAACTGTCATTAGGTAGACCTCAGCTCTTGATGCTATTTTTTTGGATAATGCATTTTTATGCTAGGCTTATGGAGTGCATATGAATGGGTATGTTGAAAGAGATGGCGAGAAATATCTATGGGTAGCAAAGAGAAGTATAGTTAAACCCACTTTTCCTGGGAAGCTAGATCATATGGTTGCTGGAGGGCAGGTATGTGTGGACCTCTAGTTCATGGTTGAAAATTCTTTTTTGAAGTTACTTTGGGATCTGTACGTAAAATCATATCTGCTGAAATCATAACTATATCTACATGTCGAGGACCAACACATGTTGGAAATTGAATTCATTGGACCATAAGCGTTAGTTTTTATATATTGACAGTGAACCTTATATGAAATGTTATTAGGTAAATTAAGTGTTAGTTTAACACTTATCAAGTATTCTTAATGACTTCAACCCACCACCCTGAATTCTTCCCACGTCGAGCACATGGCACAGCTCAGGTTGGCATCTTCCTTAGTAGTGGCTGTTTGCTGTGGGGCTGGAGTTGGTGCTTGTGCAAGCAAGGAGGAGGCAAATGCAAGAAGAAAGTGGAAAACAAAAAAGGAAAGGAAAATGAAGTTGAAAAGGATAAAGAAGAGAATGCAAAAATATTTTTATTAAAATTTTTCGGAAAAATTAGGTCAAAGACCCTACAAAAAATTGAATTTAAAACAAATGACCTCCGTTTGTTAAATATCTTTATACCGTGGGTTGCATCATTTTTTTGAGTAAAAGAATGTCATTTTTTTACTGATAAAAACTTAAATAAATAAAGGCCATATATATATATATATATTTGGTGTGTGTTCTTGTTTAAAAAATAATAGCTAGAATAACAGCAAGTAAAAAATGGCAATTGTTACAGAAATAATAGCTAGAAATACAGAACTTGGCTATGTTTAAAAGCAGAAGCAGAAAGAATTTTTCTTATTTGTTTTCGGATTGGATTAGAAAATCAGTTGTTTGTCTACTAACTTATTAGTTTGGAGGATATTCTCTTTTGATTGTCTATGTAATAGTGTAATACTCTATTTACATATAACCTTTTTGTCTGATAAAAAGAAAAAGAAAAAAAACAGTTACACCTCCTCGATGTATTTTTCTCCAAAACAAGAATTCCAATTTTTTTCTTTACTGGATGGTTTTATTCTTATGTCGATGGCTATAAAGGTAAATGCTTAGTAATTTTAGGGCAAAGTGAATGTAGTCATGATTTTCAATTGCAAGTTTTGCAACTTGTATAAACAAGTACTTGTGATTTACCGAAATGTTAGTTTTCATATGGTCATTCACATTCAAACAAATGAAGCCGCATGGAATATCATGTGGGGAGAATCTTGTGAAGGAATGTAAAGAAGAAGCTGGGATACCAAGATCCATCTCCAGAACGTAAGTTTTTCATGTCATTATCTTGCTGTACAAAGGTATCAAAACTTAAATTTGATTCAATGCGAACAAAAATATTTTCTGAATAAATTAATAAACTATGTCCAATTTGCTGAACTCAGTGCGATAGCAGTTGGAGCTGTATCTTATATTGACATCGATGGATATAGATTCAAGAGAGACGTTCTTTTCTGTTATGATTTAAAGCTTCCAGAGGACTTTGTTCCTACAAACGAAGGTGAGGCAGTTATATTCTCTAGCCCCGAGTCGAAAATATGAAGTTTTTTTATAAGCTTCTCATATTTTGTCAACCCATTTCCTCTTTGTAAACTGCAGATGACGAAGTGGAAAGCTTTAAACTAGTCCCCGTGACACAAGTTGCAAATATCATAAGGAGTACAGATTTTTTCAAAGCAAATTGTAATCTCGTGATTATTGATTTCCTGTTTCGTAATGGGTATAGTATCTTTCATTTCATATTATGCAATCTTTTTTCTGTGTTATGCCATGTTTCAAGTAGAATATAAGACTAAATTTCATTGAGCAAGGCCAATCTTGTACTTCATGCTTTCTCTCGAGTATTATATCTTTTTATCGCCTAATGGATGCCCTGTATGTTCTCCAAAACTAATCTGTAATTCATTATGTACTAGTCGTGTTTGATTTTGGACTGATGATTATTATATTCATCATTTATATTTATTCGTAAAGAAAAACATTTGAAATTTGAAAAACTCCCATACCAGATGGAAGTCCCTACCTTATCCGTCCCCTGGTGGATGCAACGTTGTGGCATTCCGACCCAAAATCTATTAGAGAGATTTAAGTATATCAATTTGTGAATATTTTACGAGTTTGCCTTGGTTTGTAATGCGTACAGGTATATTAAGCCTGAAGATGTAGGATATCTGAAGCTATTACAGAGTCTGAGAAGTGGAGATTGCACCTAAATATTCACTGTTCATTCAATTGTTTGTTCCTTTTACCTCAGTGTCACGCAAGAAAATAGCGACAGCCAATGACCCAATTTTGTGTTCATATTCTACGCAGAATCGTGTGATACAATGGTTTTTTTTTTTTTTCAGCCCTTCGCTATACGTACAAGAAGTTGGTATGACACAAATCCAATAGTTCAAAGTGTCTTTGTGCTCCATGTTTCTTTTTTGTGATGATTAAGATTTAAGACCCCTATTTGATAAATTTTATTTTGAATAATTTATGAGTTTTAGAATTTTATAACACCTTGCTAATTTATAAACTTTTATATTTATTTCGAAATTAAACTCTTGAAACCTTTGATGCAGTAAATACTGAAAAGCAAGAAGGGAACTCAAAAGGGAAAATAAATATAGTGGGAGAGAGAGGAATGGTTTTAAGGAAAAATGGGTTTTAGGATGATTTTGGGAATTTAGGTTACTTTGGTCATTTTAAATAGATTCATATGGTCTAAAACTTATGTTATTACAAGATTTTATAAGATCCCAATAAATTTTTTTTTTGTTGAAAGTATTTATAAATATGTTATACATCTTACGAGACATTTTAACTAACTCTAGTGTCTGACTCGATTAATTGGAATTTTTTATTTTTTTATGAGCATATTCGCTTGATGCAAATGAGAGAGTTCTCGAATAGGAAGAAAGGATTATCGCCGTCAATTTAAAGGGCATGGCCGCACCAATTCCACTCTCTTCATTTCTTACCCACACAAAATAAAATAGAACCAACAGAGCTTTCCACACGACTGAATTCATACGATAATAATCATGGAAAGCGTCTTGTTGAATGCTTCTTCTTACTTGATTTCTTCACATAGTAAGCCTCTTTTCATTCTCCTCTCAATACTCCGAACCATGGTCTCTTTTCCATTTATGGTTGATTTCGGTCTTGAGTTTATTTAATTAATTGATTTTTATTTATCAGCAGATTTTGGTAAAGTGGGTGTGCTTGGGGCAAATTTTACTAGTTCATTTTGTGGCAAATATTCAGTCTTGATTAGGAACACTGGCGCATCATCACCAAGGCGTTCCATTGTTACTTCTGTCGTAAATGTTTCTCGGCCTTTTCGGTGATTTCATAGCCATTTATTGCGGAGTTCAATCTTTTTATAGGAAATTACCAATGAATTATGCTTGAAATAATAAATTTACAGAGATTGATTCAATTTTGAAGAACTGGTTTGAAACTTCATTACTCGCCTCTTAATTCCTTCGCCATTTGCAGTAATTCGTGGGAATAAGAGGCTATTTATTGGCATTATTTAGATACGAAACTTGCATTTTAAGAAAAAAATGGAAGTGAAATTTAATTCACTTTTATATATCCCTCTCATGGGAATGTACCTTGTGATCGTTTGTTTTCTAATGGTTGTGCATGAATCCAAAACTTTTGTTAACTGGGAAAACTTATATCTTACAAATTATTCGTGAAACTTGAAGTTGTGAAACTTGAGCGTGTTACACCCTATTCACCTAATTGTGTACTGGAGATCATAATTCGATGCAGTAACTAGCCAATGTATCTTGAACATCATTTTTCATGTTTCACAGATTGGAAAGAAAGTTATAAAAGAGACCATCATTCCTGACCCTGATTACCGTATTCCGGTTGTACTTCTTGGTGCGTATTGATATTAAGAAAATTTTATGCTACTGGACTGCAAACATTTTACTTTATTTCATTATTCATGAAAACAATCGTCGCCTCTCTTCCCGATATTGGGTCTGCTCATATAATAATGATATGCAATACTTGGCACCATAATTTTAGCGCGTCTGTGTTATAGTGATGCATCTTGTATTGCGCCATAAGAGATTATAAGGGGAGTGAGGGGAATCATTTTGAAACTTGCTTTTAAGAAGGAAAAAAAATGATCTATCTCGTGATCGTCCAAGCTAGGTCCGGCCTTTATTAGACTTTGTGCTACATGGAATTACTATTGAATATTTACATATACAACGTCATAGATCTGAAATAATGATATTTGAATTTTCACTTTAGGAGCGGCTGGTGGTTTTTTATTTGTGGATAATTTAGCAGCTGCAGTCCCCATTGGTCTTCTTGGATTGCTCCTTTTAGTTCAGGTAACACGTAGGCCTATGCATTACATTTCTAAGAGTTACAGATAAAATATCAATAATTTGTCAACCATATACAGATGTGATTCTTCCTATAGTTTGAGAATGCTACTTTTACTGTCACTGTACGGAATATTGCAGTACCACTTGAATGATTTTGTATAATTGTTTCAGGCAACAAGAGTGAGATTTGTCTTTGATGAAGAGTCCCTGGTTTGTCCACTAATCTCTTCTCTAATGCATTTGATCCAACAGAACCAACTCAGTTACGCATTAGTTCAGGCTCGTAACCTTGTCATGCTTATGGAATGATTAATTGAGAATTTTTTTGATTATTAATGTAATGCAACTTTGGTGGTCGATCCATCAAATTCGTAATAGACCTTCTTACGACTATGCTTCCGATGGAGGCAAATGGTCTTTTCAGGAAGATGTCGCATTGGTATAAACATCGATTTGAAAGGATACCAGCATACTCATGCATCAAAATGATTTTCAATCCTTTTGGTCGACCATGTATCGACGATAATAACATTTCCAAACTAGTGATTTCTGAAATTTTAAAACAAATTTGATGGTGTTTTAATGTCATACTCAAATTCACGACGTGATGGTTCATGGTTGTCAAAACTGCACGGAATGCATGCGTAGGCATTGGTGAAACGTGAAAGTTGTCACGGCTCAGAGGCTTGTGGCCTGTGTTTTTTACTAAGTTGCATTGTCAATATGACAAATTATTTAATACCTCTAGATTCTAAAATATTATGCCTTAGTGCATCTCAATTGGCTATGGATTGCGCGGACTTAGTCTCGTGCCTAGTTTCCGTGGAACACGTGTGTCATTAATAGTTGAGTTGACTTTTACACTTAATGTTAAAGCAGAACTTTGTTGTCAGCCACTAGAGCATTACCAAATGAAGGGAAACTAACACTAAACACTATAAAGGGGCTCAAGATAACAATGTTCAGGTCAGGTAGGGAGATGACTGGAAATTAAAAGGTGTAAAAAGATATTGCAAAAGGCTCTTTGTTTTTCTTTGCACGAGTGAGCTTGTGGTAGTAATTCTTAGAATCTGTTCAACTAAGCTTATCTTAGACATCTTATAACTTGGAACATGTTTTAGTAGCTTATATGTTGTATTCTAAAATCAAAAATTAAATTGTTCGGATACAAATAAGTTATTGAAAATAGAAAAAAATTTATAGAGAAGATGAACAAATCAAGTGAAAGAAAATTAGTGATGAAAAAGTGATTGAAATATAGTTCAGGATAGAAGAAAAAGTTTCGAGGTTAAGACCTTTCTAGAAACTTTTTTAACAAATACTCACTTTATAAACATGTAAAACTTACAAGACACAAGTCAAAGGAAGCAGGCTCTCAGAGACCTTTCACGTGCTGATTTTTTTTCTGAAGTTTTATTTACTACAACATACCGAAGTAGAATTATCGTTTACATCTTGATTACATGAAACACATTCGTTTATAAGATCAATAAATAATTCCAAGAGACCTTATCACAGGAGGTAAAAATTGGAGACCAGCTTAAGGAATCAGGTGAAAATGCTTTTGTGGGTGGAGAAAACAGTTGGAAGTAAGTGTGAGCTTTTACTTTGTACTAAGTTATGGTTAAGATACACGGCTGGGCAGTTGGATAGCCAATTTCCAGTAGTCAAAAGAGCTGAATTTCAGATCACTTACGTGGTTTGACTCAACTTTAAAGTCCAAGGGGCCCACAGGCCCTAGGGCGTGAGCATATAAGCAGGTGCTCAACTATTTATCATCATTATTACGTAATCTGTCAGATATTCAACATTTGTGAACTGGGAGCTGTGGTGGCCTTCTTTTCCAATATTAGTTTATTTTAAGGAGACACAAACAAAGCCTGAAGGACAAATTCACTTTTTCCCAGTAATTTTTGTAAGTGTCTAACACCTTGAAACACTAGTATCTACCCTGTTTTGCTTCCGTGATCAAATTCTTGGTATACTGATAAAACCCATGTATCTTTTTTTCCTTTTATTGTTTCATGTAGAATGGCAAGCAACTCTATGATGTTATGGTAGAACGATGTGGTTCTTCGAAAACCAGTGGCCCTAAATAGTTGCACCAACTAATGCTCTAGGTCCGATATGAATTAGGTGTGTATTTGTTCTTTTGTATGTAGTAGTTCAACATTCGGATTCGTTTTTCGTTGTCTGCATGGTTATTTGGTAAGACAACTCTGATATGGATGGACTCATGAATTTAGTCAAGATGAAGCGACTTGATGTATTCTTTGCAGGAGAAAGCTGAATTTTGGAAGTTGTTCGTGGAGGGAAGCAGTTTCATGTACAAATTGCAATGTAAGATCGATTGTCGCTTATCTAATTTATTTACGTTGTATTAAGAAACATGTTGCGTCTACACAAACTTCTACAGCAAATGAAATCACTGATCATTTGTTTGTGTCATCTCTCTGTTTTTGTGATAGAGGGAAGAAAATCGGTGGGGTGAGTGAGAGCAACTGTCCTTAAACCTTCTTTTTCTGGAAAAAAATCCAAATATTATATAATTAAAAAAATTATTTTTGTGTAATTTCAAAATACAGTAAAACTATTATATCGAATGAATTTGGATCCGACCCTCGAATATATATTATTGGACTAAATTCCAGGCTCAAAGAATAAAAATTGATGGCAAGATAATATTTAATGAATTGGAGAATTACTGATTACTAATGTCAAAAACCCGCAATCACTTGGTACTCAGAAAATGAGTTTAGAGCTCTTTGCAACTCAAACTTTGCTTCGCTTATATCTAATTTGTTTACATTGTATTAAGGAACATGTTGCGTCTACACAAACTTCTACAGCAAATGAAACCACTGATCATTTGTTTGTGTCATCTCTCTGTTTTTGTGATAGAGGGAACAAAATCGGTGGGGTGAGTGAGAGCAACTATTTCCTTGAACCTTCTTTTTCTGGAAAAAAATCCAAATATTATATAATTAAAAAAATTATTTTTGTGTAATTTCAAAATACAGTAAAACTATTATATCGAGTGAATTTGGATCCGACCCTCGAATATATATTATTGGACTAAATTCCAGGCTCAAAGAATAAAAATTGATGGCAAGATAATATTTAATGGAATTGGAGAATTACTAATTACTAATGTCACTTGGTACTCAGAAAATGAGTTTGGAGCTCTTTGCAACTCAAACTTTGCTTCGGTTATATCTAATTTGTTTACATTGTATTAAGGAACATGTTGCGTCTACACAAACTTCTACAGCAAATGAAACCACTGATCATTTGTTTGTGTCATCTCTCTGTTTTTGTGATAGAGGGAACAAAATCGGTGGGGTGAGTGAGAGCAACTGTTTCCTTGAACCTTCTTTTTCTAGAAAAAAATCCAAATATTATATAATTAAAAAAATTATTTTTGTGTAATTTCAAAATACAGTAAAACTATTATATCGAGTGAATTTGGATCCGACCCTCGAATATATATTATTGGACTAAATTCCAGGCTCAAAGAATAAAAATTGATGGCAAGATAATATTTAATGGAATTGGAGAATTACTGATTACTAATGTCACTTGGTACTCATAAAATGAGTTTGGAGCTCTTTGCAACTCAAACTTTGCTTCGCTTATATCTAATTTGTTTACATTGTATTAAGGAACATGTTGCGTCTACACAAACTTCTACAGCAAATGAAATCACTGATCATTTGTTTGTGTCATCTCTCTGTTTTTGTGATAGAGGGAAGAAAATCGGTGGGGTGAGTGAGAGCAACTATTTCTTTGAACCTTCTTTTTCTGGAAAAAAAATCCAAATATTATATAATTAAAAAAATTATTATTGTGTAATTTCAAAATACAGTAAAACTATTATATCGAGTGAATTTGGATCCGACCCTCGAATATATATTATTGGACTAAATTCCAGGCTCAAAGAATAAAAATTGATGGCAAGATAATATTTAATGGAATTGGAGAATTACTGATTACTAATGTCAAAAAACCCGCAATCACTTGGTACTCAGAAAATGAGTTTGGAGCTCTTTGCAACTCAAACTTTGCTTCGTTTATATCTAATTTGTTTACATTGTATTAAGGAACATGTTGCGTCTACACAAACTTCTACAGCAAATGAAATCACTGATCATTTGTTTGTGTCATCTCTCTGTTTTTGTGATAGAGGGAACAAAATCGGTGGGATGAGTGAGAGCAACTGTTTCCTTGAACCTTCTTTTTCTGGAACAAAATCCAAATATTAGATAATTAAAAAAATTATTATTGTGTAATTTCAAAATACAGTAAAACTATTATATCGAGTGAATTTGGATCCGACCCTCGAATATATATTATTGGACTAAATTCCAGAGGCTCAAAGAATAAACATTGCTGGGAAGATAATATTTAATGGAATTGGAGAATTACTGATTACTAATGTCAAAAAACCCGCAATCACTTGGTACTCAGAAAATGAGTTTGGAGCTCTTTGCAACTGAAACTTTGCTTCGTTTATATCTAATTTGTTTACATTGTATTAAGGAACATGTTGCGTCTACACAAACTTCTACAGCAAATGAAATCACTGATCATTTGTTTGTGTCATCTCTCTGTTTTTGTGATAGAGGGAAGAAAATTGGTGGGGTGAGTGAGAGCAGCTGTTTCCTTGAATCTTCTTTTTCTGGAAAAAAATCCAAATATTATATAATTAAAAAAATTATTATTGTGTAATTTCAAAATACAGTAAAACTATTATATCGAGTGAATTTGGATCCTACCCTCGAATATATATTATTGGACTAAATTCCAGAGGCTCAAAGAATAAACATTGCTGGGAAGATAATATTTAATGGAATTAAAGAATTACTGATTACTAATGTCAAAAAATCGCAATCACTTGTACTCAGAAAAATGAGTTTGGAGCTCTTTGCAACTCAAACAATGCTTCGCTTATAATTAAACGCAGCAATTAGTATTTTTGAGCAAAAACTTTAACCTGTCAAAAATGCCATTATGTCAGGATTCACTCTCAATAGGAGTGGCAAGCTAATTTTATTTGCCGTAATGTAACACCCAGAAATTTTTACTTGTTAAAAAAAAATAACATTTTTAAAAGAGAAATAAGTTAGATATGCATTTTAAAAAATAGCATTCTTTGCTAATAGATGAATGAGATTATTCACAATATAGGGTGAGCATTCGGTTTAATTATTATTATTTTTTTTATATAAAAAAAAACCAAATCAGTTCAAATAAATCGACTTTTTAAAAATAAAAATTCAGTTTTACCCAGATGGGTTTAGTAATCATCAATTGATTGGCATACGTGTGAAATCGAGGAGACTCCATAGAACGAGGCAAAACCCTGAGGATGGGAAGAGCAAGAGGCGGCGGTGGAGGAGCCAGATCACCCTCCATATTCGGCCGGATCCTATACCGTCACCTAGAGTCCGCCAAAAAGACGTATAGTTACGCCAACGTCGACCAACTGGTGGACCATCTCCGATCCACCTATCCGCACTACGCTCGTCTGAAGCTGCAGCCTTTCACCAAACGCGTCCACCAAATTCTTCACAGTTCAGGCAAAGCAAATGACGACGTCTCTGATGATTCCAATTGCCGTGAACAAAAGGAGGCGACTCCTAGAAAGAAACGAAAGGAGTTCGATGAGAGCGAGGAGAAATTGCGGCTCTTCGAAACTCTGCATTTGAAAAAGAGAAGGAACGATGTCTTGTTGAACCACATTAATGGCTTCTCTTCGTCCTCTGCGGCATCTTCCTCCAGCAGTGTAGGTTCTTCGGAGGAGGACGAGGTTACAACATCTGGGGGTGATGGAATCGATTTGATGAAGTCGATGCTGAGGGAGAATTACTGTGCTAAATCGAAGAAATTGACGGGAGTGGAGGGGAAGAATGAAGTGATGGAATATGAGGTTGTGGAGAACGTCCTTGACAAGACTGTGAATTTGGTAAGTCAAAAGGATGGTGAAGGTGTAGAATTTGGGGAAAGAAAGGGAGGTAATGGTCTTGGTGCGATTAATAATGATGAAAATAATGGGCCACAATTTAAGGATTTAGGGGGGATGGGTGAAGCGATTTGTCAATTGAAAATGGAAGTGATTGTGCCTTTGCGTCGGCCAGAGCTGCCGCGGCACCTGGGAGTGAAACCCGTGGCTGGGATTTTGCTTTACGGGCCACCAGGATGTGGGAAAACCAAGCTAGCTCATGCAATTGCCAATGAGGCCAGAGTCCCGTTTTACAAGATTTCTGCGACTGAATTGGTGTCTGGAGTTTCAGGTGTGCATGATCATATCATAAAAATAATGCTTCATACTTATGTTTGTTAATGGTTTATTGTGTTGATTGCTTCTATTTTAGTTGGGGCTAACAAATATTCTCTACCTCTTATTTGAATTGTTAACTTGGAGAGCCAAATTATAATTATCTTGTACATTTGGCCGTTTTTTATGGGGGCAAAAAAATTATAGCTTATAAAAACTTATATTTAGTCAGAAACTACCTTCTTGGTGGAACCAATTTGTGAGGACTAGGATTGTTAGATTGGCTAATATTCTATTGGTTAATATCAAGGAATATCTTTGACCGCACTATGAGCTTCAATTTTCCAGATTTTTAATTTTTAGGTGACTTCATATGTTGTGCTTGATAGATTTTTTAGATTAGCTATCTATATATACATATATATATATATAAATATGTATATATTTTTAAACTTTCTAGGTGCATCAGAAGAAAATATTCGAGAGCTGTTTTCAAAAGCACATAGGACAGCACCCTCGATTGTATTCATTGATGAAATTGATGCAATTGCTTCAAAAAGGGAAAATTTGCAAAGAGAAATGGAGCGACGTATTGTTACACAATTGATGACTTGCATGGATGAATCTTACAAACTCGCAAAACCTGTTGATAGAAATGAATATTCAGAAAGTGCGGATAGCAGATCTGAGTATGTCCTTGTAATTGGAGCGACAAATAGACCAGATGCTATGGACCCTGCCTTGAGGAGGCCTGGACGTTTTGATCTTGAAATTGGTTTAGGTGTTCCGGATGAAGAAGCACGGGTTCAAATTTTAACCGTACTCACTCTAAATCTTAAAGTTGATGGTGCTTTAGATCTTAAGAAAGTAGCTAGGTCCACTCCGGGGTTTGTGGGAGCAGATTTGGCTGCACTGGCTGACAAAGCTGGGAACCTTGCAATGAAGAGAATCATAGGCCAGAGAAAAGATGTTCTTTCAAGCGAATGTAATGAAGATTGGTTAAGTCAACCATGGTCACATGAAGAATTGGAAAAAGTTAGTATTACCATGGCTGATTTTGAGGTAATCATGATTTGGATCCAATTCACTCATTTGTAAACAATGGATGGATTGTGGTGCTTAATTAAGTTTTCTTTGCATTTTAATAATCGTGTTTACCTCCAAACCTGCATGTCTTCCTGTCCTACCATCTTTCAATAGTACAAAAGGAGAGATACAAACAGGTAGTAGTATATGCAGTGAAAGTTGATAATCAGCGAATGGGATTTCATGAATCTTTTATCACTTTCAGTTTTTCTTCATGGGAGTGATTAAGTTGTAATTATATGAGCTTGCCTTGTCTACCTATCATGTGTTCCTTTTCATTGTAATGGTTTCACTTGCCTTATTGTCTCTTCTCATGCCCTTCCCTTTTTTTTTTTTTTGCCCTTTTTTGTGGTGATTCTCTCTAATCTTTTCTATTTGATTGTTTGCAGGAAGCTGCAAAAATGGTTCAACCTTCTTCTAGAAGAGAAGGATTTTCTGCTTTACCAAATGTGAAGTGGGATGATGTTGGAGGACTTCATTTGCTCAGACAAGAGCTTGACCGTTATATAGTTAAGCGAATAAAGTATCCTGAAGATTATGAGGTGATTAATTTCATTTCGAGTATGGTTGAGATGATCTAGATGAATGTTCAATTTGAATGAATGCTAAGCTGTTATTGGGCTTTTTTCTCAGCAAGATTCACAATTTTTGAATTTTTTTGTACACTGATATCAGGCTAAAGCCATAGCTGGCATATTCAATTTCTTTTTTCGAGTTTTCAACGTGCATATGTGGGTTTCACAATAGTATTGCACCTGATTCCTTGAGAATTCGTTTATTGAGAATCAACCAATCTCTCATCACACCCACCTACTTTTACAAATAAAGCTTTGCAGAGTTTTCTGACAGAAAATCTTCCAACTTGTGATATTCTCAATGATTTTGGATGCTTAAAATAGATTTGTTATTTCGCAGGATTTCGGGGTTGATTTAGAGACAGGAATTTTGCTTTATGGCCCTCCAGGGTGTGGAAAGACGTTGATTGCTAAGGCTGTTGCAAATGAAGCTGGTGCAAATTTCATTCATATCAAGGTTCCTTCAATGTATCTCACATAGTATAGCTGAGCACATAATTTCTTGGTTCTTTGGAGTAATTTTTTTTTGGTGTAAATCAAGGGCCCTGAACTGTTAAATAAATATGTTGGTGAAAGTGAGTCGGCTGTGCGGACAATATTCAGTCGTGCAAGAACATGTTCTCCATGCATACTTTTCTTTGATGAGGTACTCTTTTTCCCTCCTTTATTTCGTTTACAATTGCCCACCAAGCTATCATATAGGTGTCAGGATTTTATATGGTCAAGTTTTTGGATAAGTTGCCCATCGAACATGTATAGTTGTGCTGCTCGTAGTCAAAATTTGATTGGATGATCTCGGCATTTACTTTCTAATTTTTCTGAAGGGATTATAATACCCCTTCAAGGGTCAATTTAGGTCTAATGATGTGCAAGTGTAGATTTGCCCTATTGTGTTGTGTATTTTCACTGGACGTGCTCAAATTTTGGGAAAATCCGATGCATGGTTTAGCCATGTGTACTTTGTGATGCAATTGTTTTTTAGATGTTTCGTAGTTTCGCTTGTGAAATCTGTTCCAAACTGCTTGAGGCGGTAGAATTATTTTATCCTTGAGAATTAGTTCTTTTGCTTCCTAAATCCATTATGCAACCACACGAACAAATTCTATTACATTTGTCTTTGGGTTCCTTTCTACATGCCTAACGTGGTTTTTTATATTTTTCATAAGCCAGAAATTACTTCGACTGATTTTTCATTTTTATTAGTTTCTTCTCCCCATATATAAATCAGTTTGATGGCAATTTATTTTCTTTTATCTCCATAATTCCTCATTTGTTCCTCATTTACTAGGTCGATGCATTAACAACAAAGCGTGGTAAAGAAGGGGGATGGGTCGTTGAGCGACTCTTGAATCAGGTAATACAAAACCACTTTTGCAATCGGTTCCCCTTTCTTTTGAGTATAATCTCCATCTGCATGTCTATACCTTATTATGGGCTGAAAACGAACTATTTCTATTATTTTAGCTACTGATAGAGCTTGATGGCGCAGAACAGAGACGGGGTGTTTATGTGATTGGTGCCACAAATAGGTAGAGATTATTGCTCGGAGACTTGGAGCATTTTTGTGGACGAGCAGCTAAAATATATGTTTTCTTATGGTCCCTTCTCTTAACATCCTTCATCGTGTGACATTTTGACAGGCCTGAGGTCATGGACCGGGCTGTACTTAGACCTGGAAGATTTGGTAAACTTTTGTATGTTCCTCTCCCTTGTCCAGAGGATCGAGGAATGATCTTGAGTGCTCTTGTCGGGAAGAAGAAGATAGATGCCAGTGTCGATCTTATGGCTCTTGGGAAAGATAACTCATGTGAAAATTTTAGTGGAGCTGATCTATCTGCATTGGTGTGCCCTATTGTTCCAGCGAACTTTCCTTTATGTATCATGTTGTTTCTTAATTTAGTCATCATGTTCAGTGTTTGAAATTATTAGTTGCTTCTGGCAATGATAGATGAATGAAGCTGCTATGGCTGCAATGGAAGACAAACTAGCCTTGTCACACGAAAGTTCAGTTGATGACTCACTTTGGACCATCAAAGATCAACATTTCAAGAGAGCATTAGAGAAAATCTCGCCCTCGGTTACGGAGAAGGTGCCTTTGTGCTAGACGTTTATAACATCATCTAAAGTATGTATCGTACTTTCGTTCATTTCCATCACATGTGCTTTTTTGTGGTGCAGCAAAAACAATACTACAAGAGTTTGTCGGAAAGCTTCAAATGTGGATGATAGTAGAGTTGATGCTTCCTCTGATCAAATCATTTTATTGGAACTATTCCCTCATTGACCGACAGTTCCGCTAACAACACCATTGTGTGATGTCTATCGTAGATTGCAACAAAAATCTCATTTTCTGTGGTGTAACGAAAACTATTGTGTCTTTGAGGCATTTTTTTTTTTTTTAATACTTGATAGCTTTCAGTTACAGATATGATATTATTTATTTTTTTCTCTCAGCTCTTGGAAAATTTTGTTTGCGTTACATTTTTGTTTGATTTTTTATGCAAGAAATGAGTGAGGTATTTAAGTTTTATGAACGGCGTGGCGTGGCGATATGTGCAAGTAGAGGTGACAGAAGCATTGTGTCATACAGGAAATCTGCATAATGGAATTTTAGCTTCATGCACTTGGAATATATTCTTTTTTTGGGTTAATGGTACGGGATCACGCCGCATGTACTGGAAAAGAAAATGACAAATTACGAAACCCATACTCTGTGGTTGAAGCACCCCATCTTACCACTCATTAAGACCGAACCTATCTGCCCTTGATGCATGAAAAAGAGCTCCTCGAGAGATGGAATCTATCACAACCATTATTCTTCTGAATCTATATCTCACATAAAAAAAAAAGTTTGATTCTTAAACAATATCAGTTTAGTTTCTCTGAGATAAGGGGGAATCCACTTGACCTGTTTGGAAACCTTGGGACCTATTCTATTATTGCTTTCTCTGAAAAAAATTAGAGATGCACTTGCATGGGATATCACGAGCTATAGCATTATTGTCTTCATGCCGAAGTTTTGATATTTTGCAAACTTAATTACAACATAAAATATTAAAACCTATGATTTTATATAATTGAGTTAGTTCAGTTAATCAAATCAAACTTGTATTATTTTAAAAAATATATTTATTTTAGTGAAATGTTAATATAGCAGATAAAAGCTGACCAAATAATGATATTTTTAAATACGTATAAATGTTTATAAATATTCGTCTCATAATTTTATCCATTAAAAATTGTATTATACTTGAATGATAATAAATTTCACAATTTTATTTCAAGAAATTAAAAAAATATATTATAATACTCTCATGTCAAATGAGTAAATGGTGCTTTAGGAAGAAAACGATATATTTTGACAAAATATGTTTTCGGAATAAAAATTTTATTTTTTGACTTTTTTAAATATGAATCTTTTTTAGTGAGACGTGATATAGACAAAAATATCTCCGAGCCCTAATTCTAGTGCCTAGTAAATTTAACGCTCGTAGTAATAGCCATCTAATTTTGCCTTTGGACAGAAATTGTGCATTTCAATTCGGAACTTTGAATTGCAGATAGAAGATGGGTTGGATCGGAGAGCAAATAGATTCAATCAAATCTTTGCAGTTTAGACAAGTTCTCACTCAAGTCATTAGCCTCGGTTCGCCAATTTATCTCATTTGTTATATAATTGAATGTTCGATTCAGTTTTTAAGTTTGCAATCATGGGTCCTCCGAATGTGAATTTTTTCAATGGGTTGGGTTCAAATTCTGGAATTTCCTTTTTAGATATAAATGCACACTTTTGTGCATTGTGCGATAAATCAAGTAGGGAGTTAATCTGAAATATATTTGCCTATGTATAAATCTGTTTTTAATGCATCGTCTCCCAAGGGCTTTGATAGATGCTGAAAATAATTAGCTAAGTGGATTCGAGTCCGCTGTGTGATTCCAGAAAATTGGGAGGGGAAGTAGAAAATAGAGGATAAATTTAGAGCACATTTCCCAATATAAATGAGAATGCAAGACTGATGCCTGATTGTTTTATTCACTAATAGACTTACATAAGTAAGAGCTGGTAAAAACTTTACCTAAGAAATTATAATATAAACACAGACATTGACACCAATCACTAATTTCCCCTGCTATGTAAAATATGTGATCCAGTAGCAGGGTATATTCCTGCGTCTTCATCCTTTATGCGGCTTGTAGCAGATGTACTGTGATTTGCTTGATTCTTGCAGTGTAATTATTTATTATTTTTCTAGTCGCCAGTTAGTTTTATGTGAAGTAAACTGTATTAATAGACTATGAATTTACAAAATATTCCACTCAACCGTGTTTTCTCTCTCCCTCTTTAGTCTTTGCTAACTCTGGAACAGATAATTGACTAGTTATTATTTGTTGTCTCTTTCAGGTATGATAGTCACATCAGCACTTATTATTTGGAAAGGACTAATGTGCATCACTGGTAGTGAATCACCTGTTGTCGTTGTGCTTTCTGGAAGCATGGAACCTGGCTTTAAAAGGGTGAGTCTCCCTTGATAATTTAGAAGAGCAATCTGATTTTTATCACTTGATCGGGGATTTCCAATTATCTCTATCTGGCTCTCATTAGATTCTAATCACAATACAAGTCATTTACTTTAGCTAATAAATTACATAGTATTTTATGTGCAGTCAAAGTTGTTTGCCGCTAATTTCTCAAATTCCCATTTTTTCTACTATTTTTTTTGGTGGAGGGGGGTTGGTTTAAGTGTCTAGATCTGGGAAATGACCATGTGTAGAAGATAGGTGCTCTATGTTTGCTCAACATAGATATTGATACCCAGTCTAAGTTTTAGTAAATTGCATTTAAACTATTGTTGAAAAACCTTTGCCATTTGTTGTTCCAGACATTTACGACAAATACATTTGTAAATTTTTTTGTATGGCTGTATAACCATTGTACGTTGTTATTAAAAGTGATACTCACTCCATCCTCCTGTTAATGCTCTCTTGCCCGTGTTAATGAGTGAGTCTAACTATAACTGCAATAATGACCGAGTGACTGTATCTTAAAATATATGCATGTCATACATGAATGAAGAGACCCTTGTGATATTCATTTTAGTATATCGAGACATATCTTTTCTTTATCATGCAAATAATATGATATTAAAATGAGTATCAGAGGTACTGAAACGTTTAACAAAAAATTAAAGAAAAGCTAATAACGCCTAGACTAAAAAGTTGAAAACAAATAGTTGGTTCATTGACCCAATCCAAAAACGAATACTGAAATTTAATATTGCTTCTATTACTAATCCAAAACCAAGATCTGGTTATAATTAAGTCAACAAGATTGTCCTCTGCCTGCGTTGTCCCTATGAAAATCAACTCATTACGGTATAACCAAATAGACCATATGACTGCCTTCCAAATAGTCAACCAACCCTTTCTTCTTTTCTTCTGTCCCAATAGCCCTTTGTGTTGTAATAAGGGTCCCACCGGGTCTTTGTGTAGTTGTCATTCCCGGCCATGGATAAAATTTCATCCATAACGTCTTCGTGCAATTAAAAAGAAGATGTTGAGTAGTTTCCTCCTCTGTCTGAAATCGGTCCTTACGGATATCCCGTGATCTAAATTATGTTTGTTGGCATACGGTCTCTAATCGTCGTCCAAGTAAAAGCTGCAACTTTAGACGGCCCAAAAGTGTTCTATAACGTAGCAGAAGTCTATATTTGTTTATTTATAATAAAACCTTTTGTACTAATATTGTATGTATGGACTTATAATGTGGATGCTTAGCTGTTGTTTTTGAATTTGAGTAACATTAAGAACATAAAGGTTTAGTTTATCATAATTATCAAATACAATAACTTTGCGTATCAAAATGGCACTTGACAAAATTTATTTGATGGTTTTAATATTGCAGGGTGACATTTTATTCTTGCATATGAGCAAGGACCCTATTCGTGCTGGAGAAATTGTAGTTTTTAATGTTGATGTAAGTACTTGTTTGTTTGTTTGTTTGGTATTTGTCCCTTCTATTTGTTAGTTATGCATTGTTCGGCATTTGTTTTATGATTTTTGCCTGTACTAGAACTTATAATAATTTTAGTTAGTATTTTCATATTTTGTCCAAAAGCATACCCTGAAAATATCCAACTCTCCTCAGTTATAGTTGATCACGATGGAATTGGGTAGGAGGTAGTATCAGATATGAAAATAATTAATAAAGTAGTGGAGGAAGCCATATCACTTACAAAATATATCAAGAAAATTTGGAAAATCTTGTTGACGAAGAGATGCATCAGGCAATTGTCTAATTCTATCATACATTTTGGCGTTTGTTTAAGTTTTTTATCTCTTCCAAACTAAATAATTTTTACCATTTTGTTTGTTTATTTTTATCTCATCCTTAATAGACTAAGTAGTTTTTTCCTTATTTACAGGGGCGCGAAATTCCTATTGTCCACAGAGTCATTAAGGTGAGTACACTGGGTAACACGTGCTTTATCATTTTTCTTCTTTCTGCTCATATTCATCTTTGAACCTAAGGTCACGAAACAAAATGTTGGATATCAATGATTTTCTTATCCCCCTTAGAGAAGAGAACGACAAGCAAATAGGCGGTGCTAAAATTATGGAGTATGTTGTTGAACATGTTAGCTTCTAGGAGGAGCAAATTGGATTAAACATACTTGGTCAATAATATCGTACTTATTCTCTTTTACGAGTTAATAATGAATGATACTTGTGGTTGTATTATAAATAAAGGTGCTTCACCCTCCTATCTCTTCTTCTTGCTTATAACTAAGTGATTCTAATGCTGCTTCTTTCTTTAGGTTCATGAGCGCCAAGATACTGGAGAAGTTGATGTCCTGACAAAAGGTATCTCATCTTTGAATGTATTTATCTCTAATCTATAATGGATGTTTCTGTTTATTCATCTTAGTGTACGTGAGTTAATATTTACTGCTCAAGAAATTGAGAGAGAATCTAAATGTTACAGTATCCGGTATCCCGGCTTCTTTTTAGTAATATCTGTGGCATATGCAAGTTTTATGTGTTGCGTTGCTTATGGACTTGGTTTGAAGTTGATTTGTGCTACTACGTTATTTGATACAGTTGGATAGCTGGTGTTTATATTATTCATTATATATTCAGGAGACAACAATTTTGGGGATGATAGACTCTTGTATGCTCATGGCCAACTTTGGCTTCAGAGGCATCACATCATGGGCAGAGCTGTTGGGTAAGTTGGTTGTGGTGAATGCTCTTTACACTCTCATTTCTACCATTGGTGAGAAGCCATGTGTGTAGCTTTGATTGTAATGCGTTTTAGTTCACTAAATATTTACAACTAAAATATGGCTGCAGACCCGAATTTGATTATATATTGATCCTCTTGCCATGCTTTCCTAAACATGTAATGGAAAGAAAAGTAGGAAAGCAAAGCATGGTCAAAAAGCATATATTTATTAGGTAAGAGATTTGTGCTCCTTTTGCTCGTCTGACGGATGATGATTATCAGCTTTCTCCAAAACAGGAGGTAATTTACCTAGGAGGGAACTCAGAGATCTGAATGAAGATGTATGAATAGTGTAAACAAGTACCTTGGACTGAGTTCCCTAGAAGTTTGAGACAGATCATCATGAAGTTTTCGTAGTTAGATGTGTGCACACAAAAGTTCCATTTCATTCAGTTCAAGTGATAGAGTAAGACAACATCTATGATCTTTTTCTGTTGCCCATCACATCTCACGATCCCCGCCCGCCCTCCCCTGTCTATAGCAAGTTTGAATGTTCTCAAGGAACTGTAAGTCATTCATTTAGTGGACCACTTTTCTTCGCCTCATCATCTTGCGGCAATATTTTGCTTTGTGGAGTCTGTCTGCTCTGAATACTCAACACGTGCATTCTCTCTCCATATAATTTAACTTTGATCAGTTGATGTATGACTGGTGTTTCTTGAATGTCGGTTTATCAATTGCTTACTTTTCTTTTGTTTCCTCTTTCCAGCTTCTTGCCATACGTAGGTTGGGTAACTATAATCATGACTGAAAAGCCTATCGTCAAGGTTAAGTTTTTATTATGTAACTTTTGGGATACCCTTTTTATTTTATTTATGTTGCGTGTGTGAATTTTTTTTTTTTTGAAGGGAAAGTCTGTTTTAACTTGGTTTTTGTTTCATGCAGTATATACTGATAGGTGCTTTGGGATTGCTCGTGATTACTTCCAAAGAATAGGGGAGTGGAGATCATGTAATGAGTTTCTGAATTTGCTGGAAACTATTTACAGACTAGGAATCTTTGTTTTGAATCGACCAAATTCCGTTTTAAGGGCTGACTACAAAAATACTTGTAATGTTAATGGAACTGGAACTGACTAATATTCTGTTAAGCAAGAATGAGATGAGATATTATTCTGAATGCAAACGAGTCTAGCGGAGTATTAATATTTCCATGTTTGATATCAAATATTAGTTTTATTGTTCTAAAACTTAATTATTTTGGGTTCAGGTTTCCATCTGAATTTGTCTAACTAACACAGCATGTAAGTTATTGAACAGTACCTGCTGAAATTTTGTTCAAGACGATTTCCGACATGTTTGAATAAGCTTGGATTAGTTGGTGCAAGGACGTTGAATTTAGACAAATTTGTCATCTGTCTAAATGCAATTTTACGTCAGTGGACAATGGTTCGTTATAATATTAGCACATATTTCTAAATTCCATAATCAATTTTCGTTTAAACCCATCGATTTATGGGAAAAAGCATTGGTGCATTGCTTCATGATCACCACATGATGTACTAAAATTGCTTGCTTATTCGTTGATTTGGGCGCCTCGTAAAATAATAATGCAGCGACAAAAACCGATACTCTCGTCTCTAAAGAAACCTCAAAGCTCCAGTGGAGGCAAAGATGTCTCAGGTGAAGGTGCCACGTCAGATCTTGGCTGAAGACGGTGGCACCGTCACTACTCCTTCGCTCTTCTCCAGCATTAAACACAAATTCCTGAGATCAGAAGGCCGAAGCAACGCTTCAACTTGGTGGGAAATATCTTTTAACATAAGTCAATTTTCCAAATTTTTGTTTCAAAAGGTCTTTATCCATTCCCTAAATACCATACTTTTTGCATTCTCTCTCCTACTTTTTCAATTATATCTACTCTTTTTGAAACCTACTTTTTGCATTATCTCTCGTACTTTTTGCATTCTCTCTCATCCTTTTGCCATTAATTATTTTTTAAAAAATGATATTTACGATTACCATGAAAATTTAAAAAATAACTGGTGCATGTAAATTATAACTGGTGCATATAATTATAATGATACATGTAAATTATAATCGGTGCATGTAATTATAAATGTTGCATCATATTCATAACTGGTGCATGTAAATTATAACAGGTGCATGCAAATTATAACTGGTGCATGTAATTATAACTGGTGCATCAAATTATAACTGGTTCATCGTAATTACACCTGGTGCATGTATATTATAACATGTGCATGCCTTTTTTCCTGGTGCATGTAATTATAACTGGTGCATGTAAATTATAACTGGCGCATACAATTATAACCGGTGCATCATAATTATAATCATAACTGGTGCATGTAATTATTTACATACACATGGTGTATGTTTTTACAACTGGTGCATGTAATTATAACTGGTTCATGTAAATTATAACTTGTGCATGTAATTATAACTATTGCATCATAATCATAAGTGGTGCATGTAAATCATAACTGGTGCATGTAATTATAATTGGTGCATGTAATTATGTAATTATAATTGATGCATCTAATTATAACTGGTGCATTATAATTACACCTGGTGCATGTTATTATAACTGGTGCATGTAATTATAACCGGTGCATGTAATTACAATTGGTGCATCAAATTCTAACTGATGCATCTTAATTACACTTGGTGCATGTATATTATAACTTATGCATGTAATTACAACTGTTGCATCATAATCATAACTGATGCATGTAAATTATAACTGGTGCATGTAATTATAACTGGTGCATGTAATTATAACCGGTGTAAAGGAAGAGAGATAATGCAAAAATGAGAGAGTGAATACAAAAAGTAATAGAAAGAATCCGAAAAGGAAGAGAGTGAATCCAAAAAAAATGAGAGAGAATGACAAAAGGATGAGAGAGAAATAAAAAAGGGAGAGTCTTTTTTGTCCGAATTGGACCTAAGTGATTTAATGTTTTTTTACCTGATTAGGATCAACAATTTTTCACCATAGAGGATCGGCTTGATTTTTTCCCTAAATAATAAGTGAAAACTATTGACCGTGGGTATCAAAATATTTATTTATCTAGTGGTCTTATAAAGTATGAGGTTGCTAGAGAAACAACTTTTGTTACTTCCTCGCGACAGTCCATACTCACTGTATCTATAATTGTCATGTAATCAATTTATTTTTTTGTGAAAAAACTTTTATATTTCACAATGTATAGCAAATAAAAATAAAATTATAGCCATTTATTATTTTAAGCTGTCGCATAATGCGTGATACTGATTAAAATGGTTAATCTAATATATTCTCCCTCAAAATTACGGCCGACAATATTATTAAAATCTTTCTATTAATGGGATAGTCTTGTACCCGCTTGCTTCTAAATCTTACGTTTCGCTGATGGAGAGATTCAATACACGTGAATTGAGCAAATTGAAATATAATATCCCATGCCACGATACGTCAATAATGGGACGACGAATTCAAGAATTGTGGTTAAAAGTTTAAACCATCTCTCAAATTTTGTGTGTATATATAATTTTATTGGTTTTTTGCCATAGTTTTTGCGTTGCTTCGATTTTCGTTTTATGCCATCATGTATTAAATATTCAGTGTTACGTGATAAGAACGGTGACATAATAATAATAATAATAATAATAATAATCAGAACATCCATTTTGACTAAAAATCCTAAAATACGCTTTATTATTTATCAAGGTAACCACACAGCAATTCTGATGCTAGATTTAATATCTTTTCTAAAAATAAATATTTAAATTACTAACAGCATGTTTCCGTCATTAAAAATTTCTCCTTGTATTAGTATCATAATTCTCAATTATCGATCCCATAAATTAGGTTAACCGAGGAGATTGTGCTTTTTTTTTGGGGTAAATCATCTAAATTAAACCAAATCGAAGGTACAAAGTTTCGAGAACAACAAGTCTACTAGACCAAAAGCTAAAAATACAATCAAAATCATGGAGGATTATAGATGAATCTATCCCATATAGGGGAATAATTAGGAAACTCCAAAGACAGAAGCACGGTGAGACCATTGAGCCAGGTTATGTGCTGCAGTGTTGGCATGTCTTGTGACTGTGGGTTGGCAATGAGGAGTTTCTGAGCAGCAACAATTTTCGGAAGTGTCGTCTAGCTAGGATAAGGATCAATCTTAAGTATTTGGCATAAAGAAGCTTCTGAATCACTCTCGAAAACAATTTTCTGAAAGTGAAGTGAATGAGCAGCCTTCATAGCAGATAAGAGCTTTAGCTTCCGCCGCAAGTACATCAAAAGCCCACGTTTGAGAAGTTTCTGCCTTAACAACAGCTCCCAGATGATCGCGCATAATACAAGCTACCACTGAAATACCTGCACAGAAGGACAAGTCAGAGTTAACTTTAAGCCAACCAAATTCAGGTGGAGACCACATTACATATGGCTTGATCTTAGAAGCAAAAAAGGGATCTTGAAATGATCAGTTGATTTAGCATTAATTTTCCGATATAGAATCTGAATTTTCACCCCATCGTTGTTTACACAAAGGATAGAATCTGAATTTTCACCCCATGGTCAAGCTTGGAATACGGAGGTTTAAAATTATGAAGAGATGGAACCCAAGGATCTCCCCCTGTATGGACATTGGATTTTAATCCAATCCTGAAGCAAGTTCCTTTAGCAATGAGATCACGACATTTAACAATGTCACGCATAATCCAAGAACTACCAGAGAAAGATTTAGGCGACTCTAGCAAATTCCGATTGCCAACATATTTACCATGAAGCCGCTTATGGCAAGGGCTATCACCCGGATTATGGCAAAGGGCCCACGTGATTTTAGAAACAAGAACTATATTGAAGTCAGCTGTCGACGAAAGCCTAGACCACCTACACTTTTTGGTTTGCATAAATTCGTCCAAGCAATGAGAGGAAGTTTGCGATGCTAATTCGAAGAACCCCACCAAAATTGTCTCATGACATCATCAATTGATTTGGAGACGGATATCGGAAGAAGGCTGGATGACATGTGGTACACTGGCGCGGATTGGGCCACTGATCGAATCATTGTAGCACGCCAGCCTGAGAAAGATGGTGAGATTTCCAGGAAGCTAATCTCTTCGTAAAATGATCCAAGAGGTCAGTAGAAGCTTATTTTCTAGATTTTGGCTTGCAAAAAGGTTTACCCAAGTGTTTCAAGTTATGGGTGCTTTCCGCGAAACCCAAAGTATGCAAAATTTGATCCTTTAAAGCATCAAACGTGTTTCTGCTAAAATGAATCACCGATTTCTCACGATTAGCTCTAAGGCCAGACCAATCTTGAAGAATACTCAAAGTATTCACCAATATATAAGCTTCTTCCACAGAAGCTTCAGTAAAAATGATAAGATCATCTGCATACATAATATGATTAATCCAAGGACATCTCCTGCCAATTTTAATGCCTGTAAGATTACCACCAATCACCTTGGAGGCAAGCATCCTCGACAATATCTCAAAGTAGATAAGGAAAAGGGAATGAGAAAGAGGGTCACCTTGACGAATACCACGCGATGGGAAAAAGAAACCATAAGGGGTTCCATTAATCAAGACCGAGAATGAGCAAGTTGAGATACAATTGTGGATCCAATTTATGAAAGTGTCGCAGAAACCTAAATTCTTTATGATCAGGCAAAGAAGGGACCATTTGACATGGTCATATGCTTTGGACATGTCAATTTTAATTGCCATGAAATTTTCTTACCTTTTTTAGTGTTTAGATAATGCGTTATCTCTTGCGTGATAATTATGTAATCGACTATAGATCTAGCAGGAACAAAAGTCATTTGAAGAGGGGAAATGATTTTATCAAGAAGATGTTTAAGCCTATTAGAAATAATTTTAGTGATAACTTTATAAACAACATTGCACAGACTGATAGACCTAAAATCTTCTACTTTAGAGGAAGTCTCCTTTTTCGGAATAAGAGCCAAGAAAGTCTGGTTAGACGACTTCAGGAGTAAGCCATGGTAAAAAAAGTGTTGGACTGCTTTCGTGACTTTCGGGCCCGTTTTAGACTAAGTGTTTGAAAAACAATGACAGGGAATCCATCAGGACCAGGGGAGGAGTTAGAATTCATATAGAAAACACAAGTTTTGATATCGGCCAGGGAAGGGGGGGAAAATAACGTGGTTGTCCTCATCCATTATAACCTTAGGAAACAAATCATGCAAATTATCGGGAAAAGGGGGAGGCGAGTGCTTAAATTTTGAGTAAAATAGACATTTAAAATAATTGACAAACCTAGAGCCAATACTATGGTACATATCAGTAACAGAATCATCAAATAACTCAATGGATCGAATGCAATTACCTTTCCGACGAAAAAGGGTAGAGATGTGAAAAACCTTGTATTCGCGTCACCTAATTCCAGCCAGCTGAGGCGGGATTTTTGTCTCCAAATGGTGGCCTGCCTCAAAAGTAGAGAATCCAGAGAAGCTTGAAGGGCAGCCTCTTTGTCGATGTTATCCGATGATTGGGTCCCCGATTGCAAAAGATCAATGTTGTTCAAGGTATCTTTAATTTTCACCGGAAGGATTCCAAAAGAGGTTCGGTTCCAATCTTTGAGATGGTTCTTAATATTCTTGAGCTTTTTCATCAATTTAAAAGGAGGATTTCCTTGGCATTGAATGTCCCGAGCTTTGCACACAACCTCGGAGCAGTCTGGAGCATGCAGCCACATTTGTTCGAAGCGAAATGGTTTGGGGCCCGACAAGATGATAGAGATGGTAGTAATAAGCAACAGATGATTCTCTAGAAAGGGGGAGTTGCATAATTTAAATCTGTTTGGATCATTATAATTGAAGAGCAATTATTATTGTTGTCAGTCATGACAAGCAACAATAATTGATCTGACAACTTATAATCATGGGATATAAAAGTACAATAGTTTGTTATGTGAATTGTTAATTGGGGTTACTTTAAACAAGTTGCGTTTCTACTTCTTTCTTATCGTTTTAATTAACTAGTAAAACTTCTTAAATAAATTAATTCACTCAAATGTCTTTTAACCCACCAAACCAAATTAATGGTTCTGTACTGTTCAAATCCCTACGGAGCAATTAAATAAAGGTTTCTCGCTGGTTTGCGTCCATGTAATAGTATAAATTATTTTAATGAAATTGGTTGTATCCTGGTAGACATCATTGTTTCTCGATTTATATTTCTGTTAGCAATAATCTCAATACGACCATCTTCTAATTTATTATAACTGGAAAAAAGTCACCGTTTGCCATTAGCATGTAAAACAAAATAGAGCTACTATAGTTTAGATGTGATGAAAACCAAATTCCCATTGAAAACAAATTATGTAAAGAACCCAGGATCTAGTTATTAATTTCTAGGAAACTGAAAATCAAGTTTAGCTCATTCGGAAAAGCACAAATTTCATAACATGAAGCTTCTGCAGTCAAATGTTGGTCTCAACATCTATACCAAAATATTTGGTTCGTCACATTTAATGTCTTCACAAATGGATTATAGCTTTGCCACAATAGCTTGTGTAGCAATTTATGTTAGGAATTTGACCCTTCAAATTCACCACATGATCTTCACCTTTTATGAGAAAAGAAAGCAAAATGAGCAATAATAACGACACAATGATTTAACATAGAAAAACTCCTAAATCAGTAGAAAAACTACCAGGACCAAAGAAGAAAATACACTGAAAAATTATCATAATACAAAATTTCTCTCTTCACCCTAAAGGCGCCTCCACAAAGTTTTTCAGTAGTCACCCTTTATAACTCACACTTCTCTCATTTACAATCACCTAATAAATCTTTTCTGAGTGGAAGATCAGTCACAGCTGCAACCATAGAACATACTAAAATTTTTATAAGATTTAAAACAAGAGAGGAATTTATCTAAAACCAAAAGTTGTTAAACAAGCTATTGACTGTACACTTAAAATCGAAGGATTAAACTTTATTTTATAGCCAAAATGTTGTCTGCCTTCCCTTTCCCAAGCGATGTGGGATAAAGGCACAACCCACCAATTTAAACGCCACATCTCAGTTAACTTAAAAGGAGCATGCCAATATCTATTTGAATTAATGTAAAGGTTAAATGTTTTAAAAAACGATGAGTAAGCAATATGTTGCTTCTTCGAATAGTTAAGAAAATAGAAGCAAGAAATTCATAACTCTTTTATCAATATGTAGCCTAAATAAACATATCGGTGCAATTGAGAAACTAACCATAAACATGTGATTGATTCCTGCTGCTTCAGGCTTTGAGGCAGCAACAGTTATGTTGGTACTTCAGCAAATGTCATAATTAACTCAGATCAAGCTTGAAGTATAAGACTGACCGGGAGACGGACTAGGCATTGAGCTTTGCTCCATGAATGAATTCCTAAATGGATTTGTAGAATCACGGCCAGACATTTGTTCGTGATGCTGATGTGGCTTCGTGGGATCAACTTGTTCTTGTGGGATTTCAGCTATCTGCAGAAAATCAGGTCCATCGATAGATAGCTCTTGTTGTCGATGTGGGTTTTCTTGGGATGGTGCTTGCTCTTGGGAAATTTCAGCCATCTGCATGTAGTCATGATGCTGTTGTTGCTGGATGAATGTCGCTTGATGTTGGGGGATTTGAGGCATCTGCATAAAATTTGGCTGTGGTGCCTGGCTTGTAGTGTAGAGGGTTATCTCTTGATTGTAACAACTGGACTCAAAAGGATTTGAAGAGACCATTCCCATGTGATAAGATTCATTTTGACTAGTTTTAGCCAACGCCATTTCATATAGATTGTCAAGTGTCGATCTGTCCAGCAGGTTAACCTGTTTTTTCTAATGTTGAAATGGACAAGAATGAGGAGTATCTCGAACTAATACAGGAAGAACACGAAAGTTACAAGACAAAAAATGATAACATTAGAGAGAAAGTCGGAGCTGGACCTATTGAGAAAAACTTAGAGAGACGCAAATAAGATGGTATGGACATGTACTCAAGCAACCAATAAATGTCACACTTAGACGATACGAGACCATGACAAATACACATATTAACCGAGGAAGAGAGATCAAAGAAGACTTGATTGACAACGATAAAACATGATATATTCATTTAAATATATATGAGGATTTAGTAGGGGATAGATCACAATATCATAGGAGAATCCATATAGCCTAACCCATTTAGTGGGATAAACGTTTGATTATTGTTGTTGTATTATCGTATGGTGAGGATGTAAATGAAGTGATTGTGAGCATAGCCATTTGTACATAGTTGTGCTTGAAAAATCATAAAGCGTGAATCTTTTGTAATGCCTTAAACCCACTTTTAACTATGACTTGACCTAACATAATGTGTGATATAATATGAACTAATCAGCTATTGTAAATGTAATTGTGATTGTACGGACATCATGAACAACAAATGCATAGTATGCATTACTCAGTTGCAAAGCAGCAAAAAAATTATATGAAGGAATTGTAAACAAAGTGTAACAAAATAAAAGATAGATAGAAAGATTGCTTATTGCGCCGCAATCACTATATCTCCTTGTAGTAAACTGGAGCAAATATATTTTTACCTTGCTCTGTGCAGCTGAAGCTGCATCCGAATGTGGTGCTGTTACTAGTGCAAGCTCCCAGCTAGCTGGTTCACTTGACAACTTTGAACTACTTGTGAGATTAGATGCCTCTTCTACACATGATATGAAGTGATGACACCACGATTTCTGACTTCTAGTAGGATTTATAAAACACATAAAAACAATAACTACCTATTGAAACACATGGGGAAGCTTGTTCGGCCAATTCAGTTGCTTCCAGGCATGGTTCATCCCAGCTCTAAAAATTCAAGAAATTTGATATAGTAAATACTAGAAACTGTCTGCATTTGAATTGATCCTACGAATCAGAAATTCCATACCAATAGATCAGGAATAAGAGGTGCAGATTCAGCATCGCTCTTGCCAATTATTTGGTCCTTAAGAGAATCCACAGATGGATGAGATCCTTCTTCAGTATCAGTAGCCAAATTTGATGCTGGCTCAGTAATTACTTTCTGAATAGGAATATCTTCATTCTGATAAGTGAAGGAAAAACCATTTAAATATATTTCACAGGTATGTAAGGAGCAAGATAATTCATGTGTTAGATGTTTTCCATGCATATTTGTAAGGTCAACAATAGTTGAAAAGTAGAGGGGGCAACGCACTCAAACACTAAATTTGGGGTGGGGGTGAATACTTTCGAAGGTACTTAAATGTTTCGAGTAATTCAGGCACTAATACATACGGCTCTCCAGGGAAGCATCAGAGCTTGTGGAGCATCTTTTACATACTCCTCCATGGCTGTGAGAAATGAAGCAGGAGGCTGCAGTGTTTCAAGCAACATTGGGAGTGAGGAGTTAAAATTGAATATCTGAAAGAACAGAACATGCAAAATGTAAAGTCAAGTACCTGCTCAATTTTGACGTACTTCTGTCTTCGCCCAAAGTCAAGGGTCCTGCACGTCTCATAAAAGTTTGATAACCTCTGTGCCTGCAGTATTATGTTCATCATTGAAATAGAATATCCCTTTGGTTCTAAGCATAGGTTGCTTGCACAGTAAACTGAGAGGGACAAAACCTACTTGGTCCCCTGCCCTTCTATAAATTTCAAGTGCTCTGACAGCATCATGTCGTTGCATCTCAAAATACTGTAAGGAATACATGCCACTGATTCTTTGTAAATAGATGTATTCTTCCTTTATGGAAATTATAAAAAAACTAATACATACTTTGTCCACCAAATTGAGTACTCCATCTGTTATTGCTACATAAAGCCTCACACTTTCAGCTGCAACCTGAAGTAGCAGATTGAAATGCAAGAATTAATATAGCTAAATTTAAGTTAGAAAAATGAATGAAAATAGGGTAAGGAGATCAGTCTTAATAATAAATGCTCACAATTGAAAGGGCATACTTAATCAAGAAACTACACAAAGCTGCTCCACCTGGCTGCACAAATTGCATGCAATCAAAATATATCAACTTAAAAAAAAATATTGCATGCAAGTAACTTAACCAAATATTGATTGAAATTTATGGATCATAGAACCCTCACTAATTGACAATTCCATACCTGGCAAGCAAGAAGGCGAAAAAGCAGTTGCTGCAAAGCAGGCAATTGCTCGAGCAAAGCAGGAGTGTCAAACTTCTTAGTTCTCTGTTAAAAATACATTCAGCACACGGCAAGGAAGTGGAACATATTATCCAAATATCTCATCCCTATGCTATTAAGTAGTAGCTTCCACGTCAGCAAAAACTTTCAAGTGGCACAAAATAATTCAGTCAGGCTTCTCAAGCCACCAAAAGGAATGAAATGAGCTAGGAACTAAAGCTCATATAAAGATTAGACTCCTTCAGGCCTATTAATTAGAAAAGGAATACAAGTAGCCACCGCATTTGGCTCTTGGCTTGTGAGATGTAAATGATTCAGAGGCAAGGAAAGAAAGTACACAGAAACCACTCAAGCAATTGCTGGAGTATTTATTTTCAGTCATTCCGTTCCAGACTCACTGGAGTATTTATTTTCAGTCATTCCATTCCAGAAACCAGCATATATATGCCTTGAAGTGACCTCGTCTTGGTAAAAAACCAAGAGCGCAGTAGGTCAAAGAAGCAAAATAAAATTATTGAAAAGCCAAAACAACAAAAGAAAGCAGAGAAATGCTACATTGTGAAATAGCCTATATGGAAACAGAGAATAGTCTTAAATTCACAAAGGAACAATGAGATTCTCCAATAAAGTTCAAGATAAGCTGTACTCGTAAAAAAGGATTGCATCACTTTGAAATGGATATGTTGCAAGGTATGAAGTAAGAAACCATAAACAAGAGGAAAGAAATGAAGTGACAATCATTAAAAAATTCATTTTTTCAGTTACAGATAAACAATCTAAAGACAGTAAATTAAAATAAAATTGTCAAAACAAGATAGAATACGTGCCGAGTGATCTCTGTAGAAATCGTAGTTGAGTACGCGAAAACATTCCAGGCACTCCTCAAGATACAAAGCATATGTACGGAGCCACATAGAATTGTCCCATGCTTAAAATTAGAAAATCCAAAATAGTTAGTTCACAATGCTTAATATTTATGATTTCCATAAGGAAGAGAAAAATATGTACCACTGGGACTCGATTCATCCTTGAAATGTAACAAGTTTAACATATGACCTCTGCTACTGTTATAACTAATTAGTTCCTCACAAAATGAAGGATCAACTTCCCTCAATGCACGATGAATAACAATCAAAGTTTTTAGTGCAACCTGAGAAAGAAAATGGAATAAATTGCTGATGAGAAGTTGAAGAATACATTAAACAGCAGTTTACGAGTAGACAATCTAGTTAGGATAAATATTTTGAATTGATTCAACTGTATCTAACACAAATAAAACAATAAAAGTGAATAAAATGGTGGGGGGTTAGAAAGTATCGATGCATTGACCTGGCATTACACAGATTAAGAATTATTAAGGTTCAACCAGGCACTCCACTCGCAGTCTGATTTCAACTAAGTGTTCACATTGATAAAGGAAACTAATGCGGCTGAGTAAAATATTACTTTTCTTCCTTGGTGAACAAAAAAACTAAAGGTGCCGTGTAGCTAAAATTCAAAAATGTGAGTAAAAATAACAAAAATAAGAATGTGGCCAAGAAGCATACTGCCCAAGTACGTGTTTTTGCAAGACGCCTTGCAAGTGCATCAATGCAATAAACAACATCTGCTCGAGGTCTAGAACCAGAAACTGCACCAAGAATAGCTGACAAAAGAGAACAGAATATGCATTTAACATATGTCTCAACTCCAAGGTCTAAATCAGTCATAACTTTTTTATCAAGAAAAAAAAATGGAAACCGAAGCACAATATCTGGAGCCGATAATGATACATCAAAGAAATGAAAATATAAATAAAAAAAACTATTAAAAAGAATCGTCAGCTCACTTCTCACGTGCTTCTCTTTTGGTAATGCTTCAACATGGCTTGTGGCTTTCAGAATGGCAACATCTAGATCCTGAAATACACGATCTTATTTTTTCCCCTCAAAAAATCATGGGATCAGCAAAAGGAATTTACAGCTCAAGCAACACCTTATAAACACTATTGACTTTGGCCATCCCAACCATTGTTGAATCCTTAAGAGCTCCCATAGCTTTTCTAAAATTTTGCTGGCCACTACTTCCAGCCGCCATTGAACCAAACTCCAAGGAGCTCACTTGATGACGTCCTTATACTCTAAAATTTGGCCCCTGGTAAACATAGGACAAACAACAAATGTCACTCATCTCAACATAACAATAATCTTCTTTGTCAATAAAAATTGCTGAGATGGCATCTGCATTGCAAAAGGTTAGAGTATTTCATACGTAAGATATTGGACCCAGATGCTAATTATTAAGCGGTTCAACCTGTACTTTCAATTTATCGATCTTTAAGTTCAAGATTTCGTCATGTGGGTTTTCGAGATTCATCACTTCTTTGAGTGCAATCCAGGCGCAAGGTAAATTTGTACTTATTATCGCAATATAATCGAAATCATCGTGATAATTACAAATAATCGAAATCATCGTAATATAACAGAAGATAATCAAATTACAGGAATGCAGAACACATAATAAAACGATGCACATACATTCAAGTGATTCAACTAACACGCAATCCCACAAATAAGAACACAGAGCCATTCAACGACAAAAAGGTTAGATAATTATATGGTAATCCAAACACGCGCACACAACCACATTCATATGTAGAGATTGAGCAGTGCTGCAGTGATTTACCTTTAGGTATTGATCGCCGGCCGGAATCCGGAGATCACGCCGTTGAATGAGTCGGAGTTTCGGTTACCGTGATGTGATGGAAGAAAAAGGGAAAATTCCAGGGAGATATTATTCCCGCCAGTGATAAATTGCTCGCGAGGTTGTTTTGTAACTGAAAGATTTGGATAGAAGATTCATATATGAGCATTGACGACACAACGTTTCTGTTTTTTTTTTTTTTTTGTTACAATTGGAATCGGGGAGGGAATTAGAACTCTAGAGGTGGCGAGCCTTTCACAATGCAAAGCCCAAGCCAAGGCTCAACAACGTTTCTGTTTCCCATGTCCAATTTTTGCAGTATCAATAATCATCGATATACATTAACGTAAACCACATACGTATATCATTCATTATAATTACCATTAAGATTTATTTATGCATGTCTTTTCTAAGGAAATAATTATTTCGTTTTATCAATTTATATTACCAAAATATCATAACCTGATCCTAGGGACGAATGTACAAGTAGTCGAGGGGGGTAACTGCCCCCCTCAAAAATATTTATTGTAAATTACTTACTAAGTATATCGACCAAAATGGCCATTTGGTCCGGTGGTGATTACATTGGAATTTTAACATTTGGTTAAGTTCGAATCTCGATGGATTCAGGTGTTGATGTATTTGATTATGGTTATTTACTTTTAACTTATTATATTATACTAGCAGCCGTCGTACATTCGTTGTGTGTGTAATGACATTTTAAATTTTATATGTTGTACATGTATACTAAATTTTTATATTTGAAATATCTAATTTAAATATGATATTTTATGGAGAAGAGAAAAAACTGCTGCACATATTTTCGGAAGGAAAAAAACTGGTGAAAAATTGGGAACTAAGTTGGGAGTTAATATGTGATCTTCCGATATTATCCATTTATCACATGGTCTCATGGCTATTACTAAAGTAAATAGAGGGTATTTTTGGAATCTCACAATGAACATACCAAAATAGTTACTCTAAGGTGATCACACATTATAATATAGTATAAAATAATATAGATTATATATATGGTAGTGAGTAGTAGGACATTTACTTATACATAATAATAATAATATATAATATTGCAACCCAAATTCAAATCTATTTTGCACCCTTGTTTTTTTTTCTTCCTTTCATCATTGTAAAAATGGATAAATGTCTGCAACAAATTTTTATTGTTTGTAAAATAAATAATTTCTCAATATGAAAGAAAGCCTCGGACCAATCTGAAATAACACTTAGCAGTATAATAATTTACAATTCACTAGTGAACAAATATAAAATATCAATAAATTACCAAAATCATATCATCACAAAATTCATTTTTGTCACCTCTTCACTTTTATAACTCTCTCGCAGAGAGATTAAACATGCTCTCGTCTTTCTTGAAATTAAGCAAGTCTCTTACTTGAATATCAATGAACCGGGTATTGTAATAATTTTATTATTACAACTAAACTCGGTAAGTGTATTATTTCTTGAAATCAAGCAAGTCTATTTCTTAGAATAATCTCATTGTAATTATTTACTTAATGTTTTGTATATAAAATCTTTAAAACTCGATTATCATGAATTTTTGGTTTAGTTATTATAATTAACTTTTGGCCCCCCATCAATCAAATTCCTAGGTCTTGAGACAGATTCTGTCACATGACTTGATCCCAAAATATAATTCATCAGCAAGATAGTGTCTAGTTCTTTCTTTATTTCAATTTTGCATTTCGAAATTATGCAATTATTTGTATTTGTGTCTGATTTATGGAACAAGCCCTTGATATTTGATAAGCACAAAAGGATCCACATGTCAGTTCTGTCCATTTAACAACTCTGCTATCCTGTTTTAGCTAAATGTATCTAATCTCCTTATTAGTTTCATTGAAAGCCGAATGATCTTCAATGGATTTTCATTTTCTTTTCTAGATTCCAGCAAACTTCAATGAATTGTTTTTTTGTTGTTGCAAACTTCTAATTGCGTTTTATTATTCTTGTTATTTTCCACATACTGCAGTTCAATCGATTTCTTAAAATGATTTTCTTGTCATCCCTACCTTTACCTTTATCGTGGTTGTATTCTTGGACAACATACTTGACTATAAGAATAATGCTAAGGACAGGTGAATGCGGTGATTGGTGAAGTTTATAACATTCGATGGAGACCATCGAAATGAGGAGTTTTACACCCTTAAGTTTAATCTCAACCAACTTTCTCCGACAATTAACATATCCTGGTAGAAAGTGAAAGAGGAGCATCATCTAGGTTGTACTGATAAAGGAGTGACATGTTTCGACTAATATGTACATCGACTAATATGTACATTGTGACATATTAGCCTCCTCTATTGCTACATGCACCATCTAAAAATATATCATGTCTGTTGAAAACAAAAAGTTTCATCTCTGGCCAACTGTAATAGGCATCCACACATAATTCTTAAATAGTTTCTGTGATTGTTGTCTAAAGCCTTTTGGGTTTTCGAATTTTTTTCCCTTAAAACTGTCTAAACTGCATATAAATTTTGCGAAGTTCGATTTGGGTTCTGCTAATTTTCTATATTGAAGATTTTTGGTTTCTGATTGTTGTTTACCGTGTATAATCTCCCTTCAAATTGTGAAACAGTAGCATTCTTGTATGGTGTGTTTAGCATAACTTAATTGTAAATATTAATTATACACTTAATGTTACAACATGACCTTTTCTGTTTTCCAAACTCTTTGGTGTTTAGCATCACTTAATTGTATTACTGAATGGCTGGAGATATTGTATACACTTCTCTCAAATGGCATTGTTGTTGGATATGTCTTTATTCAATCTGATATAGTGGAATCATCACTAGACATGAGGTACTATTTCGATGGGTCCATGCATAATTTGAAGGCGGTAGGATTTATCAAAGATTGCATCAATGGCGGAAATAACCAGTTTGGTATTTGTATGCATGGTGAAGACTATCACAGACATGCATGACAGATTGGTTTTGGTGGTAGTTCTTGATGGACATGCATGAAGTGAATCATCTTTAAATTTTAGATATAATATCAAGGGTTGCGATTGATTTTTGTATTACCCGCAATGAATATCCTATGATCTTCATTCAAAATATAAAGTTGCTTAAATAGATAAAGTGCTGGGAAGTAAAGAGCAAAAACATGCAATATATTGATGTGGATGGTTGTTGATGTGGGATATCTTAAAATTTGAAGATACATATATCAAGCATTGGTTTCGTATTTTTTACAAATATCTATTTGTGCATGTTTTGGAAACTTATGTTGAAGATATTTTTCAAATATGAGCCCCGATGTTTGCCACATGATCTTCATTCAAGATATAAGGTGATAAGCTGCTGACATTTGAGGATGAATAAATGTTAATTTCTTTCTCTACATTGTTGAGTTTCCAATGCCCATATGAATATCTGTTATTTTTGCTACCATTTTGTGATTTGTCGCCTATATAAGGTCATTTAGGTTATTAACTGGGGTTGATAAGGCATAAGCTGTTATTGTCGGGCTTAATTTTTCCATTCTAATTTACTTTACTTGCTAAATATTAGAGCTTCTCACTCTTTTTTTTTTTTGCAGTGTTGTTTAACTTAATTTTTATATTTATTATATAAAAAATTTGTATGGTAAGGTGCACCCTTTTTGTATACTCATTGCTATTTACTCATTTTGTTGTTTTATTCTCGTGAGCTTCAACAACCTAATCTGTTGCGTGTCTTGTGTGTAGTTTTGACCGGGAGAAGTCCTGGAGAACATTATGCGGAATGTCAAGAAAACACTCGAGGAAGAATGCGTTGAAGGACTAAAACTCTATTAGAAGCTGTGAAAAGTGCACCAAAACAGGCACTTTCGTTATGATCTTGGCCAATGATATAGTATATATATTCATGATTCATTGTTATAGTCATGGTACAGAGAAACATGTTTAGTTATATTAAATTTCTACTCATGTCAGGTCATACGTTATATTCACCTAATAAGTTGTGGAAAGAACATATCAAATATTTTAAAAACAGTAAAACTAGAGAACGAATGACCAAATAATCTGACCACTGACACCGCGCCTTGCACAGTGCCGAGTATAACTAGTTTTGTTAATAACTGCTTACGCCTTTGAATATCATTTTACAATAAACAAAAAAAATCATTATTATTTACTCGGTAAAATTTCATATGACTGTTGACAACGATAGTAATAAATAGTAATATACTGTTATTATCTATTAAATAGAGAAGTTAATTTGTATACTACGCACAAATTATATAAAACTTAATTGATCATTGCAATACCAACAACACCCATAATAACATCTATCTTCTTATAATAATTAATTTCTTGTATTTTTACGTTCTTTTCGAGGGATGTTTAATTTTTAAATTTATTAAGTTTGTAAACTTCATAGAAGAAAAATTGAACTAGTCCAAATTTGAGGGGGGTCAGTTGATCTCCTCAAGTAATTGTAGCTCCGCCGAGGTTGATATGCGCACAATATTTACATCTTGAATAATGAATGCATTCTCTTAACGGAAGAAATTCCGCTGCCATCCGTCCTCGTGTTAATCATTAACACATTATAACTAGAAAACGAGAGTTCTAGTGGAATTTTTTGGGGTCATGATTTTGAAAACATAAATTGTATATTTCCTTAAGTAATAGGGAAAATAGTTTTTAATATATAATAATTAAAATATATCCGATGATGTAAAATATGAAATGATCGACACAGCCGGATTAAAACTATGAAAGGCCGTCAAAATGATAAACTGCTTCTAATCTTTTCTAATTTATAGAGACCGAGAACTGATGGAAAACATCAATGTTTTTACTGCTCGAGTCATGCGAGAAGACGAAAAATGTAAGTTAAAATTACAAAAAAAAATTGAATGTAGGGGTGAGGGAATTGAAGAATATATGGGGAATGAAGCATCTGTCAATGTTCTACAAAAGTATCTTACGTCTTGAAACAGAATTTTTTTAAAGACGGTCTGCTTGATAATATCCGAGAATGCCTGTTATTCTTCAATCAATCTTTACTGACGAGAATAGGTAATGGACAAAGTAAAATGATGTGAGAAAACCGATGGTGCCAGTAGAAAGCATAACTGCAATTGCCATTATCAGCGAGTACCCAATATAAAGTGTAGCCGACACTGGCCCGCTCAAACTCTGGAGGTCGAAAACGAGGTAATTTATGGAATAGAAGAACATGTACAGTGCAACTGAACCCGAAGCATAGAATGCTTTCCACCACCACATCCAATCCTCGACGCAGAGATGCATGTATGTTAGGACAACAGAAACTTCAGCACAAACCGTTACTAACAACAGCATTACAATGAGCAAGAAGCCAAATACGTAATAAAATCTTCCAAGCCAGATACTGGAGAGTATGAAGAAAAATTCAATAAAAAGGGTTCCGAATGGGAGAGTTCCAGCACCAAGAATTAGAAGCCATGAGGGATATTTGCGTGAGGGGATCTCTCTTGGGATCTGATTGGTTCGGACAGGGTATTGTATCGGCTCAGCTTGTGTGCCTAAGAATCCTCCAACAAGAGTGAGTGGCACCGAGATACAGAACCAAAGTGCAAAGAGTGTGAAGAACAGGGAAATGGGAATAGCACCGGTGCTATTGCTTCCCCAAAGGATGAAATTCAAAGCTGTCAAAATAACAAAGACAATTCCGGGGAAGAAGCATGCTACTGACCAAGAAACTGATCTCCAACCTTCGAATGAACCTTTCATGGTCCTCCACATGCGTACACTTACGTAACCAGCAGCAATTCCTAGGAAAAGATAAAGCATTATCATACCGGTCAGCAGCATACCTCGCGAAGCTGGTGACATAAAACCAAGGGCTGCAAACACTAGAGTGACAAGTGCCATCCCAGTTATTTGAACTCCATTTCCAACCATGACACAAAGTAACTTTGAATGGAATGGTTCTCTGAAGACATCACCAACCACAAGCTTCCATCCAGAGAGCTCCTCATTCATCTGCGCCTGGGCTTCTTTGTCCAACTCTTCGTACCTGGTCAAATCTCTTCTCACCGTTCTCAAGAAGATGACAAAAACGATGCCTGCCAAGAAGAAGATCACCATCAACGAGTTCAGAATTGAGAACCAGTGAACACGGGATCCTTCCATCTTCAGATATGCATCCCACCGAGATGGCCACCTAATGTTGCTTTTTACAAATGCAACCTCATAGGTAAATGACACCCGCTCTTGCGCCCTAATAATTTGAGACTTGTCAAGCTCCTTTGGACAGCTTACAGATGTACTAGTATCATACATGTGGAGTTTTGCCATCTTTTCGGGGTCATTCTTAATGCTGCAAGGAACAACCGCAAAACCAACAATCTCATAACCTGAAGCCTTCTTTTTATCAGATTGTGAAATTACACCCATACCTTCTTCTCCAGTACCAATAATCTCCACACCTGCTCCTTCGTACTCATGAATCAAAACTGTAAACTTTAGATGATTGATAATGTAATCATCGTCGCTGTTGGCAGGAGTGTATCCAACTGGGAACCCAGTCCATTGGATTTTAAGTCCGTTTTGCTCTGTGTACCTCATAGCAGGTAAATTGTCAAGATTGATGTTAACCTGATACATATCCCGAATCCTCTGTTTCAAAAGTTTGACCTCGTGGTCACTCAACGGGGGTGTAGTGCAGAGGTACACAGTTTCGTTAACATTCATTCGGAAACGGTATGGAGAATTGTCGATTTGATCTCCCATTAGAAGTTCTCCAAGGTTTTCAGCACTTTTCTTGATGCCTCCTAGAGGTTTACAATAAGGAAGACTGTAATAGCTGAAGGGAAGCTCAGTTTCAATGGAGGTCAAAGAATTCACTTTGGCATAGATCTCTTCCCCTGTTGAGTATGTATGCATATAACTTCCAGGAAGATAAAAACCTTTACATGCTTGCAATGTGAGTGCCAAGTAGATGAAAGCAGTACAAAATTTCCTTCTTGAATTCAAGAGCAATGCCATTTTTAGCAGAAGGAAAGCGAAGAAAATGTCCGGCAAGTTGCTGAGTCCAAGCTAGGATTGAAGGCACAATTTGAAAAAAGGATTCTGCAATGAAGATCAATGATCAAGTATTACGAATCATGTGATGGTGAAGGCTATTCAACCAATAAATACAGTTAACATGCGTCGTTTTCACTCGATGATACTAGTTAGCTACAACTTAATTTGTATGTGAGTGTATGCATTGCGCAATAATAACAGCAAATAGAACATCTATTTCAAGTCTGTAAAAAAATCAGAAAGCCTAACATTGAACTACAGCAAAAGTTATATTTCTATATGAAGTTTTGTCTTGTCTTCCACTGTATATACATAAGGACATACAAAATCTGAACATGGAACAGTGATTTACTCAGACACATCATGCATGTTAACAAACAAGCAAATCAAATTCGGAATCATTTTAGTAAAAGAACACAAGGATCAGCAGATTCCAAAAAAGTATGAGCCTTTTCAAGCCATAATCAATTATTCAATTTGCATCCCACATTAACCAGTCAAATTGAACTTTTTCCTACCTCCACAAATTACTAGGAGAAAATACCAGTAAGATTCAATCTCTAAAACAATATTTTGTAAGGAAACATAAATAAGTCAGTTAACAGATAGTATTACAAGGATACATTTGATAGTAAATGAGCGGATAGCTACTATACAAATGAGAGGAATATATGCAAGCTCCAGTTAACAGTATGCGAACATCAATAGCATTCCGTTTGCACACCATCCTTTCCAATTTTTATACGAGTAATGCAAATAAAAAACTAAGCCGATGTTATCAACAAATTAACCACAATAATCGAACTTTTATATCTTCACCGCACAACCGCGCAAATTTAGAAGTATAACTGCACATTAATTATTATAATTGCGTACCTAGCACCTACAAACTGCGTAGGCGGAATACTAGTATATATTAAAAAAAAAAAGGAAATTACCAGAAATTTGATATCTCAATCACACAATTAGAAAAGTAAAAGATTAATCAAAACGTAAGAATAACATAAGTAAATTCAATCGAACTTTCAATTAACCTACACAATAAAAAAAACAATCAAACTTCATGTTAGCCGACATTGCAAACAAATCAACACCCGTACAAAGTGGTAGGAGAAACACATACCAGATGTAGATCTGAACTCGGATTGCGCGTAGGTAAGATTTATCGAGAACGAGAATGATTTTTTTATTTGTATAAGTGAAACGGAAAAAATGTGTGTAATGGAATGCGCAGCTGAATCTCGTGGATCTGAAGTTTGGGTTGTGTTGTATGTTTCAGCAGAACGTGCGATTTGCATGCCCTCGGCTATAGATGAAAAGACGTACATCCCGCTAATCCGGCTACAGAAAAGACATGAATACCCCTGATCCCCATTCGTTCAAATCCAAGTATTCAACAGTAATAATTAAGTTCCATTTTGGATTGAACAATTTGATAAATTTAGATTTTAAATCCTTAAAACAAATCAACTCAAATTATTAGCTAATTATGAAAATCATGAATTTTAAATCAACGGTGTTCAATTTTTAGGCATTTTTTAACAATAGTAATGTATTTCAATTTTTAGGCATTTTTTAACAATAGCAATGTATTTCAAATTTGAAGTTATTTCAGATCCAAATTTTCAAATTCGTTGTTTGAAAAATAAAATAACAATTTTTTTGATAAATTTTTAAATCCAACGTGGTATGGTATAGCACCAAACACAATTGCCGCGATTAATCGGAATCTCCTTCAACCGTATTCTATATACTATTTCAACACTTGCTAATCTCTATCGATCTTCTCTTTAGTTTCTCTAAGTGTTGCATATGATCCAATATTCATGAATTGAACATCAATTGTTTGTGAGGAAGATGGAGATGGAGAAATTAAAGAGAGACGAAGATATCTTTATTCTGTAATTGAGAATGTATTCGATCGATAAGAATTGTACAAGTTACATTGCTATATATGAAAATCATTCTTTCTACACTTGTGACTACTCTAACTGACTTAGCTAACTTGCTAACTTCTCTCTGACTTCTAACTGATTCAACCGCTAACTGGGTTTGCTCCAATCCTCTACAACCGTGTATACTTTGAGCTTCTGCAACCATAGTGACACGAGTATATTGACATCCCCTCAAGCTTGCAGGAGATTCGGCATGCTAAGCTTGGAGACCAAGAATCGATGTCGATCAACGGATAAAGACTTGGTGAATAAGTTAGCAGGTTGCTGATGTGTGGAAAGATGGGATTTGGAAATGGTTTTGTCTTTGATCTTTTCCCGTATAAAATGACAATCGATCTCTATATGTTTCGTACCCTCGTGAAATAGCGGATTTGCAGCAATATAAATTGCAGCCTGGTTGTGACAAAATAGAGGTGTAGGCTTGTCAAAAACTAACCCCAATTCAGATAGTAAACCACGCAACCAAATTACCTCACAAGTAACAAAAGTCATGACTCTATATTCGGCTTCAGCAGACAAACGAGATACCGTATTTTGTTTTTTGGTTTCCCAAGAAACTGAAGTTGTACCAAGTTGCACAACATAAGCACTAACTGATTTTCTGTCCATAGGATATGAACCCCAATCTGAATCGGAATAAGTTTTGAGGTTAAGAATGTTAGTACCAGAAAAAAATAAGCCTAAACCAGGAAAACTTTTGAGATATGCTAGAACACGAGTAGCAGCTGATAGATGGGATTTAGAGAGTGCATGAATTGACTTAGATTTTGAACAACAAAACAAATGTCAGGGCCAGTGATTGTGAGATAAATGAGGCGTCCGATTAACCTTAGGATCACTAAGAGGAGGATCGTCAAGTGAATCCTTGGAACCCGAAGACTTACTTAAATCAAACTCAAGGGTGGCAAGTCGTAAATGTTGCTCCATAGGTGTGAGGAAAGGCTTGCAGCCATCTAGTCCAGTTTCTTGGATGTGTTCAAGAATGTATTTACGTTGAGTTAAACAAATGCCATGCTTCGATCGAACAACTTCAATGCCAAGAAAGTACTTTAAAGGACCAAGATCCTTAATGGCAAAGTTATCATGAAGATATTGTTTCAAATCAGTAATATCTTGCCTGTTGTTCCCTGTGATGACTATGTCATCAACATAAACAAGTAGTATAGTCATTCGAACACCAATTCTTTTGACAAAAAGAGAATGATCATAAGATGACTGAACAAAACCATGTCGAAGCAAGACATCGCAAAACTTGAAATTCCATTGGCGAGATGCTTGTTTTAAGTCATACAACAATTTCAACAGCCTGCATGCATAACCTGTCTTCTGTTTATCTAAACCAGGAGGTATCATCATATATATCTCTTCATCTAAATCGCCTTGTAAGAAGGCATTTGTCACGTCCATTTGATGAAGATGCCAATTTTTTGTGGCTGCAACAACTAATAAACATTCAGAGTGACAATCTTGACAACTGGGGAAAAACTCTCTTGATAATCAACACCAAATTGTTGAGTATATCCCTTAGCCACAAGCTGAGCTTTATATCGGTTAATGCTACCATCAGAATTATATTTGGTCTTATATACCCAACGACATCCAACAACCTTTTTATCCGATGGAAGAGGAACAATTTCCCACGATCCATTCCCCTTTAAATCTGCAATCTCCTCGGCCATAGCTTTCTGCCACGTAGGATCAGTCAATGCTTCCTTATAGGAATTTGGTTCGGTGGTAGTAGAAATAGATGCTAAAAAATATTGGAAAGAAGCGTATAGCTTATCATAGTAATATGATTTGAGGTGTTATAAGGGGTGGAGGAAAAATGACCTTTGGAAGCAGCAGAGTAATCCTGAGTCCAGATAGATGCTCTTGATTGCCGTGAAGAAGAATGAATAGAAGGTATAACAGGAGGTTGGGGTACAGGAGGAACTACAGAAGGTTGTGAGATATGAAGATCATCAACATAATGTTGAGGAACTGGAAAAATAGGGGAGGAATGTGGCAGCTGGCAAGAGGCAAAAGGAAAAAGTTCTTCCTGAAAAATAACATCTCGAGAAACAAAACAATGCTTACTGGTGGGATCTAGCAATTTGTATCCCTTCTGATTAGGTGGGAAACCCAGAAAGACAGATACTTGGCTCTAACATCAAACTTATGAGTGGGTTTAAGATTCGAAGCATAACAAAGGCACCCGAACACTATGATGTGATTAAATGACAGAGTTTTGTTGAACAAGACTTCATAAGGTGTTTTATTTGAAAGCAATGGAGAAGGTTCGGTTTATCAAGTATGCAGCGTGTAAAATGCACTCACCCCAGTATATATCAGAAATTGATGCTTGAAACTTTAGTGCTCGAGCAACGTTAAGAATATGATTGTTTTCTTTCAACAAGCTCAGACTATTCACGGGCCGGATCGGAACGGATTCGGACCGGATCCGACCGGTCCCGGGCTCCATTTGGGTCCGGTTCCGGTTTCATGGCCCATGCCATGGAATCGATCCGGTTCGGAACCCCGGGTCTGAATTATCGGATTGGTCCGGGGTAAACCGGTTCCAACCTGAACCGGTTTGGCGATCGATCGCCATGTTCGACGATCGATCGCCAATTGTTTCTGCTTTTTTTCTAAAACTTACGGGTCTTGGCGATCGATCGCCAAGCGAAATTTTTTTCGTTTTTTATTTTTTTTTCAGATTTCGTGTTCAACTCAAATCGTAAAGGAAAAATACATCATTTATTGAATATGGAAAACAAATACATCATTTGAAATTTATAATAAAAATACATTATTCATCATAATTTATAAGTATAGTCTTGGTCAATTCTTCTTCTTCTTCGGAACTTTCATTGCCGAACTCGTCGATTCCTCATTCTCTCTTATTTCTTCTCTCAGCATCAAACCAATCTCTTAGCAGCGTAAGCATGCACAATGATTATGCTTTTAGAGAAACTCTAAAGTCTCCAATGAGTCGAGCACAAGTTGTAAATGCCGACTCTGATGCGACACTGGATGTTTGGACTGCAAATACATCTCTAGCCATTTTGGCTAAGACTGAATATTGTCTTGCGTTTGCTTTCCACCACTCTAGTACGTCAAAATTTTCATCTATAATGAACATTTGGCCCAGGAAGAACTGCAACTCATTTGAAGTGGTAGATGACACTACGCTTCCTCTCTGCGTCTTTCTTCCAAGGCTCCTCAACAGATTAATCCCTCCGCTTCGTGACTGACTAGCATCTTCTTCTTCTCCTCCTATTACACGTGCCGATGAGCTCTGTCCTTGTTCACTATGGTACAATCCAAACATATTTTGGAGAGAATGCATGATTGACGTCTTTTGATCGTCAACATCGTTATCCAAAAACGTACTGTAATATTCAAAGAAAGTATCGAAAGATACTACACCATGACTTGGGTCTAACAATGTAGATATACAGTGCACGTGTAGATATACAGTGCACGTGTGGAATTTGTTCCCAATATTTTTTAAACTTCTCCTCCATACGATAAACGAACGACGTCAACTCAATATCATCTCTAAATTCAATAAATTTACAAAACATGTTAAATACAAGTGGGAGAAAATAATGAGAAGTAGGATTACAAACACCGGAGAAACGATCTGTTGCATCTTTAAGTTGATAACAAAGTAGTTAAATTATTAACAAAAAACTATTCTTTATCAGACAATAAATAAATTTCATCACTTTCAGGCATTTGATAAGAGTTATAAAAAGAAGTTAAAGCATCTTGATAAGGTAACATCGATTCTAACATTTTGTGCAAAGAATTTCATCGACTTACAATGGGCGGTGGAAAAAGAGTAAACCGAAGGTTCTGACTTGCACACGTATGTTTCCAATCACGCTTAATGCGTGACTGTCGAATCCATTGACAACAGTTTTTAAGTTTGTCTATGCTACTACATTCAACATCTTCATAACCATCTTTTACTGCTAAATTAATTATATATGACATGCACATCTAATATGGAAAAAAACATCATTAAGCATTGGTCGTAAATATATTTTAAGTTCACGCATTGCCGACGTATTATTTGATGCGTTGTCAAGTTTAATCGAACAAATTTTATCTGCAATTCCATAAAATCTACAAACGTTAACAATAAATTTAGCAATTTGGGAACCAGCATGTGCAGATTTTAATTCATCAAGTGACAAAATTCTTTTTCTGCAAACACCAGTTATCATCAATCCAATGACAAGTAATAACAAGAAAAGAAAGTAGTGCGGTATTCGTCCAAATATCAGTAGTTAAACTTAATCTGCAGTTAATTGAAGAAAGATGATCAACTAAAGTCTTACGGTAATCAAGAAACACATCCACAATATTTATTTTCAAAGTATGCCTAGAAATATATCTAAAACATGGTTGGATACCAGAAGAAAATTCAATAAAGCCATTTTTTCAGAAAACAAAAAGGGAAGTTCACATCTTACAATAAAACGAACGAATAATCTTTTGTTTATTTCCGGTGTTAAGATTAAATTAGTGTCAGACTGAGGATTAATTTGAAGTTGGGTTGGTTCTCTATCTAATGGTTGTAAAGTAACATCATCAAAATTATATTTTTTAACTAGATGTTTCTTAAAAGTTCCGGTACCGCTAGCGGAACCACCTGTTTTATAATTATATGTGGTTTTGCATATTTTGCAAATAACAACAGATTCGTTCGTCCCTAGTTTTGTCTCGATGTCAAAATGATCCAAACCTTGCTTCGTTTGGGACGGTTACTCGTGCGACTCGTAGCGGAAGTAGTAGCGGATGACCCGCCGGGGGTCGGATTTTGGGGGCCGCAGGTTCTGCAACGTGTTCCGCTTCTTCAACATCATAAGCATTATCAAACTCGACAAAAATATCATAATTTTCTTGGAATAAAAGTGGATTTGAGGTACCACCACGACCACCAAGACCATCACGACCAGTAGAAGAGGATGCCATCGTATTAGTGGAAATATGGAAAATGAGATAACTGAATAAAAGATTAGGATTGCAAGAGTAAGAGAGTTGGAGATGAAAAATTGGAGAGGGAAAATGAGGTATATATAGAAGCAAAATTTTTTTAAAAAAAATAAATAAATAAATTTATTGTTTCCGTTGGGCAACGGCAGTGGCCAACGGCTACAATGCCGTTGGCCAACATCATTTTTATTTTTATTTTTAAAATTCTTTTTCGTCGGTTCCGGTTCCGATTCCGGAATCGGAACCCGTGGAACCGAAACCGTTGGATTGGCGGTTCCGAATCACGGGAATCGATCCGATCCGGGTAAAACCCGGATCGGTTTGTAACCGGACCAACCGGTTCTGATTCGGAACCGGAACTGACCGATCCGGTTCCGGACCGGTTCCGGTTGGTCCGGCCCAATAAGCACCCTGACAACAAGCCCATTTTGTTGCGGCTATATGGACATGAACTTTGCTGAATGATGCCCAAAGAATTGAGATATGCATTATGTTATTTGTTAAAAAATCCAATGCATCATCAGAATGAAGAATTTGCACTCGAGTTTGAAAATGAGTATGGATAAATGCAAAAAAATTCTTGATGATCTGTGAGACATCCATTTTAAATTGCATAAGAAATACACAAGTACATCTGAAAAAATCATCAACAATGGTAAGAAAGTCTTTTGCACCATTGTGAGTGGGTGTTGGATATGGCCCCCAAATATCCATGTGTAAAAGATGAAAAGCATGAGTGGATGATGTTCTGTCAACAGTAGGAAAAAGGTGCTATTGTCTGTCAAAATGTTCTGTTCACTCGCGATCGATCGTCATGTTTCACCAATCGATCGCCAAGCCATTTCACCGTCTTATAATTTTACTCTACTTCGGCGATCGATCGCCAATCGCCATAGTGCTCGCGATCGATCGTCGATGTCTGAAATTTTCAGAACATGGCGATTTTCATGTCTATCTTCATGGTTTATCCCTACACCTCCAAAATCAACATCAAAACTTGAAAATATATACTCTAGCATCATATGAACATATTTCCATCATATTACACCTCAAGTTTTTACATTACAACTCATATCAAATCAAGAACTACAAATTTACATGCTTCAACTCTAACTCATCATACACCAACATAAAACAAGTATACAAAGCACATAATCCTTACCAAGAAGCTATGAATTCACTTCACACAACTTTCTATCTTGATTCCAAGTTGAAATCCAAGAAAAGAAACAAGAACACTCGAGGAGATGAGGATGAGCTTTTGTAGAGATTTTGTAGGTGAAGTGATGTGAATTATGTGTTTCCAATATGGTTTGCATCTATTTATAGTTAGGAATAACTCATGTCAAGTTGATTACATGTGGTATATCATGCATCAAATACATGCCTTCCATGCAGAGGTACTACTAAACCATGTTCATAACATTTCAAACTATTCATATAACACAACAATACTAATTGTATAAGCAACATGTTAACAACTATTTGTTCCCAACTATGTGTAGTTCATTTCATCATACACATTATGCTTTTCATCATCTATCAATTACTTCATTTCATTATTCCTACTCGGTTCAATCCGAACCCGAGTCCAAAATCATATCACGACAACCATACGTCACGTCACATATATGAATTAACTTGAGATATTATTGCATATTTACACAGTACTCAAATTAAACATGAATACTTCATGTTTAGGCATTACACCATCAATTTAGTTTCATAAGTTATGACATTGGATATGAAGTGAAAAATTGAATGTAAAACTAAATTGACCACTAAATGAACATTTATTCATATGTTACCAACATATTGTCCCATCTATTTCAACTCAAAATAGAGGGATTTAAGCTCATTGTAATCGGTCATATACCATTTCCATGTTTTATGTTCTTAATCGACAGTTTGTGTGCGTGGATATGTCTAACGTTGTGTGTATTCAAGAATTTCTAAAATTATATAAAAAAAGATTATAATCTTCTCATGAGTGAAAATAAAATATGAAATGAACTTGCAAAACATAAATGGGAAATTTTTTACAAACTTACTCAGATAAAGTTCCAAGAACCATTAATGAGAAAACAGATGCAAAGAGGTTTTAAAAAAAAAAAAAAACAGATGCAAAGAACCTATCAAGATAAAGTATCTAAAAGGGTAAAGATATATTTTATTGTAGTAATTAATTAATTAAGTCTCTTTTCTCACTCTAAGAAATGAGGGTAATCTCCAAAATGATAAAGCGTGACGCAGCATAAAACAAAACTCGGTGTAACGCCACCTTCCCAAGTGCAAGGATGTTAATTAAAGAAAGCCAATCTTGGTATCATATATGAACTCTTTAATCGCATATAAACATGATGCTAAATTGCTAATTGATCAGCCAAATTTGAAAGAAAAAGTGAGAACAAATCAGGGATGGAAAATCATGTCACAAAATTATAGATTGAGCCGTCCAGCCAATATCACAGTACCGGCGCCGCAGAACCACGACCGTCAGAAACCAATAGAACAGCAATAGGTCAACAAATAAACCCCATTTACAAAGACGAAACTTGGAACCGGCCCATGTAAAAAAAACAGCCAAAAAGATGACGTACATTCATTTTCATGGCAGCTCCATGCTCAAATTTAGCTCTCACGGCTTCCATTTGCGCGAAAACTGAATCTTTCGCCACCCTTTCCACCACCAGCGGCCGCGGCAGAACCACCCTATTGCCATATCAACAGGAAATCTAAAGTAAATGTTGTCTTTCTCACTACGTACCCATCTAAGAAATTGATAAATCTATAAAGGGGTTTTGGCAATAACTTCAAATGGTAGGGTAGTGCGATGGTATTTTTAATCTTCCTCTTGTTCTTCCAAGTAATTGTTTCAAAGGCTTTTGATGGGCATTCTTGTCTTTTTACTTCAAAATCAGAAGCATACAAACATTTTTGAAACAAGAGCAAGAAAGGCTAGGGGCTGCGAATTTGCTTCGGCTTATTGGGACAACTCTCAACACATCCCCTCACATGTTATATTATATTATATAAGTCAAACACTTGGATTGATAATGCGAGTGACGGTGAATATGCGTGAGGAATAATCAATCACATGAAAAGTCTGTTTTGATTCCATGTTAAGAATACATGTGGTTCCAACTCAAAATCAATTGGTAATGAGTGGAGTAACTCATGTATCTTATAAAGAGCTAATATAGCTTCTAGTTTCCCAATGTGAGAAACTTTCAACACGCCCTCACGTGTGACATTATATAAGTCAAACACGTGGAATGATAACACTGTTGACGGTGAGCATGCGGGCGGAATAACCAATCACATGAAAAATCTGGCTCTAACCATGTTAAGAATACATAGAGCTTTTACTCAAATCCAATTGTAATGAGTGGAGTACCTCATATATTTTATAAAGAACTAACACAACTTCTAGTTTTTTAATATGGGACCACTTCAATAAATACTATATAAAATTTACAATCTCAAAATAGTATAAATTTTTATCACTCATAAAAATTACAACTTTTTATAATATATATACACACACCCTCCCCCACCAAAATTTAAGCATAGATCGATGTCGTATACTTTTAGCTTTGATTTAGCCCCAACTACATAAAATGGATTTAAAAAATCTAACCCATTAATCCAATTGGTTTTTTAGCATAAAAATTGAGCTAATATTAAAATTACCCACATGTACAATAATTACAAAGGTTAACTATAGGCATATATCATACGACACGCAAACTAGGACATCGAGAAGTTGAGTAATTAAAAGGCCAGATGGTAATGAGTTGTACATCAGAAGGGCACGAGCTTTGACCACGAGAATCCAACAACCATCCAAGTGAATCTTGGTCCCCTCAAACCAATTCGATGAACGCAAAGTTGTAAAAGGAAACTGTCTTCCAATATATAAGAAGGTACATGAATGAATATACGAGAGACAAAATCTGATAAAAGTCCACCAAACGCGCAGGCCTCATATCAAAATCCCTAACAGTAAACGTCAACAATAAAGCGCTACTGAATGGCACACGAAACCGAAACTGCTAGTAGTTAAATCAAGCTATTCTCAAGCGGTGACACATAACCAAAAAACGCACAACCACAAAACAGAATAAGCATACCAAAACAGGACCTAAAATGTAGATAGTAAAAAACGACAACCCAATACAACTACAGACAAAAAAAACATAATGACCAAACTACGCACACATTAATTCAATTGTTTTAACTCGACCTTGTTCATATGCAATTAACTAGACTTGGAATGAAAATTTAAGTCATACAAATTGATCACACTATCGTAGATTATATTACATTACATTGATGGAGCCAGATCACATGATGCTAGTGCGCGGGTGGATACCGAAGCGTGAGTGTGTTAATTTTCAAAAAAAATTGAGAACGTGTGCACCTTAATGCGCATATTATAAAATGATATATATATATATATATATAATATATAGAGAGAGAGACACACACGTCACACACATACTTATGAAGTAAATTTAAGCATATTTAATATACATTATATTTGACAAACTCATTTTTATATTATTTACTGTGTAATTCAAAACTTTGATTCGATCGCTTTCCTAATATGGATAATTATTTTTCTGCGAAAATTATATTCTGGAGAATGAAAAATGAAAATGAAATATTAATATTTGGTCATAAGATAAATAATTCAAAAAATGAACCAAATATTACATATGTGTTTGACATGTTTTGTAATAGTATGAATTTATTCAAAATAACTTATATTATTTCCAGAGAATTAAGAATGTCTAACATTTAAGTTTATGACTTAGTAAAACTTAGTACGAGACTTAATAAAACTTAGTCATAAAGCGTCGCACGCGTACTAAATGCTTCAGTTCACGATCTAAATTTAATGTCCGATTTAGTAAAACTTAGTTCGTCTTAAAGCGCCGTACATGCATTTAATATGCCAGTTCGTGACCGAAGCTAGTGCGTCAAGAGGGTACGAGGATTATGTGAGTTAATGATGGAGCAGTAAATGTTAGAACACTATAATTATATATGAAAAAATTTCTTCTAAATTATTGGAACTTTAGAATTTTTGTTGGATATAGACAATATTTTCCATTTTAATGTAAGAAGCAGTAAATTTCTAATCGCCAGTGTTGCTACATTTTCGGTAGCTGCGGAATTTTTAATCCTTTTTAACCTTGAGAGTTGAGGAAATCCCCTCTGTATCCCTCCCTGCAGTCTCATCTTCCAACAGTTGAATACTGTTTCAGCTTTACTGTCCAACATGCATCAATTTCGAGGCCCACTTTTTTCGAGACTGCCAAAACCACCTTGTTATTATTATTATTATTTCCATAGAAGAAGCGTGTTCCCCCAACGTCGTTAATTTTATTTAGTATATCAAGTTATTTAGGTTTGCGTATTTGCGTATGATTAATTTTTGGATTTTTGGATGATGATTTTGGCTTCTCAGAACCGTCATCAAATAAATTGAGGGATGTACACAAATGACAGGTTTTTGAAAGAGCGGATAAATATGATCCGTACCCAGGACAAACCCCAACAATATTTCACTGAAAAAATTTGTCCCACATGAGATTCGAACATACTACGTCGGAAGAATCTCTTCACATCACCTTAGCTCTTATCAATCCGTCTATGTCGTGTGGCTCCCAATGTCATTAATTGAATGGCCTAACATTCGTTCGTGGGATTTTAGTAGCACTTGCCACTTTTAATATATAGTCATTTTTATATTTATGTTTATGCATTTTATTTTTATATATATTTTACCATGATTTTATAAATATATACATCTAAGCATAGCTTCATTTAATACAATACATCTTAATTTATTTTTTTAATAAAATTTCAGAGCATGCCAATAACTGAGTTCGGAGGGGTTTCACTTCAGAGCTAGTTATAATTAGCGACTGTGGTGGCCTCTTTATTTGAAATTTGGTTGTTCCATTTCTTAATTTGTCGAGCGACCTGTATCGATCCCACTAGGCAAAACTGTTGTTTATAGGGTAATCTGGTCAAATGATTTATAAAGTGCAGCTTTAATTTCAAATTTAATTTTTTGTGAGTAACTATTACAATTATTGGGATTGGGAAGAAGACTCAAACACGAGGTTTTCGGGTTGTAATTACTATCGATGTCATAAAAAATTATTGATCATCATCCATTCATAAATAACATGATTTATTGTGAACGGCAGTTTAGAAATAAGTTTTGTTTCCATAAGGTCAATCTATCAATAAATGAACTTGTTTTCAATATGATCCATTCTATTTTATATTGGTCATATAACATGATGCACACCTAACGTGATTTCATTGTTTCGTTTTGTATAGATTTCAAGAATACTAACAAAATTTGGGGATTTTTTATTATTTAATTTAATTTTTATTTTATTTTATTTGAAGTAGCTGTATTCTCTCCTAAACTTGAAGTTCAAAGTAAGAATCATCATAGCATTAGATGAAAGATCTATAATAAAGCTAAGTTTTGGTGAATATCGATAATGTTTTGAAAGTTTAATACTATGGGTTGAATTAAAATGCATAAATCAAACACTAACAGGGAGATGCAAATTATCTAGAATGACAGTGAAAAAATTCTAAATAGAAAACTATTATTATATTAGCACTATAAATCTCCATAAAAAAATCGGGAAGAGGCAGAATACTAATGCAAAATTCAGAATTCAGGAAAAAGCTTGTTATAATTTTCCAGGAAAAAAACCATAGTGCATAAATAACAAAAGCGGCAATACGCACGAAGCCCAAGACAAAAGATGATTTCATAGAAACAAAATATAGTATTATTAAATATATATACCAAGAATGATAAAAAAAACAATAATATTTTTGTTATGTATACCGTCGGAGAACACGACTCGATTTAGATATCAACTCAATATGATTGATATGTAAGTTTATGTACTTTTATTTGAAAATATTATGTTTTCATATTGAGTTGTATGCAAATATTTCTCATTTAGTGTGTGATATTGTTTTGTTATTTTTGGTAATAAAGGGAACATTAGGTCTCCCTCTAGTGTTAATATTTTTTTTTCTGCAGAAGAAAGTTAATTTGGATAATGTTTAAATTATAGAAATTGTTCACTCAATTTCAAGAAAAAATTAAACAATGATAGTCAATTTTTTTATCTTTATTTAAAAGAAATAAAATTCAAGAGATATTCCAAAGCAACATTTGTTCTCACAAAAGATGTATTCTTAAAAAAGATGAAACATTGATTTTACTGAAGATATATGCCTAGCTGCCATATATGACAAAAAATGGGTTGGTACAAATAGTTAAAGCAATATCGGCACTTTCTTCGTCTTCAATAATGTGTGCGTGTGAGTACATGTTACATACAACAAATCTAAGCACCAATGCTTCGAAGTAGAGAAAATGCATTCTTTTGGTACAAGCCCAAGTGGGTCCAATCCATCAATATAATTTATTCCTATTTTCAGAATAAGAATTATTTTTCAAAAACATATTTCATGTATAATCTATTTATTTATTTTGTGTTGAAAATAAACTACATTTGAATAAAAAAACCGACGGCCCAAGACATGCAGAGTACAATTTTATAAAATATTAATTCACAGTACTTTTTATTTAATTGCTTTGAATTGAAAGAAAACAGTGCACGACCCCATAATTTCCTACTCTGCAAACGCCCTTTGTCTGTATAAGTTTTGTACAGTGGCTACAGTTACTGTGTGTTCTTTGGTAGGGGAAGGGGCAACATTTGCTCATGTTCATCCTCTCCTGTTTTACGCAAGCTGCTTTGGAAACTTTAAAAAAAAGATAAAGTGCATATCTTTTTGCATTTTTATGGCACTACCTTGGCACCTTTAACTGCTTAAACTTCTATATTTAGAATAAAACTTAGGCTTGGTTTTTTTGGAAGAACATTTCTCAGCTTGAAAATTAAATAAATAAATGATTGTTTCCAGTATAAATCTTACCTTCATATGTTTTCTTATTTTAATTTATTCAAGGTTTGTTTATTATTTAAAAAATTTAAAACCAAATTTGATCTTATACTATGACTCTTGTATATTGACTAGGTAAAGCCCATCGCGCAGTAACTCTCTGCCAAAATAAGTACTTATATTATATGAATGCAATTATAAGTTAATTATACGATTTTGATTTATGAACAATAACGAAAAAAAACAAATGATGAAATTAATTTTGTATTATATGAAAAATTCCTCTACAATGTAGTAGAAAATATATGTAAGTATTAAAAGCAAGCAATGTGTATTTGTTTAGAAGACATGCAAACAGTTATATATATTGAGATTTGTGACTGTCCTATGTGCTATATAAGCATATAATTTTGATTATGTCGTTTCCACAAAAAAAGTGGGCAGAGTCTCCTCGTAAATTGGAATGTCCGGAAAAAATCATAAACATCACAATATATATCCTTAATCCATAAAAACAAAAAGCCATAAGTAATTAGTCACTATAATTAAGCAGATAATATTAATATCTATCTATTACTCTATAGCAAAAAGGAATACAATTATAAGTAACACCTGACCAAAAATATGACATATCTTACTTACTTGTTTCTAAGTTTTTTATCAAAGAAAATTCTAAGTTTGTTTATCAAAACAATTAACACTAAAATGCTCAACATGGCTTGAACTCTAGACTTGTGCAATGAAATCCCAACAGCTCCACAATTGGTATATTTGAATGGACACCAAAGCACTTGTAAATCACATCAAAGCTCAAAATCCATAAGTATATAGGGTGCGGGATATACATGTTAGTGACTTTCATCTAGTTGAGCAACAAATAAAGTCCGGATACTGTCATTGATAAGGAAAAAGTTTTTTGCGACAAGCGATGAGCTTAAAAGAATAGCGTAACAAGACTTAGAAACTATTTGGTACAAGGTTGTGCTTTTAGGTAGGAAAAAGCCACGTGCCTCTAGCATAAATTCGAATAATAGGACGTTGAACGTTTTTATGAATGAAATGGATAATGTACTTCAGCAAACCAGGGTAATTCAAACAAACAATCAAAAAATAGCAAATCAGAACAATATTAAGTACACACCCTTCAACTAATACAATTGTAATCACAACATATTATCCGATAAGAACAATCAGAAGATCAAATATAAGCAACAAAATTACCTATATTTCCCCTGATAATATGAATACACAGAAAGAATAATATAAATGAATGATCACACATAAAAATCAAAAGCTATAATCAATTTAGTTTCAATGAACTGCAATGAACACCTACTTGAATAAGTAATTTGAGTGAAACAAAATACACATAAAGCACAAGACCTATATTTACAAAATAATTATAACTCAATTAATCAGATTATTAATCAAAATATCAAATTAAAAGGGATTTTTCTTCTTCTGAGCCAAGTCAAAAACTAAGTAAATTTTGAAAATATTAAAACATGAAACGTGTGTTGGGGTGGGGGTGGGGGTGTATTAAGTAGGAGAGTGGGGGTTAGTGGGTCATTCATTCAATTAATTTTACAGCTAGTGTGTGTATTGTTCTAGCATGTGGCTAGCAATATTGTGGCCGTGGGAATTGTATCTTCTTGCAGAGTTTCTTTGTTTAGCTTTGTAAACTTTGTTTTGTTTCATTAATTTCAATTCAATTCGTGTTTGTTCAAATCATTGTTCTTTAGTTCGCAATCAATTATCCGATAACTATGATTCAAATATATATGAAATATAAAAAACACAACAACTTGCACAGCTATCAGAGGGGTTGCTTAGAATCTTTGCAACAATGACATTTCAATTATTAAGCCATATTCAAATAATACAGTCTCATCAAATATATATCCACCAAAAGAAACACTATTAAAGGTGTATGATTTCCTTTATTGTGAACTGAAATCAACCAAAGAAGAAGACATTTTCTTATATAATATGCTCCACAAAAATATGCATCTAAGAAGCAAAAACATGGTAATCGCAATTCACAGGCTATTCTCCAATTTAACATCATAATCAATCCAAAAGCACCATTTCACAAGTTCTATCAAACAAATACATCATGTTTCATATCACAACCTTCAAATCTCAGAAGCTTCAATAAGAAGTTGAAGGATAATCACATATATTCCTTGTACCTAACACGTGGCTGCTACACAAACAAATGGTACAATTTAAATTACAAGCTTAAACTCTCCTCTTGCGGCAATACATTTTTAAACATGCAACATTATTTACTGAACCAATAATCATTGCATCTCAATAGAGTCACCCAATAACTTTTTAAATACTGGTCCTGAAGTTTATGAGAAATCTGTTCAAAAAAAGCAACAGCTCCATGCTTTTACCATCAGGTACGTACCAAGGTAGTACATATTCTGTTGGGTTTCCGTACCCCGGCGCCAGATCCAAACGCAGCGGAAATAATACAATAAACAGATCTGACCCGGGGACGGTCGATCGCGTCTGATTCATATATAAACATGCAAATATCATAATATAATGCACGAAAAGGGATTACCGATAACAGCGAAATCAATCTGATGGCGGTGATCCTCGAGTCCAATCAACCTGACCAGATCTACAAGCCCGCACCAGTGCTAGTGTGATGGCGGCTATTCCATGAGATGAAGTGTATTGAATGGTCTTTTTTAACCCTAAAGATGAATGTTATATTTATAGTGTTATTGATTTAACTAATTGGGCTTGGGTCCATAAAGCCCATCGGGCCAACGTTTGGCTTGCTGGGCATTTATGCTAACAATCTCCCACTTGCCCAAAAGCCAACACAAAACTCCAAACTCATAATCCAAGTAACTCAATCCAATTGAATAACTTGATGTACTACTAATGTACATAATTATGAGACATAAATATATCAAACGTTTTAATTTTAGAACTTTCTATAAATGAAACATTTTCAAATATAGAAACTCCACTAAAGGGAGGAGCTTTCAAAAATTAAATTCATCTTTTCTAAATCACTCAATTTGAGCACTTAACATTTAAGTCTCAATTCTCATCAATAGATCGGCGGCCGGTTGATTGTGACCCAACGAGGCTCAAGTGTATCATAGCAGTAGGATCACAACCTTTGTGATTTTAGAAGTCAAACAACTTCTTGGGCTTACCCTGAATGCCCCATTGCCAATTAAACTCCTTTTAATAGACAATGGCTGAAATATAATTCCAGCACAACCTACCGATCGTGGGTAGCGCCTAGCATCTGTGCTTCACGAAGACCTAGATACAAATGACTAGCAACGTACGAGAACCTGTCAGTCATAGTTAGCGTGCAGTACATTCCTTTCACTCAATATGTCCCGATTGAATCAAGAGCATTGGTTGATCGAGACCCTTTATGATTTCAATAACTATGTATTTGTTTCACGTTATATGATTCATTTGTGTGCGTATATGAAAAACTCTTTTTTCACAAGCACTACCCACTCTGGCCAGAGATTCCTCGAATCATATATAGAAAAACACATAGGACATCCTGGTTCATCAAGACCAATGGTGAATCCCCAACGACAATCATAGGCCTCTGACAGCATCACCGAATACCCAAAATAACAACTTTATGACCCGCATGTGATCAGTCATTAAATCAAAGTACACAGCTATCTGTCAAGACCTCAATGATGCCTCGGGTCATGAGGAGTAATGGTGCACAACTATGACTAGAAATTCTATACTCGACAAGTGGTAACCACTTATAGAATTCCGAGTAGGGTCGTTCAGTGAACTCATTCCTAATGAGCACCTATTCATGTGTGCTGACTTCTCCAAGCCAACGCCGATGAAACGCGGCGCACTACACTAGACACATCATGATTACCAGTCTCTAGCGAGCATATATCGATATCCCATTCTCGAAGGCTCATCGACCAGGAACATTTAGAAATCGCAGTCGAGAATGTATTTCATGGTCACCATCATATGCGTAACCACATTCTATGGACTATAGCAACTTTAAGGACTTCATCAATACATCAAGATGCATGGGTAAACAGATGAAGAAGTGCCATATATATTAATATTCAAACAAAGATTTGTCATAATAAGATTATAAGTACAATCAATCAGCTATTGATTTACTTAATCATGTATGACAACAATATCTTTCACTTTCTCAAAGCCAACTACTCATGTGTCTTAAGACCATCTTCCCAAGATGTCTGACAGACACCAATCGTTGTAAAGGCTTTGTCAGTGGATTCGCTATATTTTCTGTTGAAGCGATTTTCTCGATAATAATGTCGCGTCTACCATTTATCTCATTAGATGATATTTTCTCAATATATGTTTGGATACTGATGAAATCTTGGCTATTCATAATAGCTCAAATGTTGTCACAGTACCAGGGACTGTGTCAATCGCACTAGAAATTACACCCAACTCTTGGATGAAATTTCTTATCCAAACTGCCTCTTTGCTGCATCGTATGCTGCAATGTATTCAGCTTCAGTGGTGGAATCCAAAGTGATGTCTTGCTTGGAACGTTTCCAAGAGACATCACCATCATTGAGCTTAAATACAAATCCGAACATCGATATGGTATCATCTACATCCGACTGAAAAAACAGCATCAGCTTAGACTTCAACTTTTATTTCTCCACTTACAGATCCAAAAATCATGAACGTATCCAAAGTTCTTCATAAGCACTTGAGGATTATTTTCACAATTTTCCAGTGATCTTCACCGGGATCTATCTGATGTTTGCTCATTACACTAAGAACATACATCAGGTCAAGTACATAACATAACATACATTATGCTATTAAAGCAGAAATATAAGGTACCAATGTCATCTTTTCTCTCTCCTCATCAATCTTAAAACATATTGACTTGAGAGATGAATACTATGACATATTATGAAGTAACTCGTTTTTCGGCTATTATATGCTAAACCCTTTTAGCACAGTGTTTATGTACATAGATTGAGATATCTCAAGCATCCTTTAGATCTATCCCTATAGATCCTTACGCTAAACACGTATGACGCTTCCCCCAATCTTACATGGAGAAATTAGTAGATGATCGTGCTTTAATTGATTAATCCAATACCATTCATAATGAGTATGATATAATCAACTTAAAGCATCACAAATGTAACATGCTCCCACTAACCCTTTTGCACACACATGTCACTTCCGGATTTTTAACAAAACCAAACACTTTGATGATGTTATCAAACGGAGGTTCAAACTTCGGGATGCCTTCTTAGGCCCATAAATGGACCTCTGGAGTTTGAAAACATTTTTCTCACTCCTAAGAAGTTGTAACCACGTTTGGCTGCTACATTTCTACCTCAATGCCACCACTGAGAAATGTTGTGTTCACATCCATTACTCATATCTCATATTCATAATATAAAGATATAACTAATAAAATTTAAATAGACTATAGCATCATAACCGATGAAAATTTTCTCATAAACAACTCTTTGCCTATGAGAATAACTTTTTCTCACCAGTCAAGCTTTGAAGGTCACTACCTTCCCATCCACTCCAAGCTTTCACTTGTAAATCCATCAGCCAATGGGAACAATTCCCAAAGATGATCTACTAAGGCCCATACCTTATTGTAGTACATGGAGTCCATTTTAGATTTCATGGCATCTTGCCAATGTCCCGAATCAATATCTGGCATCGCCTCCTTGAAAGTCCAAGTATCATATCCATGGTCTATTTCTTGACTACTTTCAAGGAGTAGATTCATTCTATCAGGAGCTCTTGAAACATTTTCAAATCTCCTTGGTGTGTGTAAATCAAATGTTGTGATTGACTAAATTAATTTCACTGTTTTCACTTTTCTAGTGGTTTGTGGTTCTTGAACCCTTTCAAGTTATATTATTTTGTCATCCTTTCTAATAGAAACATTTTCTCTAGAAAGATTGCACTTGCGAAACAAACTCTTTGACTGCAATTGATAATATAATTTCCACAAAATAACATAAGATGGATCAACTATCCAACTCATCTCGCACTGGCTGCTTCACATAAGCAGAACAATCTCAAAATAAAAATTTTGATTATTTTTCAGTCCATATCGTATATGGAGTTTTGGTCACTGCATTGGTATGAATTATATTCAACAAATATGTACCTTTAGAGAATTACTCAGAGAGAATCACATTCTCTTTAAGATAACTCAACATCATCTTGCACTAACATTTAGTGCTCCACATACGTCCATATGAATCAAATTCATTGGACATTCAGCATATGCTAAATATATGTTGGATTTAAGTTATCATTCTTTTTATATTCTTTGAATATAATCATACTAATCATTCATAAGTTCACCAGATTCAATAAAACATGCATTCTTAAAAATACTGCAAATCACATTCGCATATTTAAAAGAATATCATTATCTATCAAAATAGGAACAATGTTCATGATTAAATCTAGAACAAATGAATAATTGCTCAAACCAGTTCCTAACAAGTTCAAGATTTTATATTAAATAAATGTTTCAAATAGCCTTTGCAACAACTCTTGCTACAATGCTTAGCCTCAGGTAGGTTTCACCTTCCTAGGGCTCTCTACTTCTTCACATCACATGCAACTCTTTGCAAATATGCGAGTACAACTGGCAGCATATACCAAAGAAGTAGAACCAATAGAAACATTTAATTTTAATATAAAACATACCCTTTCTAGAACGCTTCTAGTCTAGGTATTCCTTACAATTTTGCGCCAGTGACCAGCAGTGAAAACATAGATGCCTCTCCATTCATAGTTGCTACTATATCATTTTTCGTCTTTTGAGGTTGGGAACCATTTCCCTTCCTCTTCTTTATCCTTGAAATACCATTGGTAGAAGATTCGACAAGAAGAACACGTTTCTTCTTTTGAATCAAGGACTCATGAGTTTCCAACATTTTTACTATAAGATCAAATCTACAGCCAGTTAATGAGGTATTATCACATTCAGATTTTCCAATTTATCAAGAAGAGATATTTTTCTTACACCATGCTCATAGACCGAAGCCCCATCTTGCATGTGAAATGAAAATAGCTCTTTTGAAGTCACGAGTCTCAGTAATCGTGTCCGTTCACCAAACAACATTTGTAGGTGTTGGAAAATATCAGTAATGTGAACGAGTTTCTCATATCTGTGTTGAAACTCATTGGTGACATTGATGCTATCATATAGCAGCTAGCCGAGAGATTATCGTCCCATCACTTCTCAAGTGTGGCAATCTCTACATGAGACGAACCGGGAGACACTTCAACAGGAGGCTCCCACCAAGGGTATATAGCCACCTTTTAGAAGCAAGCACTATTTTAAAATTAATAGTCAATCAGAATAATTTGGTGCGGTTACTTTGTTTGTATCGAGAATTGATGCAATCGGATTCACGGCAATCACAATACTGAGAATAAACAGAAAATACATGCAAACCGTCTGATTATTAATTAATTCAAAAACTATGGACTTTAGTTATTGAATGCTCCCACTAAATTTTTCGAATTCATCACCCTCATGACAAATGAACGGAAAATCACATTTTCTTAGTGGGCTTGGAGTCCAACTAGCTCATGAAAACCCCGGACGTGGGCCCACCGGCTTCATGATACTAAAGGTAGATCACAATTGCATCATATGCAACCCCCAAGATATTTGTCTCGCGATTGGCATAACCCTACGTGGGCAGGACAATTATGCCTTCTCACGTCAAACTAACCCATCCCACAGATGGAAATGTCACGCCCAAAAGACCCCACGTGGGTGAGTAATCTAGAAGGTTAACATAACCACACCCTTAATTAAGTGGCAGTTAAACGCACAGCTTTCCCATGCCAGATGCCCCCCACGTGGGTGAGTAAGGCAATATGACACAAGTAGCGTCTCATGGCTTAACTGTTGATGGAAGACAGGAAGCAACAAACCCTTTTGAGCTCCCCTTATCAGTTTGATATTAAAAGTTTTGAATCATATTCAAAAGAGGGATTTAATTTATTTTCAAATCTCATCAATTGCTTGTTTGTTTGTTTATTTGCCGGATTCATGCAACTATGTTTTATTCATGCAATCATTTGTACTAATAAAACATACAAACAAACACTTATCATACATCACATGCATAATAAAAATAAATATGGACGATTACGACATTTTCCTAATTGATCCACGTGAGCCATACGTGGATCACAAGTCTGTCTAAGGTGATGCAGGTATGTAATGCAATCCTATTACATTTTTGCTTCCATTATACAAATCTTGATTATTGATGCTCCATCTTCAATCTCGATCTCCCACTAATTCTAAAGATTTTACATTTAAATCGTGCAAACAAGAGAATAGGGATACAAATCCGGGGTGGGATACATCAGAAATATAGAGAGAGAGGGCTCGCAGGCCCGATAACCAAAATCACAATAATAATGAAACAATAAAAACCTAAACATTCACCTAAACACATTGGTCAAGGCCCATAATCATCCATCATGCAATCACAACATATGTAATTAAACATTAAACTAATCAATTACATCATATGTAATTGGACTAATTACATCACATGTAATTAGGGCACAATAATTAATTTATTCTATCGTTTCCCACTAATCGCATCATTAATTGAAAATAAAATTAACAAATTAAATAAAACTATTTTTATTTAATTTCTAATTAATTAAATTTCAATTAATTGGTAAAATCTATATTTTACCTTTAATCATCATACTAATCGAAAATATAATTAACAAATTGAATGAAACACTTTCATTCAATTTCCAATTAATTAAATTTTCAACTACTTGGTAAAATCACAATTTTACCTATAAATCATAATGATAATCGAAAATAAATTAATTAATTAAATGAAACATTTTCATTTAATTTCCGATTAATTAGATTTTCAGTTACTTGGTAAAATCACTATTTTACCTACAAACCATAATATAAGCCAAAAATAAAATTAACAAATTAAATGAAACATTTTCATTCAATATCTAATTAATTAAATTTTCAACTAATTGTAAAATCTCCATTTTACATTTAATAAATTAAAAATCGTATTTTTAATTTATTAAGTTTATGATTTATTATTTCAAAAATTAATATCCGGACAAAACATCTAAAATGACCCAAAAAAATTTATGGACTCCAAACAATTTGGATCCAAAAAATAAAAATGCAATTTCAACCCCAAAAAATATCCTTAATTTTTGGATTTACAAATTATTATTATTTTTTAAAAAAAAAAAAAAATTTCCGAAATTCACTATTCATCTTCCCCTCAAATTCGAAATTAGGGTTAGGGTTAGGGATAGGTTGAAATCCGCCGCCACCCTAGCGCCTCCAGTCGCCATCTCGCCTCCTGAAGAAGCGCCGCCACACCTCAATCTCGTCGCTCGATCGCCGGTCATAACCGTGCGCATTAACGAGAAGAGTAATCGAAGAGGCCATGCGATTTTCGCTGCAACATTTGCAGAATCCATGGCCATGCGATTTTCAACTTCGCGGCGTCACTACCACGCCGCAGCCAATCCATCAACGTCGCGTATGGAGGCGGCACCCTCCACCCCCGACGCTACGGTTCCAGCCTGCGGTCGCGGACGGGCATTCAATTTCCGGCAGATGCAATTTTCCGGCGGTGGTGCAAGAATTAAAAACAATTTTTAATTCAATTTCTATGTTTTTCCGGACTCCATAATTTCTGAAATTCCAACACGATTAATTTCACTTGGAAACGATCTAATAAAAATTAAATACTGTAAATATGAATCAAAGCGCAACCTGGCTCTGATACCACTGTTGGGTTTCCGTACCCCGGCGCCAGATCCAAACGCAGCGGAAATAATACAATAAACAGATCTGACCCGGGGACGGTCGATCGCGTCTGATTCATATATAAACATGCAAATATCATAATATAATGCACGAAAAGGGATTACCGATAACAGCGAAATCAATCTGATGGCGGTGATCCTCGAGTCCAATCAACCTGACCAGATCTACAAGCCCGCACCAGTGCTAGTGTGATGGCGGCTATTCCATGAGATGAAGTGTATTGAATGGTCTTTTTTAACCCTAAAGATGAATGTTATATTTATAGTGTTATTGATTTAACTAATTGGGCTTGGGTCCATAAAGCCCATCAGGCCAACGTTTGGCTTGCTGGGCATTTATGCTAACATATTCCACTTAAACATAACATCGCAAATCAATCCCTGACCTTCACCAACATAGTTATAAGTTCAATCATTCCCTTGAACGCTAATATAATTAATTGATAGCATAATACATATAAAATAAACTCCATATGAAAAATTCTTCTAAATCATCAAAGACAGAGTCTCTATCAGCTAGAGAACAAGCAAACAATGTAGCATCGATTACTGAACCATCAGGCATTGGAATAACTCAAGATGTTCACACAATAACATTGCAAATCTTTATACCTGATTTATACGAGAGACTTGTTCACAAAAGGCAACAAACCACTGATTTTTCATCAGGTTAAACGTTGTAATTAACCCAATAATCAAATACAAACTGTAACTCATACCAGCTAAAGCAATGTGAATTAAAAATAATGAACCTCAGCAAACCTAAGTACATAAAAATCAGTAATGGAGATTCGAATGACCTCTTCTTTTAAATGGGCATTTTCGATTCACAACTTTTCCTCATCAAAGAATGAATCCTCAGAAACAGAAGGGCCCCCACAATAGGGTCAGATTACATTCCCGAGGGCCTCTCTGATTGCTATGTTTTCGCATCTAATTTTATCGTTTTCTGTCCTATGTGCACAGTTATCTGCTCTTTCATGTTTTGCCTTAGACAAAATACAAAGTGCATTTCTGTAAATCATATTCCTTAAAGATTATAGAATGCGAAGCCTTTATCCTCATTAAAAGAAATAATCGAAGAAAACCTTCATTTGAGTCCTCCTGTTCTAGAACCAAAATTTGATCTGCGGAGGATGCAAGTTCAACCCTCTGCTCAAGTGATTTCTTGTTTTCTCATCTGGATGGGGACACTCTTTTAACATTCTGGACACACACAAATCATGGATAAAAAATATCAGTAACATAAAACCCAGTTCCAAAAATTTATTTTTAAATAGATAAGCAATTTGTTTGGCCCAGATGATGAAATTTTCTCGAATTTCATAGTTATCACGGGGTGTATGGTTTGTGGATGGAGATCTGTTGCAGATATATAACGGGAAAATGCATACGCTTCAAGCCTCTGAATTTGGTGGGTTGTGTGGCGATGTTAGTGTTTCTTCCTCCTGTGACGATCAAAGTCGTCGACGCCGCTGGAGTCATCGACGTCCTTTGAGCTGATGAACTCCATGGAAAATTGATTATTTCCACTCTCGCAAAGAAGACGAAGAGCGCATCCCTCCACGCTCTGCAAACAAGGGGAAAAAAAGTCAGGGAGAAAGCGAAGGCATTTCGGTGATAAGTAACGCTAAAAATCGAAGTCGGTCGAATCACACACTTGTATATCAAGTCAATGACATCTTCGTAAATAAATCACAAAAATCAATTCAAATTGCCGATCACTTTACCACGCTTATATAATGTTAATAACAGGCATTGAACAAAAAGTGGTGGTTACCAAGAAATCATGTCATTTAATATTGAAAGTTAAAATAAAAAGACGTAAAATGACCTTTCAACTCCCTTTCTCTAGTCTACGACAATAATAGTGTTCCAATTCAGCACTAAATATGTATATCTTCATTACATATTTCGGATTTAAAGATCAAAGTTTATAAACATAATCTATAACATATTTTAATAAATAATCAGTATTTCATATTTGTTCTAATATTAGTTTTATAGATGTTGATAAAAAAGGACATATATGTCTCTAAAGAAGATATAAAATAATTTAATGGCCAAGTGTGTATAATTCATTTTGTACAAAAATTTAAGGCAAAACATGTATATGTATGACACTAGGACTGTAGCCTAGTGGTCGCCATCCCCTTCTATTGTAAATGACTCGAGTTCGAGTCCGTATTCCCCTAGTTTAGGATTTGTTCAAAAAAAAAAAAAATGTATATGTATGATTATGGGGGATTCAAGTCATAAGCAAGAGTGTATATTGCCTTTGGGCAAAGCCCAGCTTTTGATCTACAGAAATTTGTTAAAATGATATAATTATATCTTTAAAATCTTTTTAATTTTCTAACAAATTTTTTTTAACAATAATTATTATATTGTTTCCAAAAAAATTTATTCAAGTTTTTGCCCACTTCGTTTAAAACTCATACGCCCTGCTGATAAGTATGATGCCGTAAGACCTGTCTTTTCATCTTTGTGTAATTAAAATATATTTCTTCTCCAATATTCTCGTGGTATTGGATACTTAATTCTTGATTCTCGTATGGAAATCATACCACATGCTACTACTACAATATTTATGGTTACGATTGTACTTGGATATAAAGCACGATCATTTTCATGACTCCACTAGATCAATTGAGAAACAAATCGATAGTTTCTCTGACCTCTTGGATTTATATAGTGCCAATTGACAGTCATCAAAGTAATTTGTTTTTTTAAGCAAAAGTAATATAGAATGTTTCCTTATGGGAGAATATGAGCATCTTATACAAATACACAACTGCTATCTAAATCAAGAATGTTATGTTTTGGATCAAATATTTCCTTCAGTAACAATTAATTATTCTTTGTATTAATGTATGCAAGCTTAGATCGATGTGGGAAGAATTTAAATCTATTTCATACGTTTAAGCATCATTTAATATATTGATAAGTATGAAATGTACTATAATTTTTAACTACGTATACCTTATTTACCACATCATATTCATTGTATCAAACGATGATGTAACATATTTACAAAGTTACATATCTGTTGTAGTCTAAATCAAGAATGTCATGGTTTTGGATCAAATTTTCCATTCAAGAATAATTAATTATTCTTTATATTAACGTGTACAAGCTTTAGATCAATGTGGAAAGAATTGAAATCTTTTTCATAATTTATTGTATAGATACCTTATTCTTTTACCCCTTTAGTTAAGGTTGTTGGATAGATCTGGAAAATTGGGTCAGGTACATGATAAATGCAACGCCTTCGACGAATAAAGGTAACTTGTAAATCCATATTCTATTTTAACTATAGTGATTAATTAGGTGAATTGAACTCGGACACAGTTTGATACAATGTAAGAGTAAGATGAGCTATGCGATGAGCCATAATTTTTAACTATTCATCCATCACTCAGTAATGTAATTAACTCTGAAATAGGAGACATTAGCATCTAATTTTAATCAATTCCTAGTTACTCTTTATTATTATTATAGAATAGTTGCATGATTAATTTCTGTGTTTTTGGCAACGAATCATATGTATTTTTTCAATAGGTATTCTATACCCCTGTGGTTTGAAGATACATAGTTTATCATATTACAGTTTTCAAAAAAGGCAGTTTACACTATGCGGTAGAAATAGTCAGTTTATCCCATTGTGATTTATGAATACGTGTAAAACAACCCCTCTGGGGTAGTGAGGTCAAACGGGCTGTGCCGCCCCGGTAATTCGTGCCGCCTGGCACGGCCCGGTAATTCGTGCCGCCTGGCACGGCCCGCAAGGCCCAAATCAATTTTTTTCAAATTTTTTTTTCGTTTTTTTTGTTTAAGTTTAATGATTTAAATATAATAATAGCATAATAAAATATATATTGACACAATATACTTGCAAAATAAAAATTTTATTGACTATACAAATTATATTGAACAAAACAAAATCAGAAATTACAAAAGAGTTTAAAATAAATATTCTAGTTTTCTTCATTTTCATCCGAAGATACACCGTGTCCTCCCAAACCTTGTATGCGGCTATCAGCATCCAACCAATCCTTTAAGATAATACACATCTCCACATTGTTTGGTTTCATTCTACTTCTTTTTTCATCAATGACTCTTCCACCTGCACTAAAACAAGACTCCAATGGAACTATGGATACCAAAGAAGTTAGTAGATCACGTGTCATGATGGAAAGTACTGGTCAAAGTCTAGCATTGCTTTCCACCATGCCAAAACATCAAAAGTTTCTAATTCTTGTTCACTAAAATTTATGACTTTTGTTTAGATATAACTGCAGCTTGGTAAATGAATATGTATTAGAACTAGAACTAGAAGAAGCGAAAGTAGTGTTTTGTCTTCTTTTTAACATTGTCCACATAGAATCCTTATTACTACTAGCACCACTACTACAACTTTTTCTTACTGGAATTGATCTAGAATTATGTAACGAATCATATAAAGAAAACAAAGCAAACGAACAGTTATTAATGCGTTCCTTCTCTTGATTAATATTAACAGCCATGTTGGTGTAATAAGATTCTATTATAATTTCTACACTATATAATTTTAATCTAGGATCCAGAATTGATGCCAAACAATTCAACATAGGATATTTGTCCAATATTTTTTAAATTTATACTCCATCGGTTCAACAATACCTGTAAAAAATGGTTCAGATCCACGTAATGCAAAACATTCACTAATTTCATAAATTTTATTCAAAATATTGAAGAAGTTTGATAATAACAGCCCGAAAATAAATTTGTAGCATCATAAAAAGGTTCTAAAAAATTACAATAGTAAAATCAATTTTCCAATCAGTTTATTCAATATGAAAATGTTTGGTCATCCTTTCATTAAAAAATAAAATTATCGCATTTCTATAAGGTAAACATGCTTGCAACATTAAATATGTGAAATTCCACATATTATGAACATTATAAGGAAAATCTTTATAATTTATACCATGAGAAATGCATAAACTTTAGAAGTCTTGTTTTCTAGCAACTGAACCATTAAGAAATTTAAGAGTAATCTTTATTCTTTTCTAAATGAAGCTCAAGTGGTTTCAATCCATCTCGCACACACAAATTTAAAACATGACATGCACAACGAATATGGAAAATATCACCATTTAAAATTGGTTTCAATTAAGTTTTTAATATAATAATTGATGCTTTATTATTAGTTGCATACCATGTTCATCTGTAACCTACTGCCATTCAGTGATCGATGGCCAATTATTTATTTTTTTTATTAAAAAGTACAGTGTCGTGCCCGTGCCGTCCCACTGGTCGGCACCCCTTGGCCCGGCACAACCCATGTCTGTGGCCATGCCTGACACGACACGACACTGTAGCAAAATGGGTCGTGCCGTGCCCATACTGTGTCTCGCGCCGTTCGCTCCTTTTGACATTTCTATATGAGGGATATTGTGCTATATTTTACAAACCACGAGTGGTAAATTTCTATTAACGATAGCTTATGGAATAAATTGTCGATGGCTCTTGATTTCTCCAATAATAACTGTGAACACCGCCGTGATCTATAGTTCTTTCTCTATTTTAGTGTCATTGGCGACCCTTTGGGTAGAGAGTTAGTGGACCTGTCTTCACACTCACTCTCCTCACCACTATATCAGGATTAATTACCTTGTCGGAATATAATCATATTCCTTCGCTCAATTCGAAACTTCCGTTGATACTTATTCCTTTCACTTTTCTTCCTATAAAAAAAGGAACATTTCTCGAATCCTATATACAGACTGCCAAAACAATTTCAAATTTGTCACACTTGTGTCAATATTTTTCAAGCAAAATTAAAATTAATGAAAAGATTTGCATTGTTACTCGCAGCTAAGGACTCGGACTATGTGAAAAAAGTATATGGTGGATATTTCAATGTGTTTGTGGAGGCATTGGGTGATGAAGGGGAGAAATGGGATTTGTTTCGTGTGGTCGAGGGCGATTTCCCGGCCATTAGTGATCTTCAAAATTATGAAGGATTTGTGGTGAGCGGGAGTCCTCACGATGCTTATGGGGATGATTACTGGATACTTGAGCTTTGCTTTCTATTGCAAACGTTGTTTGCCATGCAAAAGAAAGTTCTTGGCATTTGTTTTGGTCACCAGGTATAAGTTAATGTTGGAGAACGAGGCAATCTCAGGAAAATCAATTTTGATTCATCATATATATCACTTTAATATCATATATTATTTAGTTCACTGGCATTAATCAAACAAATTTAAGTCATAGCCAAAGTGTCTTTCATCCTCCTTACCAATCAACTTTTAACATTTTATGGTATTTGTAATAAGGGCTGATCCAAATAAATAAGAAGTTATGTATTATACATTTTACATGTAATTTGTCAATGTTACAAGTTTCGACTTCTCCCTATACATGACAATGCCGAATATATGATCATAATTTATATATTATTTTGCCATTTTTTATTAGATGTTATGTAGAGCTTTGGGTGGGAAAGTTGCAAAATCTCATAGTGGTTGGGACATTGGAGTTAGAGAAGTGAGCTTCACTCAGGATTTCTACTCACATGGCTTTTCTGATGTTCTGGATGAAATACCTCAAAATCTTTCTATAATACAGTGCCATCAAGATGAGGTACTTCCATCAACCTATGCTTTAATGTTCTCTCTTTCAATTTGTGTAGTGCATATCGACGAAGGCTAGCCCAAAAATTTAATCGTAAATACACTGTTGCATACTTAGGGTGACTTATTCTTAAACTCAAAACCAACAAGTTCATTTTCTTCAAGTGATCACTCACGATAAACAAGCTCAAGCTCCAGTATGAAAATATGAATGATGCTACCATCTTGAAATTTCTCGATCTTTTATGTAATTTGTTGGTTGAATTCGCTATTAAAATAGGTATGGGAGTTACCAGTGGGAGCTCAAATACTTGCATTTTCAGAAAAAACAAGAGTGGAAATGTTTGCATATGGAGAAAACATCATAGGGATTCAAGGACATCCTGAATACACCAAAGACATACTTGATAACCTCATCGATCGCCTCCTCTCTAACGGTATCATTGAGGTAATGCAACCTTTTGAATTGACTTAGGTAACATGCATTGGAGGATCGAACAGGGGACAAATATAGGAAACTTTTCTAAAATTTTATGAGATTGTTTAAATTGCACATACTATATTCCCAAGATTTATGTAGTCCCCCTACCTCATCCCATCCTTCCAATCTTGCCATTCTTCCAAATTTCTGGATCAATGTAAAGTCATTGATCTAGACTTGAGTTCGAAGCAGTTGTCGTTGTCTCTAATGTGTTCCAATATCTTGTAAATGATCATTGTAGAGGGATGTTGGTGAAGAGGCAAGATTGCAATTGAAGAAGGAGCCAGATAAAATTAACTGGGAAAGGATATTCAAAAGCTTTCTCAAAGGCGAATGGAGTCAATTCCCAATGTATTTTCGATAGCCTAGTTTTTTCCCTTTTTAAGTTTATGTTTAGATCTGTTGCGTTGTATTTTCTCTTAATGTAAAGCACAGACAATATAATATACATAATTATACAAATTGTACAAATCTGAGAACTAAGCTCTTAGATGTTGCATGTATAAGGAAACATAATCTTTAGAATGAAAACCTACATTACCTACAAAGCTTCAGTTTGTTTTCCATATAAAATTTTGGAGCTCTCATAGCACGTGAAGATAATGAGAATTGACTACCAGCAACTATGGAGGTCTACATACCTAGCAACTATAACGAGAATTGACAACCAGAAAATTAAGAAAAATATGGATACCCAATAGAATTCTATTTAACTCCATGTTTCCAAACAATTTTAGATATTACAATAAATATAAACGCATTTAATATGCACTAGCTAAGATAATGCTCCAAGAAATCGCATTTCATGGGAATCTAGATGCATTAAGATTCTTGGAAGGTTAACATCGGATGAGAAACAGTTAGCACAAATTTGTTCCTTAGCTACATTAAATGCATGCATAAACTAAGATATGAAGTATACAGTGATGCAGGCAAATAAGACTGTAAAACTCATTGAAATTATATGAGTATCATCCAGTGTTAAATGAGATCTTCCAGAATATAGTCTACTCTTACAATCACATATTACAATGATTAACATAGTGCCATAAAAGAAACTCATTGAAACCACTACTAAATGGTTCCAAACTTCCTACCAGTCATTTGGGATGCTATATTTCATTTTCTTCTTGTTTAGTGCATGCAAAGTAAGATTTTAATGTAATTTTTCCGTAACTATAAAATATAATCCATCAACATCTATTTAGATGAAAATTATCATAACCATGAATTCTTCATATTAAATCCATTGACCTTCCCACTTATTGATATTGTATTTTTTTAAAAATTTCGCACCAATTCTGAGTGAAAACTTTGATTAAAGGATGAGGGAGTGGTATAGCATACATATAAACAATGTCGCTTTCTAAACTCTTATAGTTGGCAAGGTCTGGCTTTTTTACCCATTAATAAAAGAATGAAAAATGGGAGAATTATATTGATTTGTAATGATATTTTTTAGATAATATACTTTTGTTAAGGTGATAGATTTGTATTGAATTCTACATGGTTATAAAAATATTTTCATGGATTCTACATGGTTATAAAAATATTTTCATGAATTCTACATGGTTATAAAAATATTTTCATGGATTCTCTTCTGCTTATTTTTCCCAAATTCTTTCTCTTATTATTGTGCATAAAAATTGCATGCATAGTCATTTATTGAAAAAATAAAAATGAATAAAACTTATTTTGAAACCAGCAAATTATATAATAGTTTTCAAGCAGAATTCGGCAACACTCCTAGAAAAAACCGATGATTTTAAAAGCTATCGCCACAATGCGGAAGCATTTGGTTTCTTAGTCTTAAGATATGTACTAATACTCGTCTAAGGGGGAAAGGGAAGGGAAGATACAAGAAGAGGAATTAACCGGTTTTTACAAAGTTCAGTCGGACCAACCGCATATGTTCTCAAATAGAGCAACGATGGATGAGCGATCGTATGTACATAGATGATGAGAGAGATTACGGTATTTTTTTAATTATAACTCCACCAATCTTTAACATCAATGGATGAGACTTCTACTTTTTTTATTTATGTACATATGGCTTCAACATTTGTTCCTAATTATTTTTAATAAAAGACATTAAAAATCTATTGAAATTTGAATAACAATATACTTTTATATAGTTTTAGAAACTCAAGTTTGAATATCATCATATTTCTTACAATTCTATGAAAGCCTATTTGGATATCTCTGGACTTCCATGGAGTCAATAAAAATCTAGATTGAATACCTATTAACTTTTAAATTTTATAAAAATTAATATAATTCTAGAATGAATACACCAACTGAGTTGAAGAGTGCGTCATCAAACACAGACACGACCATGGTTGGTTCAACGGTTCACAATAAACATTCCTATAAATGTTGTTTTAAAGAAATAATGCATTAAAAACACTTGCTATGATTTAATAATTTAAGTATTACTTTTTATGCAAATATTTCATATATCCAAAATATATAAAAAAAACCTTTGATGGGCTAGCACTAGTTTATTTTATGAGGAAATTATCAAATAGTACCAGTTGCGAACATAATATTCAATTAAAACTGAAAAAATCAACCTACCATAAAAAATATCTTTTAGAAATATTATTCAGATTAGTCCATTTTTTTAAATTTCGGCCTACATACGAAGCTCCTTCACCTTCCTCCCGACGCCACTCTACCGTCTACCTCACCCACTCCTCCGCCCACAGCTGTCAGCCCCGTTTACCCATCCACAACATTGAGCACACAACTTAGTATCACATTCGTGTCGTCGTGCCCATCGCAAACAACAAAAAATGAATACTCATCCGCAAACCTATCGTTGTTGTAAAACTATATTTTCTTTACTTTTGGTTTTTCATTGAAACAACCATATTTTTCTATACTTTTGTTGATAAAATGTTGTGCAAATTTATAGATTTGTTTATATTTATTAGTCAAAACTATAAAAGTTGCGATTGTGATTTAGTGCATTTGTGGTGAAATTTTAGTGAAAATTTGCATTTCTCTTTTTTATTTGTTGTTTGAGACATAAGGCGTTGACCAATTATTTGAATGAAAAATTTGGAAGTTTAAAATTAAGCGTCATGCAATTGCTACAAGTGCATAACAAGTGCATCGGGTGCACATAAATGATATTTTTATGATGATGGTGCATGTGCACCAACATTTCATTAAAATTATAAATACATTCACCAATAAATACAACAATGACTGAAAAAACAAATTGCAAGGATTGTATACAAGAATGTGAGAATATAAAATGAGAATAAACGAAGTGAATTGAACGTGCATCACCATTGTAATGCAAAGTAAAGAAAAAAGCATTTATTGTATTGTATGTGCACCACCTATTAAAGAACTCAACATGCAACGCAAATTGAAGCAATGACGTGCACCAGTGCAAGAAGAGGTGCATGTGCATCGATGCAGGAGAGGTGCACATGCATCGTGTGCAAGAGGTGCACATGAACCACCACTCGATCTGCTGGTTTACATGCATCGGTGTACAAGTGAGATAAGTGCATCGGTGCAAGAGGTGCACGTGTATTTTAGAGTGTTTTGTTTGTCTACCAAACTTCAAATGACCATAACTTATGATCCAAGAGGAATTTTGCCTATTAAAATCTATGCATGGAAACATCTTGTCAAGCCGATCTAACTCAATATGACACTTTATATGAAATTTCAGTATTATCCTTGGCTTGATATTTGGATTCTAATTTTGTTGTGTATAAATTAAATTTTTTCAAATTTTAAAACAAATAATAGAATAAGATAAACTATTTTTAAAAGAAATTAAATTTTTTCAAATTTTTTTTAAGAAATAAAGAAATTTAAAATTATATTATTTTTGTTAATTCGGTATATTTTTAAAATTAAAATTGAAACCAAACCGACTTAAGCGAATTTTTTTAAAAAATAAAAACCGAATTTCAAATTAACCGAAGTGAATTAAAATACACCAATTACGTGGCTAATCAATTTATATGGAAAGTTGCACAATTTAATAGAAACCATAATCAATTATGTTATATATATCAATAGCATTATATGGTATTTTTCTTGTATTTAATTTTTTTTTAATATTTTATTAACTTGTGACAAATTTGAAAACTATTGTTCCATGGAACGGCTCGAGAAAAACTACTATAGATTTTAGTTTTCATAGGTATAATAATATTTAGAAAAAAATATGAAATGTATGCTACTTGTCCTTGTATTTATCGTGTGTGAGAAAATTAATATAAAATAGTATTAATTCAACTCAAGATTAAGAAAAATAAAGAAAAATAAAGAAAAAGAAACCGACAGTAATTCTCGTCATTTTCTTCTTTAAAGCCCAAACAAATTTAAAAAGTTAAAAATACATAGGTTTTAAAAAAAAAATTAGTTATTTTTACAAATAGAAATGAACCTCTTTGCCATTTGTACTCCAGCCTAGGTTTCGCATCGGTTCTTCGCGAATTTTTTCCATTGTCGCATTTACTTTATCAATCCATTCACCACAAATACTATAAAACCCATAGAAAATGGGATAAAAGATAGTGCCCACAGATATTTCGATGAAAATACCTGAATTTTATAGTATAAGATAAATTGCAATTGATATAAAGAACGCATTTTATATATTATTGTTTGATTATGGTTTATATTAAATGGTGCAATTTTCTATATGAATTGATTGACCACATAATTGGTAATTCACTTCGGTTAATTTGAATTTTTGGTTTTAATTTGTTAAAAAAATCGGTTAATTTGACTCATTTTCGATTTTAATTTTAAAAATATATTGAATTAACCAAATTAGTATAATTTTTAACTTCTTTAATTTTTTAATAAATTTTACGAAAATTTATTTTTTTAAAATTTTTCTAAATTAATTTATCTTATACTATTATTTGTTTATATTTTTAAAATTTAAATTAAATTATCTTGTTTTTAATTTTTTTTACATTTTTTAAGTTGGGGTAAAACTGAAAATTTGTAAGACTATCATGATTCATTCTAAAAATATTTTTTTGTGCATCTATTACTTCGTATTAGAGCAAGGACGTGCACTTGTATATATGACATTTTTAATTGGGTCCATGATTATTGAGAATTAATTTTTTGCTCAAAAAAGAAAAAGAATTAATTTCACTTTATGGGTTACAAGCGTTTTGCCCTGATTTAGTGGAGTTTATGGATTTATCTAAATCAATTAGTGTATCATGGGCATTCGGATTCGGTGCAATACATTACTGGAAGAGCTTATTTGTCCGACTATCATTTGCCTTCTCAACTAAAATTTTGCCCCATATCCGGGATCATCACTTACAGGATCCCATGTTTGGAGTGCTCCATCGCCGGGATTTTTAGAGATCAATGTTGATGCTGCGGTTCCTTCTCATAATGACTTCATTGGTGTGTGTGTGTGTCGTTATTCGAGATGAGAGTGGGACCATTTTGGTGGCTCATGCAAACCCTATTTTAGGCATTTATTCTTCCTTCCAAGCAAAAATTCTGGCTGTCAAAAAAGGGGATTGCCATTGCTCGTTCAATTGGTCATAATGTCATGTTGAATCTGATGCATCTTTGGTGATTCACTATATTAACTAGCCAAATCCTTGTCATCTTGAAGTAGCTTTCATATCTTCTATTCACTCAGACTGTGGTGTTCACGATGATTTCAATATAATATATTGTTGGCGATCGGCTAATCGTGTTGCACATTTTGCTAGCATCTCATGCAGTGTCTCTGGGACATGTAATTGATTCTTAGATGTTTGCCATTTATTTTTGAAAAAGTGTGTAATTGCGGACTTGTTTGATCTTATTTAATATTCCTTTTATGCTAAAAATAATATTAATTTATTTGATTTTGATAGTTTCAATAAAAACAATGCTGAATATCACAATTATCATATTTAAATAAATGATGAAACTTATATGATATAAAATTTTATACATATATAATGAGTGCAAATGTGATAATAAAATTTATCGTTGATACAAAAATAATTTGGTCAGAGTTCCCGGTTGAATAGGCATATGACTTGAAAGTATTCATTATATTTTTGTAGCAATTATTAGAACTAGTAGGAGAGGGGGATATTGACTTGAACATAAGACATCTGGATCGTAATTACGACCGTATCATATTAGCAACTAGCCATGGACAACTTGAAAGTATTTTTACTTACAAGGGTATAATCGTTATGTACAGATAGAAGCCCCATTTCGGTGGATTACATGAATCCATACCATCAAATATTGACTGAATGCTCAGAATGTCATCGTAATTCATTCTGCCTTCTCCTCTCGATCTTCTATTCTCAAGGAGAAGGTGGAAAATTCTTAAGTTGGGTATCTGGAGAGGTAATTTACAATTTACTCGGCATAAAGTTGGAATTCTCGACTGCCCATTTCAAATTCGGTTCGGGAATTCCAAACTTTTTGGAGTTTTGGGTATCGTGATTGATGGTTCAGCTGATGGGATCGCTGCACATCGAGGGGGTTGAAGATTTTTCGGAGGAGGAGTATGGGCCTCTCGCCAAACGTTCTCGCTCATCTGCTTCTCAATTTAATCAGGTTTTTAAATTATAGTTGATCGCTAGAGTTTTTCCGATGGTTCACGTTTTATTGCAGTTTTTTTTTATCTGCGATTAGTCGGGGTTCTATCACGTGTGCATAGTTTCGTGATGGATCTAGTTTCCCATTTTTTGGTTTATTTTTATATTTTTTTATAATTAACTGTTGAATAGCAGGGGGGGAACGAAATTTCTCAACTGGAGTTTTCTTTGATTCGTATACTTATAAAGCTGGGTGAGGTGAAATGCGATATAAAGAAGTAATGAGATGAAATATTGTTATACATATATCTTTGTTTATTGATGTACTGATTAGTATTATTGCAGTGGTTTTTTATTTGTTTCATGCGTTTGTTAGTGTTTTTACTTTATCCGAGTTTCCCTAGCAAGTTTTCCCATCTGTTTTTCTTCGTTTTGCTGCTTTTGATTTCCCTAGCATTGTTTTTCTTTTGTTTTGTTTTCTTTTATTTTTTATCAACAGTGGAGCTCAAGAAATCATGGGTTTCCAACTCCACCATCGGAATATAACCCACTTGACGAGCCGAGTCCTTTAGGTTTGCGGCTTAGGAAGAGTCTATCTTTGATAGACTTGATCCAAATGAGACTCTCCCAGGGGACCACTGCTTGTACTATGATGGAGTCTGGTGGCAATGCCCACTCTCTGACCAAAACCGATGTGAAGGGAATTGATGCTTCATGCGTGAATGACAAGCTGAAAGCTTCAAATTTTCCAGCTTTGTTGTTGAGAATTGGCACTTGGGAGGTGACGATTTTGAACTTTTGCCTACCATGTTCTTACCAAAATCTCTTTTGTTTGAATAAGAACTCTTGCGTGTTTTGATTTAAGCTTGAAGAATAATTTGTCATTAGGTGTTAGAGTAGTGTATATTGAAGCAAAGGATATGTATGAGGATGCAATGACAAGAGTGAAGATTTTAGGTGGATTAACTGAATAGTTTCCTGTAAAGATAGAGTTGCATAAAGGGTTATCTCTAAGTCCCTATTTTTTTACACTAGTAATGGATGAACTCACTCATCCAAAACACATTACCATGGTGCATGTTGCTTGCAGATGACATTGTCGCGACACGTGATGGAGTAAATGCTAAACTTCATTCCTGGCGAAAAACATTGGAACTTGGAAGGAAAAGGTTTTAGGTTTAGTAGCATAGTTATTAAAGGCGCGCAAGGCGACGCGAGGCGCAACAGTCGCGCCTCGCAGCTCCTTGCGCCTCTTGTTCGGCAAGGCGCGTGCCTTACGCTTACTGCGCTTTTTCTAAAAAGTAAGGCGCGTGGCGGGCCTTTGCTTAGATATGCTTGCTAGATGGTGTCAGAATAGGTAAAGCCGTGTGACTGAGTGATTTGAGGTGTCCATATATGGAAAGTCATGTGACTGAGTGATTTGAGGTGTTCATGTATGGAAAGCGCGTGATTGGGTGATTTGAGGTGTCCATGTATGGAAAGCCTTGTGATTGAGTGAGGCCCGGGTGATTTGTGTATGGCTGGGCGACGAATGGAAAGACGTGAATTCGGGAAAGTTCCGATCAACACAGGCTGGACAACAAATTTGGAAAGAAAATCAATTTTTAAAATTCATATCTGATTTGGGCTCTAGTACCATGTCAGAATAGGTAAATGTTTTTCTCAAAATTCCTTCTATTCTCGGCTCGTCTTCCTTATATCATATCAGTGTACAATTTACATTCTAGACTTTAGTTATTACGGATGGTGAATGCATTAACTATCCTAAAATCTAGTTTTACTGCCCTAGCTAATCACTTTTGATATATTAATTAAGAATATATAAGTTAGTGCACTTTACTTTAGTAAAGCACGCGCTATGCGTTATAGCCCCAAGACACCTTTGCGCTTCAATACGCCATACGCCTTTAATAATTATGCCTAGTAGAGTAAAAATACAATATATGGAATTTAAGTTTAGCTATATGAGATGTAATCAGACGATTGTTAAGATTGAGATGATGAGTTACCTGTAATTGAGAGCTTTAAGTATGTAGGATCGCTTTTGCTAAAGGATGAAGAGTTTGGTAGAGATGTATTACATAGAATATAAGCAGTATGGTTGAAATGGAGGAGTATGCCATGTGCCCTTTGTGATCTTAAGGTACCTCTAAGAGTTGAGGAAAATTTTACAAAAAGGCAGTTAGACCTGCAATATTACATGGAGCTGAATGTTGGGCTATGGACCGAGTGAAAGAGCAAAATATGAGTGTCATCGAGATGAGGATGTTAAGATGGACGTGCGGACACACAATGATGAACATGACAAGAATGCAAACACTAAAGTGAAAGTTGGAGTTGCGCCTATTGAGGAGAACTTAGCGAGACACGATTAAGATGGTATAATCATGTATTTAGGCGACCTATGAATGCACCATTAAGTCAAATACACACATTAACCAAGGAAGAAGGAAATCAAAGAACTTGGTTGACAATGATAAAATAAGATAAAATTTATTTAAATATAGATGAAGATTTAGTAGGGGATATAACACAATGGCATAGAAGAATCCATATTGCCGACTCCACTTAGTGGGATAAATACTTGATTCTACTTGTTGTATTGTGTATTCAATTGGTGACAATTGGGTGCCACATTACCTTTTCTTTGCACTTGCTCTCCACATGTTAGAATCTGGAGTATTATAAGTGACAAGTTGGTAAGCAAATGCTATGTATAAATCGAGGTTAGGCGTTAAAGTTGAAGCAGTATTTTTGTGAAACTGTTTTGGATTCAGTGAAGAGAGTCTATATTCCATTATCCTAGTTCTAGCTAAATCTTTTAATTGTATTTATTCCAGATTGGAGTTTGTTTCTTGGAATCACGATGAAAGAAATACTTTTCGAAGTTCATATTAATTGCACTGTTTTCTGGTCAAACAGAGCTAAGATACAAAACCAAGAAAACTGGTCAATTCAAATTCGTGCTCTTAATAATAAGTTTTTCCAGAAGATATCACAGATTTAATTTTATTTTTTGAGTTCTTCGACATTTTCTAAAGAGGTAGATTCTTTATCTTTGCTGAAAAATCATTTTCTGGCAGTATGTGTCAAGATACGAAGGTGATCTGGTTGCTAAGTGTTATTTTGCAAAGCATAAACTTGTTTGGGAAGTTCTTGATGGTGGTCTCAAGAGTAAGATAGAGATACAGTGGTCTGATATCACGGCTCTGAAAGCTGAATGCCCTGATAATGGTCCCAGCGCTTTGACAGTTGTGGTAATTAGTTTCTTTCACTTTATGCTATCAATATTTTGTTTGAACTACCCAAGGACAGAATTCTTATTCATTTTTTAAGTAAAAATAGGCGATTACATTTGTTTCTTTGTTACTCAGATTCAGTTTTTATGTGTGTGGTCCAGTTGGCTCGATCTCCCACCTTTTACCGGGAAACCAATCCACAACCGAGAAAACACACACTCTGGCAAACAAGTACCGACTTTACTGATGGACAGGCTGAAGAAAATAGGTAAGACTTTCAAAATTTGTTTGCATATTCCATTATTTGTCACTTTAGTGACCGTATATCATTCAACATTCTGGATTGCTGCTATTATTGGGCTTGGTCACTCAAAACCTCTATCATGAATATTGACTGTTTGTAATACAAAAATGACTTTTTTTAAGTTTGAAGGAACATGGCATATTTTCTATTTTATGCATGCAACTTGATCTTATAACAACTATTAAGCTATTGATATGAATGTTATGTGGGGGGAAAAAGAAGTATGGCTTTGTAATAATACACTTTTTTGGACAGTACTGAGGCTTTTGTCATGCAAACTTCAATTTGCCCCACTCCTTGCACTTTGAACAATTGGTAGAGAAAATCTTTAGCATCACTTATTGCTGGTGTCAACCATCTGTTATATCCAATCAATTTCCAAAATCTAACAACTTTCCCCAAAACATTTCTAAACTTTTCCTAGACATGACTAAATTTTGTTTCAGTATTCGCTCGTGCCTTCCAATTTTTTTCTAGATATTTCTAAATTTTGGTTCAGGATTGATTTCCTTGTTTGCGCTACCTGAATGAATTGGTGGACTTTCTTTACTTAACAACTTATCTGATAAATGTATAAGTTACCTTTTTTTTGAAAAGAGAAACCTGAATATATTAAAATCAGTACCAGAGGTACTAAACGGGTTACAAATTTGCAAAAATAATCAAAAAGCGCTACAATCCATCCTAAGACTAAACCGTACTAAAAAAGACCTAACAAACAAATAATTGGCTGAAGTCGCCAATCCAAGAACGAGGTCCCCAATCTATTACGGCCTCGATTACTAATCCAAAACCACGAACGGAATATGATAAATTCTAGTGAATCTCCCTTGATCTCCCCGGGTCCCATGAAAATGAGATTGTTGCGAAGCAGCCAAATAGTCCAAACAACCGCCTCCCAAATGGTCATCCACTCCTTCTGCCCCTTTGAATGATTCCAAAGACCCTTGTGTTGCCATAAACGATCGACGGGGTCCGCCGCTAAGACTGTTGAAATCCCTAACCACTTGTAACATTGCATCCACAACTTATAAGATTCCGAACAAATGAATAGCACGTGTTGAGTCGTCTCTTGATATTGTTTGCAGAAAACACATTCGCCCGCCTCCGAACCCGCATAAATATTTCTTCGCCGCAGATTTTGCACTGTCGGAATTCTCTCCCTAATGACTCTCCACATGAAAGCCGCCACCTTTATCGGTGCATGTGTCCTCCAAATAGAATTGTAGGTTCTTGCCGGAAGATTCTCCACCCCTTGGTCGTCTTGTATCCGTGCATACGCCGAACTTACAGTATAGATTTTTGACTCGTCCGTCGTCCAGATCCATCTGTCTTCACCCTCCGCTTGTGGTTGCAACCTGTCCAACAAAGATAACAAATTAAGCAATAAAGAATCCTCCCAGTCAAATAACTCTCGTCTCCAATCCCATGTCCAAACCCAAGACCCCCCAACCCATTCTCCCATATTGCCCACCAAAACATCTTTATCCCTCGCTATTAATGCCAATCTTGGGAATCTATCTTGCAAACTCTCGTTCTCCACCCACACATCTTTCCAAAATTTTGTCCCTAATCCATCCCCCAATTGTTTCCTCAAACCCCCAATGAACCAATCAGACGTGCCACGAATTGAGTATTTTAAAATATCACCCCACCAAAGCGACTCTTTACCCCTACCCCGTGATTCCCTTAGGTTTAAAAATGTCCGCCCATTGATCCCGTATTTAGACCTAATTACCCTACCCCAAAAATTGTTCCCATTAGTCAGCATATCCCACCCCCATTTTCCCAGCAACGCTTTATTGAAATAGTCTAAGTTGCGAACACCCAGGCCCCCATTATTTTTGGTTTTGCACACATCATCCCATTTAACCCAGGCTACTTTCCGGCCACTCTCTCCTCCCCCCCAAAGAAAAGCAGTTTGCATCGATCTCAGTTTTGATAAAACGATTTTCGGAGCACGGTAGAAGGAAAAAAAGTATATCGGCAAGGACGACAACACGGCATTGAGCAAAATCAACCGACCACCAAAAGACACACTCTTATCATCCCACACTGCCAATCTTTTCCGAAATTTATCAATGACTGGTGCCCATAAACGCTGTCGAGTCTGATTTCCGCCAATCGGGAGGCCCAAGTATTTGAAAGGAAATTCGCCTACATTACAATTCAACACAGCTGCCAATTCCTCAACCACCGACTGTTCTAAATTCAAGCCAAAGAGACTGCTCTTGTGGAAATTTATTCTCAGGCCCGATAGCATCTCAAAATTGCTCAAAATAGCTTTAAATGTGATTGCATTTTGAATATTCGCTTCAGCCATCATGAGTGTGTCATCTGCAAATTGTAAGTGTGAAATCTGCACCACATCCTCCCCTACCCATAACGGTGACAGTAGATTCAAATTGACTTCTTTATCTATCATTTTGCTTAAAGCCTCCGCCACTATCACAAAAAGAAAAGGAGACAACGGGTCTCCTTGTCTTAGACCTCTTTGCAACTGAAATTCCATAGTTGGACTTCCATTAATCAGAACAGATGCTGTTGCACTGGTCACACATTCCATGATCCACTTTCTCCACTTATCATCAAACCTCATAATCTCATCACATTATCTAAAAACCTCCAATTGACCGAATCATATGCTTTTGCGAAATCCACTTTGAAAATCATACCTTTTCTCCGACATCTTGTGTATTCATCAATCAGTTCATTGACAATTACCGGTCCATCCAGGATGTGACGACTACCAATGAAAGCCGTCTGAGCAGGAGAAATAACGGCGTCAATAACTTTTCGCAATCTGTTAGCTAGGACTTTGGATAGAACCTTGTAAATACATCCAATGAGGGCAATCGGTCGAAACTCTTCAATTCTGATGGGATTGTCTTTCTTAGGCAGAAGAACAATGAACGATGGATTGCCACCTCTGGTTATTTTTCCATGCCTGTGAAACTCCTCAAAAAATCTAAGGAAATCCGGTTTCAAAGTGTCCCAAAAATGTTTAATAAACCTGAAATTAAAACCATCTGGTCCCGGACTCTTAGAGCTCTCACAATCCCAAACTGCCAACCGAATCTCATCTTCCGAAAAACACGCTGTCAATGATCCATTCTCTACATCAGACAACTCACAGAATTGTATATCTTGCATCGTTGGCCTGCTCCAATCATCTTGTTTAAACTGGTTAGAAAAATAATGCCGGACCCCATCCTTTACTCCCTGAACATCGTCCACCCAAACACCATCAAAGTATAATCCCACGATTTCCGACCTTTTCCTCTTGCGATTGATCACCTTATGAAAGAAGCTTGAATTCACGTCACCTTCTGTTATCCATTTAAGTCTCGCCTTTTGAAATAACGTGTATTTCATCGCCAATTGCTTCTGTAAACTGATTGTCTCAAGCTGTCTGGCTTGAATCTCTGCTTCTGACAACTCTCTGGACTCTGCCAATCTGTCCCATTCATGCAACAAATCTTTTGATGCCCCTAATATTAGCCTCCATATCACCAAAGACCTCTGTATTCCAACGTTTTAGGCTAGTCTTGAGGCATTTAAATTTCTCCTTTAACACAAAACTCCCCCATCCTGTAATGTTGAAACTATTCCATTGTTGGACCACAAATTCTCTAAAATCTGAGTGTTGTAACCATGGATCTAGACAGCGGAATGGTTTTGGCCCCCAGTTTGGCTGATGATTCTTCAAAAGTATTGCACAATGATCAAAAACTGTTCTTTTCAATCCCCATTGGGTGAGGTTCGGCCATTCGTGTAACCATGAAGCAGAAATGAGAAACCTGTCCAATCTACTAACACAAGAGCCATCTGGTCGATACCACGTATACTTCCTCCCTACCAATGGTAAATCTATCAGCTTTGAGTTCCTAATGAACGAATCAAAATCTCTCATTTCGTTAATGTATTGATGAGAAGAACGACCCCGTCTCTCCTGAGGAAGTCTCACCGCATTAAAATCTCCACAGAGACACCACTTGTCGATCTCATTCTGATTCAATCTGGCTGATAACGAATTCCACATCTCTCTTTTCGTAACCAAATCTCTGGTCGAATATATATTGATGATGTTGCACTTGATTCTATCTGTCCCCCAATAGCCTTCGATTCCCAAAAGTCCATCCTCTCCCCAACAACTGTCCATGCAAAAAGTGTTCGCATTCCACACACACAGAAGACCTCCTGCAGCTCCCAATGCTCCTTTGTACGCCCAATTGAAATTGTCTCCCCCCCATATTATTTTACACAAGCCCTTAGTGATGAAATCCTTTTTTTGTTTCTTGTAAGCATAAGAAATCCACCTTCTCTTTTTGCACCAATTCTCGCAGTTCTCTTTTCTTCACCCTCCCCCCAATGCCTCGGATGTTGAAGGTTGCAATAATCATCGGTTCACTACGGCGTCCCCGAAATCCTCATTTAAATTCCTTTTGTTTTGAATTTCCGTGTCATTCCTTTTCTCCATGTTCATAAGGTATCGAATGATCTCGTCATCATTACCATGACCCATGATCCCCAAATTCTGTCCTATCGTCCATATCTGAATCGCTTTGGCATAGCAAACCTCATCCCTGTTTGTATTGTCTACCACAGGCTGACCATCTCCTTGAAGCTTCTTCCCTTGAACTTCGAACCTTCTTTTGCGCTGATAGGTTCGGAAGATCTGTTTTTCCTTATTCTGTGTGTGTTGAGTTTCCTCAATCGCTTCCGCAAGCTCCACATTGTGAATCACCTCAGTTGGGTCCTTGTCCTCACTTCCCATTTGGTTACGACAGAGTTGGTATTCCACGTGTGGATCTTGGACTTCCTCCAGTAGTGTCTGTGGAACTATTTCATCAGAGAAGTTTGAATCCGAGGAAGGTGAATCCGGAGGAGAGTCCGATTTAAAGAAGTCAATAGTTTTCATCTCCGCTATGTCCGCCACCTCTTCCATCAGTCTGATGGGATAAATCGTGCCATCGATGTCCACTTGTGTCACCACATTAATGAATGTCTTGGCAGTAGTGGTGATAAGAAAACGACCACGATCGAGCCTTTGACGACCCATGGTTTCATCATCAATTTTCACCAATTTCCCCAATCTAATTGCCAACAAGTTGAAGAACCTCTCAGACCATGCATGAATGGGTACGCCCAAACAAGATATCCACACTTCTCTTGCTGGAGAGTAGTACTCTTTGTGCCAATAATCAATATCACTAAACCATTGACCCATCCAGTCCTTATCCTCAGTGAATAACTCTTGTAACTTAAGTCTGTTTTCATCATAAATCAACACTGATCGTCCTCCCAGTGGGATGAGTCTGGAGTTGACAAAGCCATTACGGATGATGTCATGTTGAGCCTCTACCAACTTCTGAGAATCGTGTAATGTCCCCACTATACACCCCTCCAACCATTGAATCTCCTCTTTCTGAGTTTTGAAAAACAAATTTGCTCCGCCCGTTTCACTTCGGTCCCTGCCCGCCGCGCGAGGAGCTTGGACAGTCTCCATTTCCTTCTCCATTTGGGACTTGGAGTCAGAAGCGGCAGCTTGAGCATAGGATCGTCCCGGAATAGTCCTCCGATCAGGTATGATGTGAGACCACTTCCCTACGCGTGGTTTAGCCTCTCGCGTACATCTGGATAAGTTGGCTTTGATGTTAAATGCCCCCAACCTGATGTTGTTTAGTTCAGATTCCACTTGATTGATATTCACTGCCCCTTTGAATCGAACAAAGCCAAACTTGTTTCCTAGTTTATCGCGTTTCCGAGGGATAAAAACATCACATACATCGCCGATCTTTTGAAAAGTACGCCACATTTCCGACGGAAACCAGTTCTCCGGGAAGTTGGTGAAGAAGAAAGCCGTAGAGTTGGCTATCAGGCGACGCATGAACTCCGGACGACTGCTGCGCCTGAACGCCGACGGGGAGGGTGACCTTCGATCCTTGTTCAAACCGTGTTGCCTGTCCTTACCGATTACTAGGCTAGGGTAGGTTCTCTCACGCTCGGAATGGCTAGGTTTGTAGCTGGGTGGACGGTGCTCCGCTACGGGTGGCCGCGCCGGAAAGATTGGAATGCGGCGGAAGGGTTGGGCGGGAAAATATTCGAACTCCTCTCCACTCTTTCTCTCTCTAGACATGTCTAAAAGTAATAACTGTGGTTGTCAATACACGGGTTATACTATGGTGGGAGTTAAGATTTTATTGGCAGACATAATTTGGAAAGGTTTTTACCATATGATTTTGTAGACATAGAACTATAATAAACTTGGCTGATACTTTTTAGTATTTGAATAGGCAGCATTATCTACAGTGCTCTCCAGGTGTGTTAAACAAGCATTACGAAAAGCTTATCCAATGTGATGTGCGTCTCTGTATTTTGAGCCGACAGCCTGAGACAGTCATGGATTCTCCATATTTTGATTCACAAATTTCTGGAATTGAAAACTCGGAAGAATGTAAAGGTGAAGGATGTAATGATACGGCAGCTACTGCTGAAGGATCTATCTCTGTGTTCCAGGATGTGGCACCAGCAGCTGCTGTACCATTAGCTTCCTTCAATTTTGGACAGAATCTTTTGATCGCTCGACATGTGTCTAAAGAAGCTACATCACTTCTCTCAGGTTTGTTCATATTTTAATTATTTGTTACGATGGACTTGAATCTTATGTTTAATTTCTGGGACTATAACCTTAGGGACACCTTTGTTCCTGGTAATGGCTTCAATAAGTGCAAGAAGAATAAATGATCCGTTTATACTGCTTATGTGTGTGTCCATGGTATCAACAATCTGGAGATGAGACTCCTTTCAATTAAGTGATCTTTACTATGTTATCCGCACCTATTCTTGGTACTTGATCCCATATATAAGTTTGACCCACAAGTGTATCTGAAAATTAAATGAATAAGAGATATGGTTTTTTATAAACAAAATTATATAAATTTAAAATTGTAGTTGAAGAAACTATCCTTTCACATGTTCTTGGGTTCTAAAATTCAAAAATTAAATTTGGAAGAAAATAAATAATAAAGTAGCAATTAAATTCTATATTTTACAACAAAATTAACAACTAAGCCTTAATCCCAATGAATTGGGGTATGCTACATGAACAATAGAGAGAATCAAGTCGGGTCAAACACGTGCGTTAGCCTTCTCCAAGCGTTTCTATTGGTATAATATCCTCTTCAATCCTCTTGAACTCTAAGTATTTGCGTATAACTTCAAGTCATGTCTTCTTCGGTCGTTCTCTCGCCCTCGTGAAATGGCTGAAATCCATGGCCTCCACTCGACCCACAGGTGCATTGCTGGGCCTACATCGTATGTAAACGTCTTTCTTGCATCTTCTATTCTATACAAGCTACACCTACTTCAGCTCGAATATATCTTTGTTTCTTAATCTATCTCTTTTGTCTTTCCCCACATCTAACGAAGCATACACATATCTGCCACACTCATCTTTTGGATGTGATTCCTCTTGGGTGCTCAGGATTCCGTCTCATACAACATTGCAGGTCTAATGGCGGTTCTATAAAACTTTCTTTTCAATTTCAGCGGGATATTACGATCGCATAGAACTCCGATGGCGTTTCTCCATTTCAACCAGCCCGCCTGAATCATGTGGTTAGCGTCATTGTTAATCTCTCCATCTTTTTGGTTAACAGAACTTGGATATCAAAATTTGTGCTCATCGATATCTCTTGACCATCGAGTGCTACAACACCGGGATCCCGAAAGATACGACCACTAAATTTGCACTCCATATATTCGTTTTAGACCTACTTAATCTAAAGCCTTTTGATTCCAAGGTCTCTCTCCATAACTTCAATTTGGCATTTACCCCTGCTATAGTCTCGTCGATTAACACAGCATCGTCACTTTATAGTTCATGTAATGAGATGTGACTATTTTATCTGGCTGGCTGTCACAGACATACCGCCACCCTCCTCCTCCTTTACCCTGCCTTGGGACAGGCAGCAATACATAGTCAAGTGATACATACAACAACAACTAAGCCTTTATTCTCAATGAATTGTGGTAGGCTACATGAACAATAGTTAGAATCAAGTCGGGTCGGACACATTCGTCAGTCTTCTCCAAACGCTTCTATCGGTCAACATCTCTTCTATAATCCCCTTGCATTTTAAAATTTTGGTTGCTAGGAGATGAGGTACTCACTTTTCTGTTATAATGAATCTAAATAGGCTGGTCACGTGATAAAAAGCACCCGTTAAAGTTCCAAAACATGTTCAAGAGACTAATAATGCTTATATTACCATAGTCGTGGTCAAAATTGTCAAATTGTTTTGCTTTCGAACACTCAATCTTAACTATTGGTGAAAATTGTCAAATTGTTTTGCTTTTGAACACTCAATCTTAACTATCTTTCTTTCGTGTGAATAGTTCTCTTATGAATGTTCCCCTTCTACGAAATGGGTAATGGGACATTACCTTTCTTGAGCTATTATTACCTATTGTACCATTTATGCAACTATTTCACTACTACGGTTCCTTTTCCAAAATATGCGCAACTGTCATCATATTCTTGACTTAATGATTTGTTTTAATTTGAATTTTTTTATTTTTTCCTATTTATCATCATCTTAATACTGCCAGTAATGGATACACAAGTAAATGAAGGGGACAAAAAATTTGAGGAGAGGGATTCTGTTGGACCCAAAATTTGGGAACTACCAAGGGTGCAGGGACTTGCCCCCTCTATGTCTATGAGTGATCTTGTGAACCACATTGGAAATTGTATTTCAGAGCAAGTGACCTCTGGAAATTTACCTTCAAATAAGGCATCAGAATGCCAGGACATACTGGAACACATTTCCCAAATTTTGCTAAGCGACACTCAACATGCAATGAGGTTGGATGAAAAATCACTCATGAAAAAGGTGAATTCTCTCTGCTGGCTATTGCAGGATCCTGTCACAGCTTCCAATGCACAAGTTCAAGAGAGCCATCATGAACATATCGATCATGGGGAAGACGTCTCCTCTGAGCTTATGAATAACTCTGTACAAGAGGATGCTAAATGTATGCTTGCTTTTGAACGGAATTTCAAGAATGCTGTTGATATCAGTCAGGGACCTTCCATTTCGAGAAAAGACTCATTAAACGACTTCCTTCTTCATCTTCCGCATATTGCTTCTCTTCCCAAGTTCTTATTTGGTATTTCAGAAGAAGATGAATTTCAAGCTACTTGATGGTCTTTCTCTTGCTATCAGTCGTCAGATACGAAACTAGATGGTTTTGGTTTTCCCTTAGAGTAGAATCTTGATTTTAGGTGATATGTCTGCAGTTGTGGAATTTGGAAATTAAGTTTGATGAAGAATCCTGCAAAATGAAAGCACTAGAATATCGTATCTCCCAGAATTTGTATGTTTCTGTCACATTTCATAGAATCTGATTATAGTCTTGTGCTGTAAATGTTCTTATCTACTGATTCCCATTTATGTTTCTGGCTGGTATCTACATTTCATATCTATTTACCGTTATCAAAAACAGATCGGAAAAGAGGCAAATCGAGGTATCACGTAATATGGCTATAATAACTAATAAGTATTTAACTTTGATTTTGAATCCGAGGTTAATGAGCTCGGTCCAACTAGTTTCTACTCTACGGTACCAAAAGATCTTCTCCCGTTGCAGTCCCACATTTTGATAAGGTGGATCTATTTGGGGGTGGGACCTGAACAAATGGATGAAACTCCGGTGCAACCTCACTCTTTGATGGGATTGACCCACCTATTTGGAGGTTGAGATCCTCTCACCAAACCAAGGATGATGCCTATATTGGAGAAGATTTCACGATGTAACATAGTCATTCCCGATATAGCATCACAGATATCTATTTAATAATTATATAATTCTCAATCCTTAATTAATAGTAATTGATATATATATATATATATATATACACATGCAAATAACATAATAGCCAAAAACATCTTGCCTTGTTAATATTTTGGCCTTTTTATTATAATAACCATAATTATCCTATCAAATAGTTCATAATAACAAGGTAAATATTATGGAGGGAGTGAGAAATTAATAAAAAAATACAAACTCTAATGGGGGATGGTAGATGAAATTAGCAGGGCAGACAAAAACTCTTTATAATTCAATTTCAGGCTCAAGAGGTGTCCCATAAAAATAAGTGTTTCCATGTCCCACCCACCCCCGAAAATATGATTGTCAATGCAGACCAAAACTCTTTATAATTCAAATTTAGGCCCAAGGGTGTCCCATAAAAATAAGTGTTTCCATGTCCCACCCACCCCCGAAAATATGATTGTCAATGCAGATAAAAACTCTTTATAATTCAATTTCAGGCCCAAGAGGTGTCCCATAAAAATAAGTGTTTCCATGTCCCACCCACCCCCGAAAATATGATTGTCAACGCAGACCAAAACTCTTTATAATTCAAATTCAGGCCCAAGAGGTGTCCCAACAAAGTATATGTTTCCATGTAACCCACCCCACCCCCGAAAATATGAAAATTCTCATCGCACACAAAACTCTTTATAATTGAATTTCGGGCCCGAAAGGTGTCCTATAAAAATATATGTTCTCATATAAACCCCAATTTTTAGCCCGATCATCCTTCACCCCCCAATAGATAAGGGTTTTTCTCTCTTTATCGCCTCGCCTCATATATAAATACACCCTCCTTCCCCACGTTCTCAATTCGTCTCCTCCTCTTGTAGAGGGAGGAAACATAATTTATCTTTTTCTCTCTCTAATCTTCTCTTATCTCCAATATTGTCTATCTCAAGGATAAACTAGGGAGAATTTTCTACATATTTGTTATATAAATATAGATCGATTTTTGAGTTTGTGGTTGATTGGACGGTGAAGTTTTCCGATTTGCGAGTTATGCAGGCTGATCAGACTGTTTTGAGCTTAAGACCAGGTGGTAGCACACGCGGCAGAGTATATGTCTCGCGCTTCGATTCATCGACGGCACCGAATTCTGATCTCCCGCTGCTGCGTCCGCATGGTGGTACCGCTGCAGCTTCACTCTCTTCTTCCAAGGTTGGATTGTGTTTCGATTCTTTTTCAGATCTAGGGTTTTCTACTTTTCATGGATGTTTCTTTTTGAAAATATTATTGATTTGTCCTCTTGTCTGGATTGGGTGTGTATTGATTTGTTTATCATACTTTGTATCACTTGTGCTATGTATATGCAGAGCAATCTTGAAGTCTAATATGAGTTATTTTTCATTCTTATGTGAATTTAATGAAAGTGTTTTATTGAAACGGAAATTGATTCACTTGGTCTTATGACTCTCTGTGTATGCCATTTTTGTCTCTTTCTGTTGTGTATTTGTATTGAAAATGTGGACTGATGTATGTAATTTAAACACGTATATATATAGAGTTTGCATGTAAATAAAAACTAAATATTTCTTGAAGTTGTTGATGGATTGTGATCTTGAATAGATGCTTATTCTGATAGACTGATAGTTTGAACTAGCCTTGTCCAGAAATGTTATCGGGGAAAGAAGTATGCTGTATGTAACTAGCCAATGTTTATGTAGCCCTTCTCTTTTTTTCATCTCTTGGATATTTGAGTAAAGGTCCTAAAACTACCTTTTGACAAAATTAAGATCTTTACATTCATCTTGTTGCATCCAAGTATAAAGGCGGTTCTTAATTTGAGTTTATTAATGTGGACGTCCTAATTCTTGGCAGTGTACATAAGGTGTGCAGTTGCTGTAAATATGGACGGAAAGCAAATTATGTAGGATTTAGGTGGGCATCCAATTAGCGTCAGGATGTCTATAAAGAACCTGCATATAATTGGCATCATGCCATGCTTTTATTCAAGCATTGTAAAAGAACAATTCTAGATAAGCTAGGGGACCATAACCTGCAATGGGAAACAATTTTATTGCTTGTATAGAAGTTCTTAGTTGTACAAAGAACTGCTGCTTGCATCAATGGGAAACAATTCTATTGCTTGTATAGAAGCTCTGAGTTGTGGAAAGAACTGCTGCTTGCATGATAATATGAATACTGTAGTGACAAGGTCTCCATCTTTTTTGTTTGGCGTTTCGCAATCTATGGTGATTATAATTCGTATTACATCACCCTTTTAGCTACATGTGCATTATTTACATGTGTTAAGATCTCATCTCAGGTATTGGAAGAGTTAAATTATCCCTGAACCCTGATAGTCATAGTCAGTTTTAGAATCAATTACTGTCCTTGTATTTCTGTATTCATTTGATATTTGTGAAATGGATTTTTTGAGCAGATTTCGCCAAAATTCAAAGGCATGAATGATTTTAGTGAAATCTGATTTTAACTTAAATCAGTAATCCATTTTTAAAGTTGTTTTTTGCTTGCTTTTGTGGAATTGACCACTAATTTTTTAATGGTGATAGACTGGCGAGTCTCAGTTTGAAGTTCGTGTGCGTATCCATTATACCAGAGACCAGCTGTTGCAGCTAAGTGAGGTAATATGATTATTCACTTCCAAGTGATTTTCTCTTGCATAAAACCGCATACACATATTAGTGGATTATTGTTAGCATCAGTTCTGTTGACTAAGCTTGATGGCATGAGTATAGCTTAGGAAAAGAGATAAAGGTGACCCTTTTAACACTAATATCTTGTTGCGTTGCCCAGTCTTTGGGGTAATGAGCAATTTAAGATACAGAATAATCTCCATAGACTATTACTCACTATATTAATAAACTCTATCAGATAATAATTTTACAAGATCCCAATTTGGGCTGAAAAGATAAATTAATAAGAAAATTCTTTTTTTGAAAATCCTTATACAATTCTGCGGTATCATTGAAATCGTAAATTAATAATTTGCTAAAATTATAAGAATGATTAAATATCATATTTTCATGAATATGAAGTTTTTGTTACTTCTTTTTTCTCAAAATATGAACCCTTTTTTAGTGCTAGTGGGATGCCTTTTGTATTAAAAAAATACCAGCAATTGAGCCACGCGATGCCTACGAATAATAAAATATATAAATATGGTTGAAAATATGATTTCAAGCATAATTGCAAGAACTATTAAAAAAGTATTTACATGAAAAAAAGTTCAAGCTAGGAAGTTACACATGCTGAAATCTTTTCAGATGGAACTTAAAAAGTTTTAATTTCTGAAAAAAGTTATATTTGTATAAGAAACATGGAGTGGAGGGTATTATATAGGTAATTTGGATAATTAGCAAAAGATATCGCAAAATTTATTATTTGATTACAAGGAACTTAGTTTTGATATAGTTTGTTGGACAAAATGTCATTGTTGGGTTTTGAACAACTTTTAGATGAGAAGCCATTGAATTGATAAAATACCAGCGGCTTGGGCCATGCGTTGCCTACACATAATAAAATATATAAATATAATCTCAAGCATAATGGCAAGAACTATAAAAAAAATATTTAAATGAAAAAAAAGTTCAAGCAAGGAAGTTACAAATGCTGACAATCTTGCTGATGGAAGTTCAAAACTTTTAATTTCAAAAGAAAAGCTGTATTTTTGTATAAGAAACATGGAGTGGATCAGCGGAATGTGGAGTGGGAGGTGTTATAGGAAATTTGGATGGTTAGTCAAAGATAACACACAATTTAATACTTGTTTACTAAGATATTGTTTTTGATATAGTTCATTGGAGATTTATGGTTAAACTAATTAATGCTTTATTATTACAGGGAACAAAATTAAATATCTAAATAAGTGGGAGATTTATAGTTCAGTATCAATACATTAACATTCCAGCTATTAAATCCTATTTTGGTTACCTGTTTTCATCCTGTTCTGCGTGTGTATTTCTTTGTTCCTAACAATTGGACCGATCGACTTGAGGAGTTATGATAGCTACTGCACGATCGGATTCTAAATATGAATCAGGGTGATGGACATGGAAGAAAAAAATCAGGCGTGGAAGCAAGGAGTGGAAGAGGACATGAGGGAGATCAAATCTGCAGTAGGGGCAATCATGAGGTTCATACACGAACAAAACAACGGGACGCCGAGAAAGGAATGGAGAAAAGGGACTTTTATAAGATAACCGTGTTGGAGAAGAAACCAACAATGTTGAAGAAGAAAACATTGATGAAGAAAATCATGAATGGATATTGGAGAATGACCCTTAGGTTGATAAAAGAGAAGGACAAGGAGGTGAAGTGAGACAGGAACAATATGAGGTGAAGCAGGTCTTGGGCCAAGTGGACTTACCTAGGTTTGATGGAATACAACCGAGTGGATGGAAATATGGTACTGATAGTCCTAAGAGACTGTCATCGTTGCCCTGATTATGTACAATTGGAGGAAGAACGTGAAAGTTGGTTCCATGAAATTGAAAAGAAAATTCGATATGTAGATGGGGAGTGGCTCACATAAGGATTGATTGTGAGATATGGTGGCCGTAAAACAAGGAATCCATACGAGCTCTTGTCGCCGTTGATGCGAGAGGAGCTTAGGGGAGGGCATCGGATTGTGTAGATGGAGTTTTTGATGGATAACAATGATGAAGTAAACGTCAATTTTATTTGTGGCCCAGTGATGACTTATGAAGAGGATTGAAAATCCATTGGCCACCCACCATCAATCGGGCCTCAGAATCATATATAATTGAGGAGTCAGTTAGGTCGGGTAGTGTTTGGGCTGCCATTCACACATAAAATGGGCCAAAGAAGTCAAAGGGAAAGTTCATATCAGTGCAGATTGAAATTGACGTCAAAATCCAGAAATCGGGAAGTGATGAAGAATCTATTGGGCAGTCGGTCTCCGTGTTGGCGGCAAATTCAGTGAAGCAGTTGTGGAGCTCGCACTAGAAAGCAAAGAAAAAGGTTTCTGTAGATGGAAAATTGTTGGGTCTAATGGGATTTTTTGGTTGTGGCTTGGGGTCCATTGGGTTTTCCTTTAATAGCTAGAATACACGTTGTGGGTGAAGAAGAATAACTTCTTACCCAGTTGCAAATATGGGAGTTGGGGATTGCATTTTCTTTTAAACAGTTGGAACAAATTTGGGAGAGATAATGGTTTAGAACTGTGTAGCAGAAATAGAATTTGCCACAAGCTTCGAAGTATGTGATCTTGGGGCTTTTTCTGTGGTACTGCAGACATCCTTGGGCAATGATTACTCTGCATCAATAAACCGTGTGATTTGGAATCCCGAAGGTTCTTTATTTGGTATTGCATACTCCAATCACATTGTGCACCTATATCCCTACCATGGTGACCTAAGAAACCACCTCGAGATTGAATCCCATGTTGGGAGTGTAAATGATCTTGCTCTCTCCTTCCCGAACAAGCAGTTTTGTCGAGTTGTGAAAGGACATGCTTATTAAGGTGTGGAATATGACTTCATGTACAAAACAATATACATTTGCAGGTCATGAAGCAGCTGTACATTCTGTGTGTCCGCATCATGAGCGATCAACAACATATTAGGGCACGAGGGAAGAGGGAAAAGCCATTCAAATTGCTTCCAATCTTATGATGTGATGTATTGAGGAATCAACCGGCCGGGCATCTTATGACACATGGGGTTATTGTGTTAGTGGTTATGGAATTATTGCTCAAGGACTAAACCACTGCGGCGATGGCTTATGACAAAATCATTGAGTTGACCTATGCAGATTCATTTTGGACTCGAACTACGATGCATATTTCTGTAAGAACTCAAGTTTCTACTGTGTTGTCTAGGGAAAATGTAAATGGGTATTTCCCTGTTATCATAATTGGTGAAATACTTGATGCTAACAAGCCTTGGGATAAAGAAACTGAAGTTACCAATTTTATTGAGGATGATCAAACCGCCAAAATTAGAACGCACAATTGCTGCCTGAGGAGAAGGCTGATTTTCAAGGGGCGGTATTGTTACGGGACGAAATTATCAAGCCCGTGGGCCAATATTACCATCCCCAATATATGAGGCTTGCAGTTCAGGAAATATCCAAGGAGAGCCTAAGAAAAAAACGTGGGAAAGGAGGGGTAGTTGGTTAGGGAACTTTGAGAGGGAATTACTGAATAAAAAGGGGGAGTGTGAGGAGATTCATTCTAGATTTTTAGTTGTTGAGAGGTTTGCTAGCACTTGCTAAGGAAGGGGGATTTCCTCCTTGATAGTAGAAAGTTGAGTGAATTTCCTTTATTGTATGTTCTTCACAATATCAGTATCAATACATTTTAACATTCCAGCAATTAAATCCTATTTTGATTTTGTGTGCAAAAGCAAAATTAATGGGGGGCTGGGTGTTCGAAACTTAGACTCTTTCAATAAAGCGTTGTTAGGTAAATGGGGTTGGGACATGTTGACAAATGGTAACACGCTTTGGGGTAGGGTCATTAGGTCAAAATATGGGATCAATAGTAGGAGTTTATTAAATCACAGTGATTTTGGGGGTGGGAGAAAGGCTTCGCTCTGGTGGAGGGATATCTTGAAATACTCTATTCTTGACACGTCTGCTTGGTTCACTGGGGGATTGAGGAAACAGTTGGGGAATGGTTTGGGGACTAAATTCTGGAAAGATGTTTGGGTGGAGAACGAGAGTTTGGAAGGTAGATTCCCAAGGTTGGCATTGATAGCGAGAGATAGGGATGTACTTGTACGTAATATGGGAGAATGGATAGGGGGTTCATGGGTATGGAAATGGGATTGGAGACGAGATCTATTTGAATGGGAGGAATCTTTATTGCTTGATATGTTATCTTTGATGGACAGGTTGCAACCACAATTGGAGGGCGACGATCTTTGGACATGGACAGCGGCCGAGAATAAAATATATACGGTGAGGTCGGCTTATGCACGGATACAAGGCGAATCGAGTGCGGAAATGACTATGGCGAACACTTACAATTCAATTTGGCGGACGTATGCACCAACAAAAGTGACAGCTTTCATGTGGAGAGTCATTAGAGACCGAATTCCTACAATAAAAAATCTGCGTCGAAGGAATATATATGCTGGATCAGAGGCGGCAGAATGCGTTCTTTGCAAACAATATCAAGAGACGACACAACATGTGCTTTTCATTTGTCCGGAATCTTATAAGTTGTGGATGCAATGTTACAATTGGCTTGGAGTCACAACAATATTATCGGCGGACCCCGTGGATCGTCTGTGGCAACACAAGGGCCTGTGGAACCATGCCAAGGGGCAGAAGGAGTGGATGACTATTTGGGAGGCGATCATTTGGACCATTTGGCTACTTCGCAACAATTTGATTTTTAAGGGACCGGAGGACATCAAGGGAGATTTATTAGAGTTGATCATCTTTCGATCGTGGTTTTGGATTAGTCACAGAGGTCGTCATAGATTGGGGACCTCGTTTTTGGATTGACGACATGAGCCAATTATTTGTTTGTTAGCTCTATCTTCATAGTGTTTAAGATTAGGATGGGCTTGTTTTGGTTATTGTTTTTCTGACTTTTTTGTAACTATTTGAGTACCTCTGGTACTTATTTTAATATATTGTGTTTTGCCTTTTCAAAAAAAAATCCTATTTTGATTTCCTGTTTTCATCCTATTCTGCATGTGGATTTCTTTATTCCCAACAGATTTCTTAGTTGGTTAAATATAAAGATAATTTGTTAAAAAATTTACTCTATCACGTAATGAATGGGAAATTTATCAATTAAGTAATGACTTTTTTAGTTAATTGTACTTAGATGGTCCTGATGCAATTATTTATAGAGAAGGAGAAGAAACTAAAAAAAAGGATCCCCGTAGGGAATAAATTATGCTCCCTGTCCCCCTTTTCACAGAAAATGGAGAGATGAATTGATGTAATTTATTGAATCCATTGGGACTGACGCTTCGCATTACATCAGTCTTGCCCCTGGGCTCCGGTGGTTACCTCAATGGTGTTCATCACCCGTTAGGGATTCCTCAAGACAGGTGCCACCTGGCTGAACTTC